>CM035798.1:31016643-31616643 GCA_020466265.1 Siphamia tubifer | reverse complement strand
CCTTTTGCTTGTATGTTTACTTTTTTTCTCTCAGTATCCTAAATGCTGTCAAAGTTCACTTTAAAGATGACTAGTTTTCATTCAAGAAAGCTCTTTCAAATTGAATTCATTCAAACTTGAGCACTTTTTCAATGTGTCTAAGAAAGAGAGTAATATAAACTTTGTCTCAATTAAAAATGCATAGAGTTTCATAAATCCTGAGTAAAGAAAAGCCTTCTAATAGTGTTGATCTACATCATCTCAGTGCATTAAACTGGACCACAAATGTTGTTAGATCATTCAAATTATAATAAAATACAAATACAAAATGAAGGAAATATGGTAGGAAAAACAATCTGTCATTGAGTTTGCTGTTATTTGCAATAAATAGTTGAACTTACACATGACTAAAAAATGAAAATCAGCAAATGAAAGTTTTTCACACGGAACAGTGGTAACAACTGCAAGTTACTAATGTGTGAGACGAAAAACATGCCTGTTGATTCAGCAGAAATTGATTTATATTACAAAATCTGAACATTTTGAAATACAAAGGAAGTAAAAACACATTGTGGCACAGAGAAAAAAGGAAGTAGAGTGTGTAGAAAATGTGATGTTGTTTAGTTCTGTTCACAAATTCGTCATTCAGATTCAAGGTAAGAACATTATTAGCATTTCATTGTTGTATTCTCAAACTCTTAAGTCTAAATATGAGTGACTGTTAATAATTGTTCATTTAATTCCTTATAAACTCTGAGCACTGCTTTATATGATATCTATTTGTCTTTCAATCAGATGAAGTTGTTGATTCTTCTTCTAGTGACAGCATGTGCTGCAAGTCCTCAAGGTAATGGTTCAACACTTTTCTATCAGAAGCAGAAAGAAATGTTACAAATGTCTTACATGTAGAAACTGTGCTGTTGTCTTTTAATATTTACATTTAGATCTGAAATGTACTTTTCTCCTTTTCGGTTACCCGTGGTGTGGGTTCAAACAATGCCGTACATCACAGCTAATACGAGCACAACACAGACATTTCCAGCTTCACCACAGCTCAGTACTCAAATAAACAACTGCACCTGCCAAGAAAACACCAACAAACCGCACAACAATGACAAATACATTCACACCACAACTTCCACAGTCAAGCTGAATTCGCCAGTTCTTAAAGCGACAGTACAAAATGTTAGTCTATGTATAACAGATAATCCATTCATATAAATTAGAATTATTTTAACTGTCATATATAATATTCATCATTTTAATCATGAAATATACTTATCTATGAAATTACAAAATCAAATTAAATTGTTTATCCTTTCAAACATTAATTCCCAAATATATCAACATAAGTGTACACTCTGTTTGCACTATTTTCAGTCTGTATTGAAAGAGAAGTACTTTTTGTTTTGCACATATTGTTTGCACTTGAATAAGGGAAAAATATATGATTTTATTCATTTTATTTTATCTTTCAAAAGATTTCATTTTAGTTTAAATTTGTAGAAGAATAAGTTTATTAAGAAGTTCATTAAAAGTTAACGCTTACAGAGTTATACTGTAAAACCCATGTGCAACTCAGTTAAATAAAAGTCTGTTGTCCATTCATATAATTTGTAATTTAGTTTTCCATTGTTCCATTATTCCATTGTTTTTTCATTAATATTGCTGTGGTCTTTGGTGATGATGCATCACTTATTGGCTCAGAGAATGAATGCGTGAAGGACCACTCCCCCCTCCTTTCTCTCTCTGTGTGTGTTTACCATCCCAGAGTATCATCCCACTAAGTTCCGTGCTGTTGCTTGTTTTGAAAACGTGCAGGGAAAAAAAACCAACATGTTTTATATCCACAGAAAGCACTTGAATGAGTTTGCTCCATCATTTTTTTCAAGTTTGTGCAGCAACAGTGGTGCCATCTTCTCTTTTAGATGCTAATGCTAATGGGGGATGGGCTTAACCCCACGTCGGTGACGCCAATATCCACATGACGTATTGAGGGCAGGTTTTTTTTTAGTAGCTCATTTCTCAGTTGTTTTCTAAGAATGGGAAATACAGCCAGTCACTTTTTTCGACGTTTTTTTATTCACCAGTAAGAGCAGCTTGGTGAGAATATCAAGATACCCCAGTTAAGAAATGCACTTGTTGTGCTGTAGCCTAAAAAACTGTGAAGATGGTAAAGTTCAAAGACTGAAGGTACATGATTTATTTCAAGAAATGAAAACCCACGTATACTACATTAACGTACGTGAATATAGATAGAATAGATAGAAAAGGGAGTGTGTCCTCTGTATAAAAATACTTCATTTTGGTGATTGAAATAAAACTTGAGGGCAGCACGGTGGTGCATTGGTTAACACTTGGAGCTCACAGACAGAAGTCATCTGGGTCAATTCCAGCAGCAGACCTTTCTGTGTGGCGTTGGCATCTTCTCTCTGTGTCTGCATGGGCTCTCTTTGCATAATCCAGTTGCATCCAACTGTCCAAAGGCAATTACTGATAAGTTAATTGGTCAATCTAAATTGCCCATAGGTGTTAGATAAGTGATCATCTCAATTACCTTTTTGTAGTAATGTGAATGCCACTGTTCAGCTTTTTCAGAGAAAGCTATGTTGGCAGAACAAAGAATTGACAGTAAAGGATCACTCACTTAATTGAGAGTTTATTGTTGGGATAACAGTGTTTTCATAGGTGGCTTATTATATAGTTCATTGGAAAAAACATAAAACTCTTAGTGCAGACTGTTGCCTGCAAATTTGAAGTATTCTCAACTATTCTTTTTTTACAGTGTGTGTGGACATGCCTGTCTTTGCTGGGGTTTTTTTGGTGCAGGTATAAATGAGATTTCCCAAAAATTCATATGATTGTTAGAGGAACTGGCTGTTGGTGTGTTGGCTGACAGTGCACTTAATTTTTCAGTTTGAGCTCGAATTATTGCTTCATAATCTGATTTTCATAATTGGGTTGAAACCAAACCTAACAACACAGAGGTGATCGTTTCAACCTGACCGTTTCATAATTTAGGTTTGTTTTTTTTATTATTATTCTTTTGTTGAAGTAGAGGTTCCTGACACAGTCAAAATTACTTGATACAATAAACAAAATGTACTTCTTTTATGCATTGAAAACCTAAAATGGGTCAGTGCTGAGCCCTAATACAAGAGGAAGGTTAAAACTTAAAATGTTATTGACTTAGCTTTCTTTGTAAATTCTCATTTTTAGTATATAATCCAAAGCATTTTGTTGTTATTTAACAGAAACAACTTCTGAACAAAATAAATGTTGAAAGGCTGACTTTTAACTTACACTTTGTCTCAAACATGCATTTGTAAAACAGTATTCCAAGGAAATAATAATATTGCATCACTTTGTTCAGTATGAATACAGACATTTTTCAATCAGATTTTTAATGCCTCTGTATGTCTTTTAAGATCTATCTGGTAAAGTGTTCACTTTCCCACAACAAAGTGCTACATCTCATGTGAAGCTGAAAACAACAGTAAACCGTTTCAGTGCTGCAACCGTCTGCCATAGGTATCATTACATTACATTCGTTTAAAAACACCTCCATTATCATTTGTGATAGACTTTCTTAATTTTTCATTTATTTTTTTAATGCTTATAGATCCTTCACTGACTTGAAAAGAGATCATGTCCTTTTCTCACTGGCCACACCTAATTCCTTTAATGATTTCCTGGTTTTTTATGACTTCACCAATGGTGAGGTGGAGCCCCATATCAGGACTGGGAAGAGTGAGTATGGAGGACTAGACTACAAACCCAATGTGTGGCACTCTATTTGCACCACATGGGACTCCCGGTCTGGACTGGTTCAGCTGTGGTTTAATGGGCTGCCATTGATGAGGAAATATATCAGCTCTGGATCAAACATCAGTGGACAAACTATCATTATTTTAGGACAGGTACAGTCATGTTATTTACTACCACATTCAACACTCACTGATGGTTTGTGCTAAAATTGTTGTCTCTTTTCTTGATTAATATTCACAACTCTAACCTCTGTGTCATTACAGGAACAGGACTCCTACGGTGGAAAGTTTGTGGCTACTCAGAGTTTTGTGGGTATGATGACAGATGTGCACATGTGGGACTATGTGCTTTCAGGCTGTGAAATCCAAAAGTATGTGAATGAGTTAAACTTCACCCCAGGTAATGTGCTCAACTGGGGGGCACTGGATTTCCAGATTGTAGACAGAGTGCTGACAGAGAATAAACAGATGACCTGTACTTAAGCTTTTAAACCAAATCTTTGACATTGTAAATATACAGTCAAATTAAACTGATGAAGCTTCTGCCAATCACAACACAATACACTCATTGTTAGGGAATTACATGACCTGTGCTCTCAGACTTTGTTCTCTGACTCAGCTGTGTTATGTGGACCTCAGTTCACTTCCTCAACAATATTGTTGCATGACATAAGACTAGCTGAACTATTCTTGTGTGAAGTTCATTTTGTAATTGGTCAACCGGTCACATTGCTCATGAAAAATAACAGTTTTTATGTAATGAAATAAAATAAAATTAAGCATATTACGAAAGCTGCTACTTTCACCCCTTTGTCCACATTATTTTTAGTGAACTATATCATATCACAGGTAATAATCTTAGTCCTAATCCATTGAAGTTGTGTTCAACATATTTTCATATGGCGAGTGTCATATTATGGTCATTTTATATGTGCATGTGGTTTATAAAATCAAAAAAATTTAAAATGAAAACAAAATGTACTTGCTGATACATGTCATCTTTGACCATCTGGCTTTAAATGTACTTTAATTCAATTGAAGTGAGTAGATTGGATGTACTTGTAGAAGTTGATAATTAAATTAAAAATGTAATAACCATATCAAGTAGTTTATATAAATTATATAATCTCCCATCAAAACTTTTAAATATTTCGAAAATGATGTTGGGGTGGGGGGCTATCAGTGACCAAAAATATACACTGAACTGATATGTTTAATACTTGTTGACCACTAATTGATCAATACATGTAAATAATTGGTGTAAAATAAATAAAATAAAGACAATATATATAGATTCATATAGAGAGAATATAGAGGAAAAACTCATTTGCAAAGTGACAAAAAAGTAGCACTGGGTCTTTGTGGGAAATGGTTTTCCATTCAATTTCCTGAAATGTCCAGGTTGTGTAAGTCCACAAGGCATATTTTAACAATTGAGCAAGAAAGCAGTAGTTGTTTCAGTTCTGCTTGACTCCCCCTCAGCCTGTGGTAATACTCTTCTCCACTTCTCAAGTTGTATCTCCTGAACCTCCCACCACAGATGTAAGCAGAGGAGTTAAGATGAGGACCTGACGAGATAGGAAATAAAGGACATAGGCATTTAATCACATGAAACATCTTAACTCTTTATGCGTCACACATAGAGTTGCACTTAAATTCAACCGTAGTATTTTATTGTAGGACATTACAAGACTTTATTACCCCGCCCCCCCAAAAAAGGAGAGGGGTACTGTGTTTGAGTCTGTCTGTCTGTTTGTAAGTAGGTTTATACAAAAACTACTGGACCAATGCCCATGAAATTTTAAGGAAAGGTACAAGGTGGTCCTGAATAGATCCCATTAAATTTTGGTGAATGTAGGCCATAGGTCACAGTCATCAAAAATGTGTTGTCATAATGATAAGAGATCACAAAGTTTGCTTTATTTGTCAGTTCTGCTACATGTGTACCCATACAGAGACCTGAGATGGCATTTCTGTCAAACCCTTTTTCCAAACAAATGGAAATAAAAAGTATATATACATATTTAAATATATGAAAAAAATATAAGCTAAAAACTAAAACTACAAATTATATACAATGGAAAAAATAACAAAGAAAAGAGAAGAAATCTACATAAGGCACATATGAGATATGTTATTGGAAACCAGAGTAGTATAGACAATAAGAACAGAGCGTAAATGTTACAAATTCACAGTGCAGTTCAAAAGAGTATGTGCTGTAAAGTGACTTAGTGAGTCCAGTTCAAATGTATTTTAGTCCTGAGTTTATGTTTGTGTGTGTGTGTGTGTGTGTGTGTGTGTGTATGTGTGCATGCGTTGGGGGTGTGTGGTCAGAGAGATCAGCTTACTGACAGGCTGGTGGATGAAGCTGTCCTTCAGTCTGCTGGTCCTGGCCCTCAGACTGAAGAAGCTGTGTAACAAAGATATAGGAGGTAGGGCAAATCAGGTCAAATGTGTGAAAGGGGGGGCAGGGTTTTTTGTGTCGGACACTACTTGTTGCTCTTGTGAACATTTTCAAATGTTTTTAGTGTTATGTAGAAAATCATGGGCAATGAACTTATCATATTTGGTTCCTTAACAAAAAGTGACTAAGTAAATAAATAAATAAGTAAATAAAAAAAGGCAAGAAAAACAAATGTGCAGTGAAAAGAACATGCATTTTTGAACATTAGAACATCATTTTTAGAACATTACAACAACATAATTGCTGATCCACACACTATATCACCACATTATCCCTTTGAAGATCATTCCTTATATAAGTACCATAATTTCATGGTACTTAAAAGAGCAGGTACATATACATGGACCTTACAGACCACATTGACCTGAGATCATTACCTCACTACCCTCACTGTGACTGTTGCTGGCAGATTCAGATTTTTTATTTATTTATTAATTCATGGACAGGAAATAAAATATATGAGCACTTTACAACAAATGTACATGAAAAGGAAAAGGAAGCAAGAGTGTGTCACTTACCTGATAAAGGGTTAAATATACCTTGCTTAAATAATGTGTGGAACAGCTGCTTACCTGCTGCCACTTATTCACTTACTATGACCAACACTTAATTTTTAAGGTCCTGCACCTGCCATGCTTTCTATAATCCAGACATGTGACAGGCCTTTTCCAATCACTGAAAAAACTTCTGCAAAGCCATGACTGAGGAAACACTGTCTGGGAAATATCCTTCAAGATGGTGTGGTGAGATTTATTTCTGAGTCACAACTGAAAAATAAATAAATAAATAGGGTAACAAGGTGGTGCAGTGGTGCACTCATGCTTCACAACAAGGAGGTCCTGGGTTCAATTCCAACTGTCAGTCAGTCAGTGGTGGTGGGACCTTTCTGTTTGGGGTTTGTATGTTCTCCCAATGTCTGCATAGATTCTCTCTGGGTTCTCTGGCCTCCTCCCACCATCCAAAGACATGTACTGATAGGTTAATAAGTTAACCTGATTTATCCATAGGTGTTAAGTGTTCATTTTATTATTGTTAAATAATTGTCTGTGTCAGGATGGGATGAATTAGCATCATTTTCAGGATCTCCACTGCCTTTGCCTATAAGCAGAGGTGGGAAAAGTACTCAAATTCTGTAGAAGAAGTACTGTACAGCTACTTGTGTGAAAAAATATTCTCGTTAAAAGTAGTTCTGATTCAACTCCTCTACTTAAGTAAATATATATATAAAAACTTATTACATTGTAATGAAGTACAAAAGTAAAATTAAAACTGCACTTTTTTTTTGCCATGATTGAAACAATACATATTTACCAGGAAAAATGATTAAAGATTCTGTTTTCTAATTCCACAGTGAAAGGTGCCATACTTGGTGCAGGACTCTGGTCAGTACCAGACAGGAAACTTCCAAAAAAAAACATGCAGGGCCAGACAAAAAAGAATTCTAAGAATTTTCAGGGGTACAACAGGCATGTAGCCTACAAGTCTAGCCTGCCTCTAGTGGCAAAAAATATTTTTGCCAGGTGAGTTGGTCTAGTCATGTTCCATCGGAGCTCTGCAGGCTGTGGTGAGAGAATGACCAGACCAATCACAACACTATCTGTGTAGTGATTGATACACAGACTGTAGATGACAGGGCTGCACAATGGTGCAGATTGCAGAAGGAGTGCAATGGATAAGGAACAGCGGTCATTTATTTTGGAAGAGTTACACTTTGTGTAGAGCTGGGTACAGTTTTCTACAGTACAAACTAACATCTAACCCTGAAAGTCACCTGCTTGTCTCTCAGATGAAGGCTGCTGCATTCTGCCAGTTGTTGTCACACTGATAACATTTGTGGTACACTACACTACAGATGCTGTTTGCTTACTTGACTTTTTTGTTCACAGTCATCTCTTGTGCCTTGTCGGCAAGATTCCCACTCCTGCTCAGTCAGATCCTCACTCCAAACCTTGCTCACTCCTGCCAGTTCTAGCCCTCCATTGCAAATTCTGGCCCTCTCTCTCCTGCACATACACCGTCCCTGTTACTCTGAACTAACACCTTGGCCTGTTCCCTGGGCCCATCCTCACACAGCTTTCCACACACAGGAACCACAGTCAGACTTCAGACTGATTTTCCCAGCTACACTTTTTGCTAAAAACAAACTCATGACCTTGAACATTTATTTTTATACTTCCCCAACATTGTTTAAGATTACTGTAATCACCCTGTGTTTCTATGTGTGTGTGTGTGTGTGTGTGTGTGTGCGCGCGTTCATATCAACCCAGCTATAGTGTCATTCATGAACAGGGGACATTTTTTAGGTCCCCACTTGGGCATGGCTTAAATCATACTAAAATCATGTCTAACATGCTCTGGTAAGATTTCAATTTTTTTTTTTTTTGGTGTGTGTTTAAGTACCTGTTCATGAGCGTTGGCTGAACAAAGAATTTCAATGACCCATTACACACGCATCACTTTTTCACACTCCTCAGCTAAGCTCCTGAAGCTCAGCTTTAATGGGTCTGCTTAGATTTCACTGTGTTAAAAGTGCCGTGGCACTTGAATGCCTCAATTTCAGACAACAGCCCTATTATGACAACAATTAACCAATAATTAGGCTAGCTACTGTATATTCTGCATGGCTGTGAAACTGTTAGCACCAGGTGCTACCAACAGGTCCATGTTAAAAACTTTTTTGGCACGGCAGCTTATTAAAGCAAAGTATGCTCGCCAGAATTATCCTCTCCCTGTTTTGGGTTTTGCTATTGTTACATGCATCTGTAACAGTTCTATGTCCCTTGGACACCCACAGCGTCATTTACGATTAACCTGATTTCACATCCACATTAACATCCACATGGACCACCCGCCAATTACAACATCCGACGGCAACGCTCTGCGAGAGGTCAATGACTTCAAATACTTGGGTTCCTGGATGAACTCCACAGAACAGGACCTTAAGGTCAGGAAGGCGCTAGCGTGGAGGGCCCTGAACGGCATGTCAAGAGTGTGGCGTTCGAATCTCCCTCGACACATAAAGCTGAGCCTATTCCACGCCACTGTGGAGTCTGTCCTCCTGTATGGCTGTGAAAGCTGGACCCTGACACACACCCTGCAGAAGTCCCTGGATGGGTGCTACACCAGAATGTTACGAGCTGTTCTGAATGTGGACCAGAACACCCACATCACCAACGAGGACCTGTATGGGCAACTGCCAAGGCTCAGCAAGAAGGTAGCAGCTCGGAGGATGAGGCTGGCCGGCCACTGCCACAGACATTGGGAGCTCCCGGCCAGCAGGCTGGTCCTATGGGAACCAACACATGGGCATCGATCACGAGGACGTCTCGCGCTAATGTACGTGGACATCCTGAAGAAAGATGTGGGAGCTGAAAGCTCTTCTGAGCTGGCCGGGTGTATGGAGAATCGGGAGGATTGGAGACTCCGATGGAAGCTCGTCTGAGGACGACTGAGAGAGATTTGCTTCTGTATTGTTGGTATCAGCTGTGGCTAGCTGTCCATGAACCTGCAGGCTAGGTGTTGAGATGATAGCTGTGCTAGCTTCATTGCTTGCCTTGTGACTACTAGCATGACTAGTGATGCTGCTGTCCCCATCACCTGTCGCTTTAAGTTGTTTGAAGTCTCATTTATATTGTGGTATTTTAACGTTCACCACCCAAATAGTTGATGTAAAACCTTTAAAAATAATAGCCTCTGTGGCTCAAGCTGGCAGAAGGCTTGGTAGATACCAGATAGATGTTAGTTTAAGTCTCATGCTGGTCAGTGTTTTAAAGTTCCCCACCCAAATAGTACATGTAACACCTTCAAAAAATAACAGTCATTAACCTCCTTCTGTAACTTAGGCTGGTAGAATGCTTTGTAGGTACTAGATAGATGTGGGTTGAAGTCTTGTATGTGTCACAGTATTTTAAAAGCCAAAACTCTAATAGTAGATTTAAAACCTTCAAAATAAAGAGCTTACCAACCAGCCTCTGTGACGCAGGCTGGTAAAGTGCTTGGTACATACCAGATGGATGTGGATTCATCTCCACTCATTCACATGTGTCACAATATTTTAAAGGCCACCACCCAATTAGTAGATTTATAAGCCCATCGAAAACCTGACTGTTGCCGAGGGGCTCTGTTGGCTCAGCAGTGGACCATAAGTCATCAGTGATGCCGACACCAGTTTGATTCCCACCACCAGCAGATGTCATGGAGGTACAAAGTTTCCCTGATGGAAGACGACAGAGGTGTAAGCAGGGGGTTATGGGAAAGTACACAAGAACCGACTACAACTTTACATCAATCAATATTTACTTTTGATTGAAAAACAGTCACTATATACTACACTATAATAACTACTACTATCATGAGTATAATAGAAGTTATATATATATATATATATATATATATATATATGATCCAAAAAGGTAATTTTGGACCATCTTCAAATGCGGTTAAACGTGCTTTAAATCATTATTTAAGTCCATCTACATTTTTCAGTCACATTTTAAGCCTTTAATAAAAATACCTAGCACTTAAGTCCAGATTAAATTTGAACCCACAACCTCTGACTTCCCAATCTGATGATTAACCTACTGAGTTACCAGAGGACTTCCCTGTTGCTCACCTGTTCAGGTAAAGCTTCAGTTGAAGCAGTGTGGCCCTGTGACCTCCTGAGGAGCTTGCGACTCTTACTAGTGGGTGCAAGGCAGATGTTTTGCATAGCTGCTGTTTGCTCTCACTGAACCTTGAAGGACAAACTGGAAGTCTCGAGGGGGGTTGATGAAATTCTACACTGTTAATAAGTATGTGTAGATCATTCAGAGGTGAATTTGTTAAGAGAAAATTTACTTAATTAAAAAACTTGAATGAATTTTTCTTTAGCAATTTGGTAGTAAACTATTGATTCATACCTATGTAATGAATAACTGAAATAAATTCGAATTGAAATGAATCCTGTAAAAAAGTTAAGGGTTTATGATGTTCAAATCACACCAGTATTTTTTTTTTTACTGTTAGGGAATTGTACATGTTTTTTCTACAATTTACATATATTACATACATATATGTTTTTGTACATTTTATATATATATATATATATATATATATATATAAAATACTTATTATTATTATTATTATTATTATTATTATTATTATTATTATTATTATTATTATTATCTATCAACGTCTTATTTACCTTTGATAGTAGTGAGCCTTCATGGTTGTTAACACATAGTAACAACATTATGCATCCCAAGGCAGCCTGGTTGTATGAAATTAACTATGAGTGGAAATGATTAATGTAAGTTAGCTTGTTTCACAGCTTTTCTGTACTTCTTAATTCTTTCCTAAGGCAAAAATTGGAATACTCTATCTCATTTTTACATCAGTGAGCACACATAAACACACTCCAACAGCAGGAAATAGGCCAAGATCAACAGCAGCTCCTTGGTAATAGGAGAATAATACAATACAGGAGGGTGTAAGGGATTGCAGATTGTGTGCGTAGATAATGCTGTTAGATGCAAGATAATAGGATGTCTTCGACTAAATGTTCTGCTTTGGGCAGAAAAGAAACTGGGTATTTTTCTTGTAACACCAAACTTCGTCATGGTGACAGCTGCTCCATGCTCCTCTTTTCTCTCTTCTGCCTGTGGTTCATCTGATTAATGTGTTTTTTGTGCAAACTAACTTTTCCTTATGTTCTACACATGTTCTTCTGCACCTGCCTAATGGTTTTTCACTACTAAGTCTATCAGGTCTGCTTGTCATCACCTGCCTCAGTCACTCTCCCTCACTAACTGCTGTATGCATGTGTCTTTAATTGGCCTGGTCCATTCACATAGACCTGGAAAGGCTTTGATCAACTCTGAAACAATGTGCTTGGCTGCATGCTTACTCTTAATTAAACTCAGCTATGTTTTATTTGAAATTATTAATTTCTGTAAATGGGAGGAGAACCACCAAGAAACAACTTTTAAAGTCAAAGAAGGAGGAGGAGTGTCTTCAGGTGAGGGGTGATGAGTGGATGATGAAGAAGGCTTCGCTGTCTTACTTTTATAAGATAATTTATTAAGAAAAAATCAGTATCATACATTAAAAAAAAAATAGATAGTCAGCCTGGTGGACTTCTGCCAATCTAAAGCTTCTCTACATGAATTCCCCCAACAACATGTAACATTACCTTTATATTGGTTTGGTTGATTACCATAAACAATTGATATCCAATACAAAGGTAATTTTTCATTCACCGAACCCTCACTATTGTTGACCCAGATTTCTTGGAGCTCCTTAAAACATACATATCAAAGGCATTTTCTTCAAAAATACATATCAAGAGCCCTTCCTTCAAACCTTCTTTTCGGGTTACATATGAAATCACTTAAGATCTTTTAGACACTACAAAGATTACAAAGTGATAAAAGCTAGAAACACTGCTGTTGTTTTCTCCACTGGACAGGGCTCTAAATTGAAAGCAGTTTGATGCTGAAATCACAGCTTGAGGATATTTGGATGATAAGGCTTTTCAAAGAAAGAAGTCATATCATTATTGTTTGTTGTTTGGTAATTTTTTTTGGTACAGAATAAATGGTGACAGTTCTGATCATGTTTGAATGATTCTTTCAGTAAAAAAAATGTCCTGTTATACTATTATTGGGGTTGACATTTTTCTGGACCACTTTAAAAAAGGCACAAATTGAGAGTATAACCAATTTTTTCAGCGACCACTACACCACAGAGTCTGTAGATACATAGCGTGGATTAATTGGTAGTTTTGTTTTACACTTATATGCAACTTCCCATTGCTGTTGAGCATTTGCATATTAATCTTACATACATATACTTCCTTTAATTTGATGATGGTAGTAGACATATAGAGGGAAGACAGGAGTGGATGACATTCGCCGAAGGGCTGGATTTCGAGCCCAGGGTGCTGCAGTCAGGACTCAGGCTGGTGTGTAGTTTACCCAAACTCACCATGAAAACAGCAGAATGGATTGATCTCAGACTGACCTATGTTTACATATCCACTTGAGAAACCAAAGTTCAGGAAGAAAGAAGCATGAAAAGTCAAATAGGCCAAATAATGTCATTGAAAAGATAGAAACTGTAGATAGGGGTAATTGAGGATGGATATGACAAATAAGAAACTGGATTTAAGGGAAATACTTCGATTTTTTTGACAAACAGTGTCTTCAGAAACTAGATACACAACAAAACATACATGACAGCTCTTACATGACAAATGAAAACTTAGTGTAATACACTGAAAAAAGTATAACCCCACTTAAAATAATAATAATTTTAAAAAATTATGTTCAGGTATAACATCTAAAATATTTGTGAAGACAAGAACTAAATTTTGTGACTTCCTATGGCCTGATGTTTTAAATATAGTTTCTGTGTCAAATAGTTTAGATGAGATATGTAGACATCTTTATTTATTTGTTTGTTTCTTTAAGTGGAAGGTCAGAAGGTGGAAGGTCAGACTTACAGTGTACAGAGTCACATTTATGAATTACATTAAAGTGCACAACAGCCCTTCTATTAGTGTGGAAGAGAGATTTGGTCCAAAAATGGGCACTCCACTCTGTACAACTGAAAGCACAACTGTTGTGTATAATAATGAGAAAATTTTCTAGGGGATCAGTTAAAAAATGTGAATCAGAATCAAATAGAATTCATTGTCATTTGGCATATCACAAGCACATATTAAACACAATTAAAATGTTTTTGCACCAACCACAGACAGAAGGCATCTTGTCATTGATCCACCTCAAAATAATATTTTTCCTAACTGCAAACGCTAGAATATTATACAGTCTTTTGGCTGGCTGCCATTTTCACATATTTACTTGGACGTTCCAGGATTAGCAACATAGGGTTCTGATGTTAATATGAAAAATTCTGTTCATTTCACATACAAAGTTTAGACAAGACCGGAAACAATGTGCCAATGTTCCCATACAAATTTTATACTTGAAGAAATTCAGGTGTATATATATATATATATATATATATATATATATATATATATGCTGATATGTGCTGGTAAATATGATCTGTGTAAAATTTTAAGTTGCATGCTCTTGCAAAGTGAAGTCTTTTTTTGCTATCAGATGCTATCCCAAGTTTCTTCTTTGTCACAGCTCGTTCTATCACACACCGTTGACCCCCTGCATATCAATAATAGATAAACCATCAGGTACATGGTCAAATGAGCTTTAGTCCTGTGCTCAGGTCTATGCACTGGCTTCCTGTCACTCAGAAAATAGACTTATAAACAGCTCAGTTTGTCTATAAGTCTTTCCATGGTATAGCACCAGACATGTTGGTCTCATGTGAATGATCTCAGACCTTGAGATCCTCAGGGACAGGCTTTTTGCTGGTACCCAGAGTCAGGACGAAACATAGTGTAGCTGTGTTTCAGTTCAGTGCAGCTAAACTGTAGAACAGTCTCCCTGATGACTTTTCACCTGTGCATAGAACAACTGAAAGGGTTCAATCTGCACTCCTCTCTTTTACTTTATTTTAATTGGTTGTTATTTATGTTTTATTTATTACATTTTAGTCTTTAATCTTCAGGGTGGTTAATACTGTAAGAGTTATGCTATGAGGAATATAACGCCTTATTTGCAAAAAGCTGAAAAAAATTTTGTTTGTGTAACAATCTGAACTTTTATTGTCTTGGTTTGTGGTTTTCTGTCTGTCTTCCTGTTATTTCTGTCATTGTGAGTGTCTTTTACTTTGACCTGTGGGTTTGTGTTAACCCTTTACCAACTTTCCTCCTGGCCACGGTGTGTGCCCTATTTAAACTTCTCCTTTGTCAATTTGTTTGTCTTGGCACATCAAATGAGCAGTCTGTTTCACGTCTTCGTCTACCTGTTTTGGTTTGTGTTTGGTCTGCTGTCTCCCCCTTGTCCATTTTGTCTTATGGAATCTCCTTCTCGTTACCACACCTGACATGGAGTTTGCCTCCCCCTTGTTGGTGCCTTTTGGATTCAGGATTTGAATGTACACCGATAACATTTATTGTATTTTCTCTGTGTGTTTTGGCTGGATTACTGGTTCTGACCCTGTTCTGTACACTGACTCCATCTCTGCCCTGTTTCTTAGTTGTTGCCTCAGTTAACTATCTCCTGACAGCATCTTTCGAGGCAGCTTCCTCAGTACATCACCCTCAGTATCTAAATGAAGCTGTTAAAAAAAGAATTCTGGTTATGAGTCTCTCATGTGGGTCCCGTCTGTCTCTGATCTTGTATCAGTTTGATCACTGTGTAATTATTAGTAAACTGTTCAGATAACATAAACTTATCATCTGAGAAAAGGCCACTGACAGATTTATTATTCTTATTAAACCATTGTTCAGAACCCAGGTCTGAAGAGCCTGGGAGAAAAGCATTATTAGCAGCATTTATTATTGTTGTGAAATTAAATGTTATATTTGATCTTCCCTGAAGTCAGCATACATCCTTTTAGAGTGTTAATTGTTACAAATGTTCTGATTTTAACCCCATCCTTAATTGTGACCGTCCCCTGACACCATTTCTTATTTTAGACTATTTCTCCACAATTTTTTCCAACCCTAACCACATTTATTTCTGCCAAAATCTAACCATAACACTATATTTTTCACCAGAACTTTCTATTTTAGCCTTTTCCCTTTGTCTTTTATTCTTAACCTACTTGTTTTGTATTTAAAACTAACCAAACCTAGTCTAAATTCAACAACGCCAACAAAATTTGGCTCTGCAAATTTCATGACATTTTGAGACAAATGCTGTCATCCAAACTTGACAAAGCGTTGTTTCTACCAGATGACCCACTCGTACATCCCAAGAGAAACTTTTTAAATCTCTGTTCTTCTTGCTCCAGATATATAGTATCTCATCATGTATCAAGACTCAAACTGTGTGTGGCAGTTTTTCTCTGCTGAGATGAGTATGTTCGGTCTTGTAGTCTTGTTCTGATCCCTCTTCAGGGTCTATTCCTCCAGCAGATGTGATACTATTGTTCATGAATCTTTGCTCTAAATTCCAGACACTTGAGTCCATACTCATCATATCAGTGGAGGATCTTTCAGACATAATAGACAAATATAGTACTTGACGTTTATCATGAAAAGCTTTAATGTGTTGGTGTTATTAGTCACATATATGCACACACAACGAAAGGTGCACTTGGAATACACAAGAGTTGAATACACTTTTGCATGACATGGTCTTGTTTAGATTATTTAGTTCATTTGCATGCACATTAGAAGTCTTTTTGTAGTATTGTGCTGGCATAAATCACCTTATCTATGCACCCATATTTACCCAGAATAATCATTCTAAGTGTTTGACAGTGAATATTCTATGAAAATATCTTCAGTATATACTGAAATGCCAACACATGTCCTCCTTTTGTTATTTGACTTGCATTCAGTGGAATTTATTGAAGTAAATGGGTATTCAGGAAACTGTGTAAATATTATACTGTGTACATGTGACAGGCAGACAATATTTATACAAGTGTAATTTCATAAATTTACTGAAGTCAAATAATGGTACATAAATGAAAATATGAAAAAATGTATATTTTAATTAAAGATGAAAAGCAGCCATCTGTGGTTTAGTTGTTTAGCCTTGGTCTATTGATCTGTGCTCAGATGATAGAATTGTCTTTGTCCTTTTTTTCCAATTGTCAGTAGTCGAGTAGTGCAGCATACACTAGAATCTAGATGCATTCTTTAAACATAGACAACCTTTTAACACTCCAAGGCACCTGTGGTGAATTTTCATTGGTAGCTATTTCAAAAGATCATGAGTAATACTACTGGTTGCATCAAGAAACTATATCCCATTAAGTACACACAAGTACTAAGTTACTGACCCCATGCAACAGACACCAGATGATATATAATCAGCCAGTGTGCAGTGCAAAGTTTACAACTGCACAAACAGCATGAACACAAGTTTTCCACTCAGTCTCGCTCACTGACTGCTGCTTGTTTACTGAAACAACACGGGTGCATAATTTTCTAGCTGGCAATTGCCAGAAATGGCTAGGTTGAATAAATAGGTGCTGTCCCCACTTATAATTTAAGGAATAAAAAGATCCAGTGTGGTACATTTCTGGAGATCTTTTGACTGAATCTTTTTACTAACCCTAACCCTAACCCTATAAGTAATACACAATAAGTACAAAACACAAGCACAGTCACTACTGTATGTCTAAGCACTACAGCTAGACTTTAACCTAAAAAGACCCTGTGCTACTTTTGTCATTTCCCAACAGAAATGTCCTCTATATATAACCTTGCTTAAGTGATTCATCACCATTTATTATAATATTATTTTTTTGTATTTTTCTTTTTTTTTTCAGTATAAATTTAATATTTTCCTGTATTTAATGAACTGATCATATAAATGCTCATGAAGCATCAGATTAAAGTTGAAGGTTATTGTAATAATAACAGAGAAAACTGTAGGAAAAAAAATACTCTTTCAGTAAAATCTATTATTAACAGAACGTAAATCAAACATCCATCCACTGTCATTGATCCACCTCCATGAGGAATCAATGTTGTCAAAGGTGATGGTATTTCCACAAAAATGCATTTTACACCACATATTTACATGCATTGATTGTATTTGTGAATCAGCAGGCATTAAACAGTTAACATCAGTAGATGTTTTGATCGGTGATGGATGATTGGGTGTTTATAGATTAATTGAACTTTAAAACGCTCTTTTGAGTTCTCATCCAGCACACAGCCAGTTCTCAGTCTTCTACACCTGTTCAGTTGTTTTAACATTGACCTTCTATGACATTTACAATAAATTACCTTTGTTCTTCATAATAAAAACGCATCGCTCTACTTCACAGATTGATTCTTTGTATACCATCAATGGTACTTCTCCCTGATGAAACAGAAAACACAGTCAATGACTTAGTTTATGAGAATTATACAAGCGGATCAAAATAAAAAAAATTGACAAAGGTTTTTCATTGCTGCCTATCCTGTTTCAACACTGAAAATAGAATTCATCCCCAATCTTTTTCTGCTGCAATTAACATGCAAGTGTTGTTGAATGTGATATATAACCATTATTCATCTAATAGTAAATATTTTTTTTAATATATCTATTTTCTTTTTAAATGTCTATTTTCTCCCCATCCTGTTTCAAAGCTCAGCCAGACTCTGGCAGTTTTCCCTGCTGAGATGATTGTGTTCAGTCCGGTCATCTCGGTCTGATCCCTCTTAGAGGTTCATCATCCCTTCAGCTGATCTGATACTGTTCTCTACAACACTTTACTCTCAGCTGCAGACTTCTCTTAAGCTCATACTGGATCTCATCACATCTGTAGAGTAAGGAGATGACAGACTTAATATTTTGTATTCATCATTAAATGGCCTTTAATGGTAAGTGAACAATATTAATTTATATACATACATGTGTATGCATGCACACAAACAGAACCATAACAATTAACTCTAATATCCAACACAACCTAATGATCCATTTATGCTCTTTATGGCCCTGTTCAGATGACTGAGCTTATTTTCTTCCACACCAATAGGCTACTTATGATCAGGTTTTTATCTATTCATTTATAATAAAAACACTTGGGAGGGTGAATATAATCTGGGATACTATTTTGCAAGTATACCTAGTTGTTTATTTTGTTCTTGTTTTTAATGCATTTAAATAATAAATCAGGTGACATTAAAAAAAAGTTGTTAATCTGCTAAATATGTAAAAGAACACTATACAAAAAATCTACACCTATTCATTAATCATAGACACCATTCTGTAAAAACAAGATCAGGCAACATCATTTTGACAAGATCAAGTTTCATTAATACTCCAGCTTTCTTTTTTATAATATATTTTCTTACATTTTTAGGAGAAAAAGGTGGGAAAGGTCATAATTTAAAAATGACTTTTTTCCTGTTTAACCAGTAGAATAGAATAGAATAGAATAGAATAGAATAGAATAGAATAGAATAGAATAGAATAGAATAGAATAGAATAGATAGGGTTATTGTCTGTTCCACGTAAAACAGAAATTCGTCTTTGTCACAGCTGCTACAAACACACACTCCTCCCCACTAAAACACGGTGTCAATAATTAACACAGACATAAATAACAATGAAATTTTGTGTGATTTTACCACATAAAATAATTAAAAACCCTAAAACAGTGCAGATCATATTTTGTTATTGAGAGCAGTTATTGCAGAGGGAATTAATGATTTCTTGTAGATGTTCTTCCTGGCCAGGGGGGGTTCTGTAGCATCTGCCTGATGGTAGCAGCATGAAGGAGTGATGGAGGGGGTGGGAGGGGTCCTCAGTGATGAGGGTGGCTTTACTCATTCATCACTGAGCAACTATAGAGTTCGGAGGGGATTGGGCTGTTTGGGTGATTTTGCTGGCCTGATTTACTATTCGGGAGTAGAATATCAAAGGTGAGTTTCAGAAAATTTGTTCAACAACTGTAGGGATGTTTTATTTAGTGTGAAATTGCTAGAAGGTAGCATGCAATTTGTTGTTATACTGCACTTTTTTATATGTACTGTATGTTTTTTTTTTTATTTCCCCATCTTTTTGGATTATTTGTAAGGTAGTATTGAAGCTTAAAATGCATAAAAGCACCACAATTGTGTAATACAGCAGAAAGTATAATTCCAACCATAAACTCACATGATGGCATTTTCATAATTTTCAAAAGGACAGAAGCAATGTGATTGAGATTCATGTCAGGGACGTTAAGGCAGAAAATGGAGGTCAGGGTGACAACCTGAACACATGGCGTGCTCTTTGTTCCACATGGGAGTCTAAATCTGGGCCAGTACAGCTGTGTCTTATTAGAAAGCCATCTATAAAGAAATGCGGAGGTGGATCAAAAATGAGTCATCACTGTATTTTAGGACAGGTCATTTTGTGTTATTTATCACTGAAATTTACTGTACACCCACATACATCATCAAGTTCTATAGATGGCCTCATTTTATTTGCACTTTATAATATGATTAGACTCATAGTATAATTGCCAAAGTCAATATATTTTTTCCAGGACAAAGCAAATGATGCTAAATGAAGCAGCAATGAAAATAAAGTTACACAGATATCACAATATGGACAAAAGCATGACATAAGGAAATTATGCTACAGTATGAGGCTAACAATATATAGGTCTCAGATAATTTTTTGTTAGAATAGCACACTCTCCTTCTAACCTTCTTAGATGATTTATACTAACATTATCCTCTGCATTTAACATGTTTGTGTGATTTGTTTCCCATATTTCATTTACATTAAAATAAACTCAAAGGTTATTGTATCAGAGCAGAGAAAACTGAAGAAAAAGGTTGGGTTTTTTTTCAGCAAAGATATCAATAACTGAACATGACAACAGCTGCCATGTGTCACACTGCATGGATTTTCCTGGTGAATCAATGTTCCAGAAGATGACAGTGTTTCCATATTCACCACCAAGCCTCTGAATGTCCAAATGATAAACTCAGAAACTTTTATCCAAATTATTTGCATTTATTTATTGGAATAGTGGATCAAAAATTATTGAAACATTGAAATAGGTAATTGGTTTTAGTTTCCAGTGACTAGGACTTTAAGGGTTAACAAAATATAGGAACACATATAAACACTTGAAGAATTAAGATTACAATATTACAATATATGGGGTGAGTATGCATGAGTAACGTAGATGCACATGATTTGAAAACACCACCAAGTTTACAATAATAAATGGTGTTAGACGCAAAAACGCCACCCCTCGCCAAATCTTTTACCTGATTTTCCCCTATCTCTTATCATTGCAAAAACACATTTGGTGACCTTGACCTTTGACCTACACCCGCCCAAATTTAATGGGATCTATTTTGGAACACCTTTCACTTTCTGAAAATGTCATGGAAATTGGTCCTGTAGTTTATGTGTAAAATTACAGACAAACAGATGGATGAAAAATAACAAACAAAACAAACAATATCCTCATCTCCCCTTTTGGGGGTGGGTGGTAATAATAATAATAATAATAATAATAATAATCATCATCATCATCATCATAATAATAATAATAATAATAATAATAATAATAATAATAATAATAATAATAATAATAATAATAATAATAATAATAATAATAATAATAATGACCCCTCCCATGGTTCCTACTGCCCTGTCGAAATGCAAACCCAAAGGTTCCAAAGTAACTATATAGTTGTAAGAACTATATAGTTCCTAGAGCACCTTTTGTATAGCAAACAGTTGCATGATCAAAACCAAATAAATTTTAGCCAAGTGTTTGTTTTGTGATGTTAAAATGGAGTCACAAGGGTATGTGGTTTTATTCAGTTTTCTTGAAACTTTTTTTATGTTAATCTTTTATTCTGAAGGGAGAACAGAGGCAGATGAGAGGAGAAGAGCAGACTTGAGGCCCCTCTCCATTCTTTATTTTTCTTGGCTCGTAAACTCCCTGACGCCTCGAGTCTTCTCCTTGACCCTTCAATGCTCACTAGTGACCCATCAGTCTCAATGCACCATCTTGAAGGAACTCACTGGTCTGTTAAATGCACATTGAAGACAGAGGATCTGGCCTTTGGTTTTTTTCTTCAGTTAAATTGGTTATGACTGTCGCCTCAGTTGAAGGCCTGGTGTGGGCCTTTGTATATGGAGTTTCTCCCTGTGTCTGTGTGGATGACATGCAACAATACTTTAAATTGTCAGTGTAAATTGCCTTAGGTGTAAATGTGAGAGTGAATGGTTATTTGTTTCTTTATGTCAGCCCTGGGATGAACCTTCAGGTTGTACACCACCTTTGTCTCTTGGTAGTCGGGACATTCCTTGCTAGAGGAAAAAATGAATGGGGAAATGAATAAATGAAATTGTTTCTAATGTGCTGCCTGCTTGTTTTATTTACAACACTTTCCCCTGTGAATCCCAGCTGAATGTGCCACCAATGATAATTACCATTGGGATTTCTTCATAACTAACTACATTGTGAATGTTTCATTTTGATTCTCAAGTGTACATTTATTAGAAGACTAAAGGGATTTGACAACATTCGCTGTAGGATCAAGCAAAATAGCTATTAGTCTTGCTGTAGCTTTATGATTTAATGGTTTAAATTAGAACTAAAGTGACTTGAGTGCTTGATCCTGGACGACATGCTCATGACTTCACTACATCAGTCCCACTCAGATTTTTTTCTCTTTGTATTTTTTTCTACTTCCTTCATTTCACTTATGCTGAATAACAACCTTTTTAGGGAAGTTGGTACTTGACCAAGAGTCATAACTAGCTGTGAACTTGTACCAAGTGTGTCACATAGTGGATTTTTGTCACTTTTTATCCTGGAGATTTATCTTTGGCAGGAGGAAATCTAAAGGAAATATGTAACTGAAAGATGCTTATACTGTAGGCACAATGTAATCTAAGTCTGACACTAAAGTCTGTCTAAATATCAAGACTGAATTGACATTTAAAGTCAGAATCCACAGTAAAATAATAATATAATAATAAATAATACATTCTATCTATAAGGAGACTCAAGGTCACTGTACAAAGTTTTAAGTTTTAAAATTCCATGCATACATAGGCACATAAAATGAAGGTGGTAACAGAGTCTGAATTATTATTATTATTTTTATCTTGACACAAAAAAAGAAAGAAAAAAGTGCAGTGATGATATTCCCTAAATACATTATTATAAGCTCACTGTCATGACGTTCCCCCTACTTCTGACCATCTCCACCTGGCCTGCACCATGCGGCTGCAAGACATCTCTAATCAGTGATTTATTTAAGCAGTGAACCTTGCAGTTGCCAGTGCAGAACCATTCAGTCACTTCAATAACCCAGACATCGTGGTTTCCTTCATCACCAACACCCAGACATTCACTCTTCACCACAGACTGACTGATCTACACCATGTTTTGTTTGTTTAGGTTTTGTTGTATTCCTTATTTTTCATTTCATTTCATCTTGTTTTAGTTTCATTATAAATCAGTTTTCCCTTTAACACCATGCATCTGAGTCCTTCCTCCACCGCACCCCCCATGGCACTCACACTGACAATATGCATATTCTATTTTTTCCCAAATAAAGGCTCAAAATATTGAAAAAAATATGGTTTGGGTTAAAAAAACAGATTTGATGACCATGGAAGTCCAGTTGAAAACTAATTTGTCAAATTGTCAAAATTATCCAAAGATATTACTAATAAATACAGTGAATTAGAAAGTACATAATTCATCAAAAATTGTAAGTACTGTAAACATTTGAAAGAGCCAATATTTCCTCTTAAGGATGGTATTTTGTCATGATACTTCATATACACAAAACCGATGGTAGATTTCATAAGCTGTTGTTTTTGTACAATTTACTTGTGAAACAGTCATATTTGCTCACATGGAGCATTCAGACATGAATGAATCCAATTTATCCAATTTATGCTTCATGTTGCTTGTACAGAGAAAGCCACTGGGGTGTTTTAGGAGATTTTCAACCAAGCAAATATTTGTTTTTAAGGGCCAGTGGGAACAATATGAGCTAATGCTATTGTTTTTGTCGTATATAACAGTTATTTTCAGAATTAACAATGCAAACGTCTCATTTTGTTCATTTCTATCTAAACTTCTTTACTCTGGCCTTGTGTCATAGAAACTAAAGCACAAATCCAGGTGTTCACAGATGTTAACAACTCTCCAGGACATTAAGGAGAACTCGAACACTGCTAATCTTTTATGATTCAGTGTCAGATTAGCTCTTGCAAATGCGTATTCGCTTATCTTGATGACTCCTTTTGGAAATATGAGTTAATCCTTATCTTTGAATTAACTTTGTATGGAACTGCTCTCTGTGGAAAAACTAATTTCACTGCATTAAAAAAAAATAATGGAAAGATAAAGATACAAATACAGGTTATAGGGTATAAAACTAGTGAGCAACCCACAACTGCCAGGTTCTCCAAGATGGAGCTAAAACTGTTTTACTTCTTTGCAATAACCAAGCAGGGCAAGCAGGATTTGCTCACCAGGTCGCATTGCTCCAAGAAGAAATTGTAGCATTTGCTCAAACTATGGTACTGGTGATGCTGCAGGCTACTTCCAAAGCTCTAGGGACTTCCACAATAAATTAGTCTCCACGATAGGAGCTGTTGCAGTAACACTACTCACCCTAAACACTTCTCTTTTGACATTCCAGCTGAATCAATTAAGCATTATATGCAGTGTGTGAACTCAAAAAAAAGTCCCTAGTGGTAAGTCGGCCGCTTCCTGATGTAATGGAGGGCAACTTTTTCTTCTATAGAGTCAGAGATTGAGGGTTTGAGCATACTGAAAAGGTCTAATCCACTGGGCAGTATGGAGGACTGTCACTTAAAATATTTGCTCCCTTGAAGTCCTGCATGTACCTTATGCTGTTTTAAAATCAATCCCAAAGAGTTAAAAATGAGTTATGCCAAAAGAAATCTGCAGTTCAACCTTTTATCCAATATGGATAAAAGAAGGACCAATAGAGGTTGTAATGCAATATAGAAAACACACAAAATAACACAGTAAATGGATTTATCATTTTAGACAAAGCAAAAACTTGAATATGGAGTTAAATATCCCTTTCAAAACCGTGTCTTTAGAATTTATGGCTTCACTACAAAAACAGTTTGCAAGGCATTTTTTTTCCATTAGTACTGAATGTCTACAGCTTTTATTTCATTGGACACATAATGACAAAACACCCTAAAGCAGAGAACCTTTACAGTGCATCTGTCTCATACTTTGAGGGAAAATGTACTCAAAAACAGCTTGAATGTAAAGTCTCTTAAAGTTTCATGTCAGATTATGTCAGCTTTTCTTGATAGAACAATAGCACTGAAGTGATGTAGAGTGCAAGTAAATATTCAACCCTTGAATAACAGATAAAAACAATTCTAACACAATAAGACACAATGGATGATGGTTGTGTATACTTTATTTTACATTTTAATGGAATTTATTTGTAACTTCATGAAATACAACACATTTTACAAAGAAAATAAAGACATTCATGCTATTATCATATTAATGCAAAGCAAAAAATGTGCAAATACGCAAACTATGTCCAAACTATTGAACAACATATGATTTGAGATAATCACATAAACATTTTGATCCTTGTATATTGTCAAGATAGAGGTCAAAGGTCTTGGATCAGCATGAGCCCCAAGCAGGAATATGTGGGCGACCATGGCTCAGTTGGTAGAGTGGGTTGTCCATTAACCGAAGGGTTGGCGGTTTGATTCCCGCTCAGTCCGTTGTGTCCTTGGGCTACACACTTCACCCTCCTTACCTCCAGTGTCACACACACTGGTGTACAGTATGAACGCCTATGAATGTTCAGTGGTGGTCAGGCCCCGGCCTCGGTGTGAAATGGCAGCCACGCTTCTGTCAGTCTGCCCCAGGGCAACTATGACTACATATGTAGTTTACCACCACCAGAGGGAGTGTGTGAGAGTGAATGGATCAATAATGTAACGCACTTTGGGTGCCTTGAAATCTAATCCATTATTATGCAGGATTAAAAACAATTTCAAATAATAATTAATTAAAAATGTGATTAATGAATGAATCACTAAAACTTTATTAATAATTTTGTCTGACAACGAATAATAATAATAATAATTAACAGTAGTGAGAGGATGGATGAGTGTCTCAACCTGATATCCAGCTAAGTAATGCCTCTATAGATTAGCACATATGGGTAATACCCTGGATCTACTGCAGACGGCTAGGACCCTATTAAACAGAGAGCTGGAACACCGAGTATTCAACAATTAACTGAAAGATGATGATTGAATGACTACTTACTATTACCATTTTCTTATAGAATCAAGCTAACATGGTTTCAAGGTCATTAATATGTGTGAAATTCAACATGGTTTGAAATTTATACATTGATAAATATTAGACTGGTCCACAGCTTTTCTACACCTTGATACATCTTTATTCTCTTCCTTGGCAGTAGTGACACTTAATTTCCTTCATACACAGTTCTCTCACTCTCTCACTCTCTCTCTCTCACACACACACACACACACACACACACACACACACACACACATGACTAACACAAAGCAACAGCAGGAAATAAGGGTAAATGAATAGGAGCTCCTTGGTAATGGAAGAATAATACAAAGCACAAGGGTGTAGGAGATTACAGATTGTGTGCATAGATAATACGGTTAGATGGTACACAACAGGATGTATCTGACTAAATGTTCTCCTTTGAGTTGAAAAGGTGCTACATAATTCTGTTCCAATGCCACGGTTTGTCATGGTGACAGCTGCTCCATCCTCCTTTCTTCGACCTGTGGTTTATCTCTTTGAAGTAACTTTGTGTGCCATTCTGCACCTGTCCACCAACTGTCACTACTGAGTTTAACACCTCTGTTTCACCCCAGATCTACTTAGCTTCTTAAATTCCCTTTACACAGGGGTGGGTAATTATTGAAAAATCATTGAGTAATGGAAAAATAGCCAGATTTCTTAACAGTCTTTCAATGAGCGCCCAGTGATCACCAAGATCTCTCAATCCACTGATCTCCACAGTCGTCACAGTCTTGTCAACGATCACCAAGGGAAGTAATATTTCAATGAACGCTCTCATTGTGCTCAAGAAGCCTTCAATGATCTCACCGATTTCCCAATGAGAGATGGTTGAAAGTTCAATGAGGGAATACTATAGGTGCGACTATCTTGATCACCCCATTACCTGATTCGACTGACCTGACATTTTAAAGGAGTGGGCCAAAGCTCCAACGGGTGCAAAAGGATGTCACAAATATTTACACAGAAACTGCTGTTTTGGAGGCTTGTGTGGTTGTTGAGAAAGCTGATCCATTTTTGATGGCTCACTCAATGATTTCCATGCTGTGTAAAGGGGCTCTTCGCAATTTGCTCCTTATCTACAATCAGTCATAGTATTATATACCACAATTCACAACACGTCGACTTTATTTTAAAGGCTTATCATGGAGAACTAAAGGCATTTTATTTTAACACAAATCCTATAGTGTGCCTTGCAATATATTTTTGGAAGTCTTTTTCTTGACTTTAAATAGTCTTAATATTCACTCAGATGAGCTTGTAACCTCTGCCATAATACATTGTCTTATTAAATCTGTAGTTAGTCATTTTTTTCTGCTTTGTCTGATCTGTTATAATTGTTTTGTTGGCTCACATATTATGATGCATACTAAATTATATTTTGCATCACCTATATGCTGTAAAAGCATTGGTATACTTATGAAAAAGAGGAATGCTCCTTAAAGGGAGGCAGTTTTACAGGTATATACTATATTGGAAAATGGAGAAATCAATAACATCCTGACAAAAAAAAACCCCTCTGGGATACAATCCCATCACATGAAGGCAAGGAGAGAGGAAAACAGAAACTATTTCCTATGTTTATCAAAACAAAATATTTCACCAGGGATTTCAATCTATTTCTCACCAAATTCATCAAATACAGAACAAAAAATAAATAAATTTATTTCAAGCTTAAAGGAATTCTAAAAAAAAAAAAAAACATTAATATTTATGGAGACCTGCCCATGTGGATGATATTTACTTTATTTGTGTATTTATTAAGGTTTAATATGGACATTTAAAGCATATGGAGTAATAAGGTGTATTAATAGATCATTTAAGCATTGTTTTGTTTTTTCATTTAAAGGCATGTTGTGAATTAAGAACAGCCAAGTTACAGTAATGATATGAACTGACTGATATGGAACAAAAACAACAAAACCCTTGAATATACAAGAGAACAACTGGACAATAAATGTCCACTGTAGTGATCAGTGTGGATCAAAGGGTTAATAATAAATCCTGTGAATAATCATGAAAAAACTGGTAATGTGTGACATTTACATCTACAGAGACACTGCCTTCAGCTTTTATTACCTTATAAAATCATCATTAACCTTTGGGCAGTGTGTGTAGCATTCAGCCAATAACAGCAGTACATAAGGTCTGAGGGCTTTAGCATATAAAAGCATAACGACACCTCTACACAACCAAGGATGGCACTCATATAAACCACCAAAGACACAGGGTAGCAGACCACTGTGTGTGGGATGAAGGCTGTGCATCTACTGTAGTCACTCAGAACCTTAATATAGTGTTTTGCAAATTTATGGTCATATGTGCGTGATAATATTTGGTGCATTTTCAGGGTTTTGTTCTAGTAAATTCCCTCTCTTCATTAAGCTTTTGCCAATTCAGCTGCTCTCTCTTTTTTGTTTTGATCTAAAACCTTGATCTATATGCGTTTCTACATATTATAACTTGCACCATATATCACCTATATAATAAAATCAGACCAAAAAGCTATTCTTGATTCAATTTACAAGTTTGTCATTTAATAGCAACCCCACCAAGATTATATTTCAGTCGGAGGGAATATACTGTATTCATTTTTGTTGAAATGCTAGCAGTTATTAGTCATGACTGGGCTAAAGTTGGGGCTGGCTAAGCATGTGGTGTTTAAAGTAAATTTTAACAGAAAAACTTAAACTGTCTTTTTTCCCTCCCTTTTTTGTTTTTTTTACATAACACCACAGTATTTCACTAAGGCCAAACTTAAAGTGGCTTTAAATTCAATCAAACCCTACAGGGGTGAACAGAGGTCAGAGGTCAGAAGTTGGTGGCCTTAATCTCACCCTCCTCCTCACTCAACCGGGTCCTTTCCCATCCTTGTCGTATTCGAGTGAGAGTGTGGTCAACACATGGTAGGAGGAGCAGTATCTTGAGAACTATCACGATAGAAGGTACCACCAGACAGAGCATGTAGCCTGGAGGAGTGTACCATTTGTAAGTGGAAGGACGAAGAAATTTGTTCCACCCATAAATAAAGCCATGCGCTGTGCATATAATCAGCGTCAGGTGACCCAGCTTAGACTGAGAAAGAAAAAACACACAGGAAAAGCTAATGTTACACATCTTTAACTACAATGGTTGATCAAGTCCCACACCCACAGACTGACAATCCGTAAAGCAAACACTCATACAACGTCTGACTCAACTTAACTGAAGTCGATTTGCACATTGCACTTTTTAATTTAATTGGCATTTTGAACATTTTTAAACCTTTTTAATATTTTAAACCGTTTTAACTGTATTGTTTTAAACTGTCACTGCCATTATTTGTTTATTTATTGCTGTTTTTATTTATCTTTTTCTGTGGTACAGAGTGACCCCACTAAAGTCCAATTTCATTGTAACTTGTGTGTAATGACAATCTATTCAATTCTTTTCTACTCTATTCTATTCTATTCTCTCTGCATGCAACCACTGTATATTTAGATTTCTCTTACATAAATTTCAGTAGTACTTTTGAGATTCTTTTAGAAATCAATATCTTGATAGATTCATTGCCTCTGCATTCCTCAAGTGCCTGAAACTGAAAATATAAGACATTTCAGGGTAATTGCATCTCCAGCACCAGTGGCCTTTGAGACTCAGTTGTTTTTAATTACTTGGAAAATGTATTTTCATTTGCAGTTTTAGTATTTAGCTGATGTTCTCATCCACAGCGACTGACAATAACTTCAAACTGCAAAGGGCTCAGACAGACAAGATTCATGTTAATGTGGTGCAGTAATAACTGTGCTCATATAATGATAATCGGTACTATTATTTTACCATTTTAGAACAGCAAACCCTTCTGAGAAGAATTAAATGAATATACTTTTATTAATAGACATGATCCTGTCTGAGAAAAAAATACAGCAACAAATCAATAGATCAATACTGTTAAATAATATTTTATGCCTGTGATGGTTCCCTTCACAAGATCTTAAGGATTATTTTGACCTAGACCTCCATTTCCCACTTCCATTCCCTATCGGAGGTCTACCTAAGGAGCTGACCTTTACACAAATGGACCCGTGACCCGTATTAACAATTTTCTCGCTGGGGATAATACCTGGTATCATAATTCTATTTAATGAATAACTTAACATTTAAAATCCTGGGCCAAAGTCAGCCAGGCTTTCACTAAGTGTGCCTGTGTTAGGCAGTTAGTTAAGTAGCCTCTGGGGAGATAAGTGTCGTTGACATATTGCTTCTACGAGAATGTAATAACTCTGATGAGAACATGGACACTCCAAATAAAGATTATAATATAGGCCTAAAAAAACTTCACTGATAGTAAGCACATGATAGTGATAAACAGGACAATATTTATGGGCTTAAAGATGAACACAAACTGCACACACAAGCATTACCATAATAAGTTGTGTACTGACCTGAACAAAGTTGAACTCTCGCCAGCTGAGAGAACCTCCCACAGAGGGCAGGGATGTTAGTCCTAGCAGGACATAAAGAAAAAAACCGAGGATGCCCAGCACGTAGAAGGAATCTGTGGCCCATGCCTGAGTATTATCAAAGTAAAAGGGTGTTGTTTTATTGTTCTTCATCTAAAGAAAACAGGGATGAGAGAGAAGAAGGGAGATGGTGAGTACAGATGCAAAGTCAGGACTGTCGACAACTGTTACAGTTTGAAACAGTCCTTCATACCTCATCCACCACTCGGGAGATCAGTTTGTGTCTGACAGCGTAACGGATAGGAATGATGAATGTGTAGATGACATGGAGAAAAGCAAAGCCTAGCGCAACCAAGCCTATTTGCTTCCTGCACAGCATCCAGCGGTCAAGCCAATTAGGGAAGCGGCTGGATAAGTTTGCATACATTAGTTTTCATTTATATTAATAATTTCAAAGATAAATGCAAACATTTTTTGTGTGTTTCTGTCTAACCTGTACTTTGTTCCTCTGTAGAGCTGAATGAAGGCAGCTATAACACCAGGTAGATAACACAGAGATAACATGATGAGTGACACAATGGGAAACACCTAAAAATGAAAAAGACAGTGTACAGTGAAGATACACACTACAGAACACTTTAAAGTAGTGGGAGAATCTTTACCTTGTTTGCCAGGGACACCATTATCCTGAAGGAGATGTCTTTCCCATCTTCAAAGTACGCATAAAGAACATCTCTAATGAGCAGATAGAAGTAGAAGAAGGCACTGAGGCCCAGGGCCACGCATAGTGGCAGCCTCCACTGTGGAAACAGCTGCAGGGGAAAGTCCTCCAACTCTTTGGCTGCAGACAGAGAACCCCTGTCCAGAACAGTAAGGCCCAGCTTGGTGGCCATCTCTGCAACCGCATGCTTTGATTCTGCACTGTTGCCACACAGGAACACCTGGAGCAAGATAATATGGATGATTTCTCAATTGCAATGTGGTATTTTCCTTTTGTTTTTCAATAATAACAGATGTGACAGTAGATTATGTTAGTCTTATTATCAATGAACACAGGCAACACAAGTACCAAACAGTCATCTGTTCTTTTCACCCAGAGGTCTTCAGCCCTGGTCCTCAGGGCACACTGTCCTGCATGTTTTAGATGTCACTCTGCTCCAACATGTCTGATTCAAATGATCAGCTCATCATCAAGCTCTTATGAAGCCTGATAAAAGGTAATCAGATGGGTTGGAGCAGGGTGACTTCTAGACCATGCAGGACAGTGTGCCCTGAGGACCAGGTAAGAATACATCTGTTTTAACCCATGAAGACCCAAACAGTCAGTGGTAACCAAAATCATCAGCTGATCTAAAATGTTGAATAATGTCTAATCCACTAATTATATCAATACATGTAAATAATTTGGGCCAAATGCAGGTTATTATCGTTGTGGTTGCCATGGAAACATAATTTTCTACAACACCGATTCACCAGTAAAACTCATGGAGTTTAATAAATGACAATGGATGGAGACGCTTGGTTTAGTTTCAGTTATATATTTCCAAAAAATAAGTCACTTTATCTCCACTTTTCTCCATTTCTGATACAATAACCCTTGAGTTTCCTCTGAAATGTTATAAACCTCTCCTTGATTAGTGAATTAAATATAGAAAAATATCAGATTTCTATTAAAAAAAAAAAGAAAGAAGATAACATTACAATAAATGATGATAAATGTATTAAGAAAGGGTAAAGATGAAGAATTTTTTTTTTATGAGTTTCCACAGAAGTAGCTTTTGGTCTTTGTGGGTTCACTATCCTTCTGAAACATAAATTAGAGTTACTGTTATGACCTTCCCCCTACTTCTGTTCATTTTCACCTGGCCTGCAACGTGCGGCTGGAAGATTTCTCTAATCAGGGAGCTATTTAAGCAGTCAAGCTTGCAGTAGCCGGTGCAGTACCATTCAGTACTGTCACCACAATAACTCAGACATTTGCAGTTTTCGTCCTCAATAACCCAAACATTCTTTCACCACCATAGACTCTGGCTGATCTACCCCAGGTTGTGTTTGTTCTTTTCATGTCATTTGCGTTTTGTTCACTTTTAATTATTAAATCTGTTCTCCCTTCAACACCAATCACCTGAGTCTTCCTCCACCACACACATCTTAACAGTTACCTGGACTTGGGAATTTCCATTCTAGCAAATGCGTGTCTTCTCTTTCCTCTTCATCTCCAAATATGATGATTTTTTTTCTGATTGGTTGTGATAAACTGACAGTTGAAGCATTATTTCCTATAGATAAGATAAGTACATAGACACTTGATGATGACCTTAGATTACAGCATTATGGTGCGCTGAATAATTGGATGACTTTAGTGCAGTATCTAACTCCATAATTAGGATCCATATAATGGATAGTTTATACCTGTTTAGTTTGGATTATAGCTAAATGCTACTGACCTTGCCTGGCCTTATCTTCATCTGCAATTATATAATCTCAATGATAACTTAGTAATTCCACCAACACTGTTTCATTTCCATCAGAATGCCTCATAGCAATAAAAATAGGGATATTTTTCTCTTGCTGTATTATAATTAGGTTTTCTTTTTCTGTTGCTAATAATTACTGTAAGGTTGTTATTAGATGACTCACCAGCCCTGTTTGAAATATCTAGTGCATGGCTGTGCTGAGTACACTTGGAATGTTTATAGAGTTAGCCTTTTTTTTAGTTGTTGTTGTTTTTATTCCCCTCTGGTGTCCGTACAGTCATTTCCAGATGAAGGACCTTGAAGTGTGCATTTATGTAAAAAAAGAAATGGATAAAGAGGACATATGCAGCTCAATACATAATCCCATTTCTTGATCTTATGAGGTTGACTAACCCTTTTTAACACACTCGCAGTGCTGTGATAAGACGATTAAGTTGTTTGTAAGAGGGGAGAAAAGTGAATCATACAGAGTCAGAGAGACACGTAGAAGAAGCTAGAGTGCTTGTGAGCGAGAATAGTTTGACAGGCGTATAGTGGAGTCAGTGGGATTGAGCAGTTTTCCCCCAGGTGTGTGTATAAGTGGACCGGGCAGTCAGCCATGTCTCCCTACATTACTGCACCAGTAACAGCAGGGGACGACCGACAGACTAAATCTCCATCTGAATGTAAATGTGACACAGCCCCAGCCCCACTGTGGATCTAATCAAATTGCTGGCCAGGGAATAGCACACACTTACAAGCATGTGAATGTATACTGTACCTACACAGTCTCTGTTAAAGACACACATTCAAATACACTACACTTGTTCTCTCAGAGCTACCTGTGTTCAAAGAAAATGGAGCACTGCAGTGGTATCTGTGTGTTATAAGTGTATGTGTGTGTGTGTGTGTGTGTATGTGTGTATGCGTATGTGTATGTGTATGTGTGTGTGTGTGTCTGTGTGTGTGTGTGTATGGGGGTTGTTTGTGTTGAAGATGATTCGAGGCAGATTCAGGTTTGGTCTCCAGAGGTTCCAGCATGTTTGTGTTTCTCTTTGTAGCTGTGAAACGGAAGCTGCAATAAACACTGGTCTTTTGACTTAGTAACATCATGAAGTGTGTTTGTTTGTCTGTCAGTGATGTTTACACAAGAAGTCTTCTCATTTCCAGTGGCACTATCATGGAAAGATGGTAAAATCAATAACCTGCAATAACATAATCAATTAATTTTGCCCTGCGTACAGTACAACCAAGCCTTGATATCCTATTATAGAATGTGACATCCACTTACTGTGTTATCTTGTGTTATCATGAGCTGATATAATGATCAACTTAGTTGCTAATCAAGTTGGTAAAGTCCTCTTATTATACTGCCTTATGTTTGTACAGTGGTGGGTAAAACATTTTAGGACACCCCATGTGTTTGTGATATATTGCATTAAAAGTCTTCCTTAAGTCACTGAAATCTACCAAGTATTGTTCCCTTCTCCAAACCCACATACTCCCTTCTGCACAAAACTGGATGTTTCAGCAGAAAAACATCTAGGACATGACATGTTATAACTTAATCATAAATCACAAAACAAAATTATAATAATAATTTAGTTTATTATTATTATTATTATTATTATTATTATTATTATTATTATTATTATTATTATTATTATTATTATTATTATTATTATTATTATTATTATTATTATTTAGTTTTGTTATTTTTTTTCAAATGAACAATAAACAAAAACAAAAAAACATCATTTGAAACAAAAAAATATTTCAATATTTCATGATAATATTGGAAACTGTGCAAAAATGTAAGGGTGTTTTGTATGAATCAACTAAAGTCGACCTTAAATCAATGTTGCTTGAGACTTCTTAGTATTGCTCAGCAAAAGTTCCAGTAATACTTTATAATACCTACACACAATTCACTATGTATTAACCATCTGTTAACTATTTGTTAATGTCTTGTAAAGGTTCATACTGTCTTCCAAGGATAAATATAAAATTATATTATATTAATTAATTAATTAACAAATTTTTACAGTTATTTGTTAATGGTTTGTTTACAAATGGTTTGTTTATGATAAAGTGTGTATGAGCAATACATTAACAAACCATTTATAAATAGGCAACAAATAGTTATTACATAGTGAATTGTGTGTAGGTATTATAAAGCATATTGTTGTCCCAGTGGTCTGAGAGGACATACCACCTGTGTGTCTGCATGACCACCCACATGTGCTTTCAGGATGGATCTACTATGTGACACCCATCCTTTATCTCATCATGACTGTTTTCAGACAGATGGGAGGGGCTATACATGAGACTGACAGATGTCATTACCAATCGATGATGGGAATCTACCAGATGGGACCTGGACATTATTCTCCTGCTTCTTTTTTTTTTTTTTTTTTTTTATAATGGAAACATTAGTTCTAGTCTTTTGATTTGGACTGAGAAGAAGAAGTTACAGATGGAAGGAGCATACTATCAAATTCTGGCATTTTTCCCCCTTTGTTTTTGGCTCCAGCAGCTCTAAGGCTTGAAAGCTTCCCAGTTCTGTTACAATGTGATCCCACTGACATCTTTTATTTAGCAAATTCTTTACTTCCACTGTTCTCTCACCTGTTTTCCTGCCAGAAGTCCATTTTGCAAAGCCCAGGCAGACAGCGTGTTAAGACCTTTCACCACCTCAGCTCCAGGGACCAGTCTGGAGAACACACAATAAGGACTATACTATTGTTTCTGTCTATAAACACACGTACAAGGAACGGAAGGGCCACAAAATGGTGAGAATCAATGTTTCCACTTCAGCTGAATAGACACACAGCAGGACATCTTGCCAAGGGAGCTTCAACACAATGATTTTTCAGATTCAGAATACAGTTTGAGTGTCTTATGCTCTGAGACCCCATTTACACTTGGTAAATGGGATTTGTATGAGGACAGCATGTTCTGATACAGATAACATTTTAATACCAGGCGTAAATGGGCTCTTTGTGGTATTTTTGCACTGTTTAACAACAACTATTAGCCTGCACAGACCTATTTTATTTTCCTTTCCAGAAAACATTCTGAAAATTATAACCGTTATATCATATAAGGAAGTATTTACTGTATGTATAGAATATATTTACCTCTGCAGATAAACAGCATTGGCTTCTGGGTACATGCCTTTCTTCAGGTTGTTACTGAGGTCAACTAGGACCTTAGAATCAATGACAGGAAACAAATGATATAATCCCAGTTATAAAGTAACTAAATAAATTATATAACTGAAATATACAATATTACAAAAAAATATATAATTCTAAAAAATAACAACACAAACTTCTTCCCTTATCATAAGTATTAACGTACAGAATATTTATGTCTCACTGGGGTTTTTTTTGTGTGTTTTTACTGTGTTTATATATTCCACTTTTTTTAGCACAAACAAACATTTCTATATTACATCTTTATGTTGAAATGCATTTTGACACAGAAGGTGGAGTTGTGGCTATAAGTCCCATTTCTGTTTTAATAACTGTAGATGTGACAAATAAAAATCTGTTCTATTGCAAATATAAGGACAAATCCGGCCCGCCAAAGGGTCCAATCAGGCCAGTAGGATGAATAACACAGAATAATACAGAATAATTACATCTCAGTTGAGTCAGACCAGTAAAATATGATCATAATTACATATAAATAATACTGTTTATATTAACAAACTATCCATTTACAAAAAAATAGGAATAACCTGAACAAAGAGTAACCTGAAATATCTTAAAAGATAGTATGTGTCATTATAGCAATATTTTGCCTGTTATTAATTATTTTGTGTATTTGTAATTGTAATGTAAGCTGTAATTGAGGCAAATGGGGACAAAATCTGATTAAAATTACACTTGTTTTTCTTCAGACATGTCAAGTTGTATAGTCATCCAGTATATGCATTCATGTTTACCTAGTTTATAGAGGAGCATGTCAACATGAAGAGTCTCTGCTAAGGAAAATAGATTCCAATTTTCTCATATTATTTCTAACATGGTTCTTATACTGTATCAAGTTATTTCTATTAAATATCATGAGAATCAGAAATATATTCTTGTATCTTTCTGCAGTTGTCAGGGATTAGTTATGAGTGACTTTAATGTTACAGTCATTGTATTATGTTCAATTATAGTAGCACCAAAACCTCTGTCACCTTTCCATCCAGATGCGGTGCCATTGTCTCAATGAAGTCATAGTGTTCTCTGTGAACACAAATAAAGATTAAATTGGCTGACTGGGCTGCAGCTGCATGGCCCATCACCTGCAAAACACACACACATGCAGCACATTAAGATACAATATGTTTGAGCAGCATATGCATACTTTTTGGTGCATTGCGATGAGTTCTAAATGTAGTGTGATTATGCATTGAAATGTAGCCATGTGTTGTACCTGAGCTCCCTGAGGCAAAGGGCCACAGCTGTGTGGCCTGCGGCTGCCATACACCACCTTGTAGCCAGACTGGAGCAGACGCTGACCTAAAGAGCGCCCCAAGTCCCCTGTTCCAAAGATACACAGCAGTTCTGGATCAAGGGCAGCTGCAGCGCCCAGATGATGCAGTGCCACACTGTCTGGCTTCACCTCCTCGGTCTTTCCACTCACCACCATCATGAACACACAATTGAGTATTAAAGATCACCTACTGTGCAATAATATAGCTGTGGATATTGACCTGTGCACAGCCTCTCCCACAACTTGTGAACCTTTCAACCTTTGTATGTTTATGTTTGTGTGTAGGAGGTGAGGGTGTATTTGTTTATTACACCTGTAATCAATATCTCAAGTCACGTGTATAGGAGTGTGAAATTGTGCATTACATCATAGGAGTTTGTGTACTTGTCACTATGACTTATGAGGCAACCCAATGATTTTTTATTTTTATTTTATTTTTTTTTTATTGCTCTTGCTCAGAGATTGATTGACACGATATGGGGGTCTCAGTTGTAAAACCACCAGTATAAAACCATCTACACTCCACAGATGTAATATTAACCTCTGACCTCTGACATTTGGTAGCATGATTCACAAGATTTTCTGTGTTTACCAAACTGACCAGTTTGTCCTCACACCTGGTAAGACTTTGTGAAACCGGGTTTAATTAATTTTATAACACATTAATGTTAATAAGATTCTAACTTGTCCTTCTGTAAACATGCAACATGATACAATGGACCCTTAGTGGCACCTTTATGATGCACTAGTTTACACTGTAAACCTGAACATTCAGAATAATTAAATATATATTCAGTTGTGAACACACAAAGTTTCATAAATAGTACTACTAACTGTATTAAGTTGCTGTAACATGATCTTCTTTTTAAGTACTTCTAACTAATAATTTTTTATTAAGGGGAACTATAGTGGATATAAGTGAACATAACTTAAAAAACATACACGAGGTTCAACTTAGTGGAATTAAGCCATTAAATGCTGAGAATTATATTTTACTGTTATTTCTATTGTTTCAAATGAGGATGATTTGTCCAAGTGTCCACATGTTTAAGTGTCTTTGGACAAAGACACTAAACCCTGACTTGGTCTGGCAGAACCTGAGAAGTAATGTTTAACTTAAGTATACTTTAATAAACATCTAAGTCTGAAAAATTTTGTTTTTTAAGTTCATCAACTTAAAATAATTGAGGTAATTGTTTGCCTTATTTTTTTTAGTTGTGCTACCTTATTCAGATTTACAGTGAAGTAAATACCTTAAAATCTACTTCTAAGTCTTTAGATAAATTTCAGACCTAAGATCTACCGTTTAATCATTTGTTTATCTGTTTATTTGTCCACAAGCATCTGCATGTGTTATGTTGTCTGTTTATTCTCCGTTTACTTGGTGTAGCTTATCCTGTAAATAAATTCCTTATCGGGTTATTGGGTTTATTATCAAGAAGTTGCAAGGTGTTTTTGTCTGTGTAAAGCTGATTTAGAGTCACTGTTTACTAGTAAGATCTGCAACTGTTATTTTATTGTAGCTACTTTAAGATTATAGATTGATTTGCATATTAATAATTTTATTCTATTCAAGTATTTTCCATTGTTTTGCCTTCTAAAATAAACAATGGCGGTGCCCCAGTGAGATTTTTAAGCTGTAAAGATTCCATCTTCCCATCTTAACTTAATGGTAAAACACAAGCATTTTGCTATTAAAATGATAAGGTAATTAATGATTAATTTAATTAATTAATAACCCCAATTAACACTACTTTTTTTTTTAACATTTTATGACCTCTTAGAAAAACCAACCACAGTGAAATGTTCTAAATCTAGTTCAGCCAGAGTTTGACTCTCATATTGGCAAAAAAAAAAGGGGGGGGGTGATGCTGCTTTCTAGGGCTGCTTTATTCTATTTCTTCTGTTTCCATCCTAGACATGATGCCATGTGGGAGATCCTACCCCACAGATTCATTATCATTTCAAAACCCACTGTTCCAACCAAACGACTGAGAAGAGAATTTGTGCAAATTTAGTGCTCATGTCCCCATGGCTAAAACATCTGCAAGGCTTTGACATGAGCAGATTCAACAGAGCAGAAATGAAGGTTGGAACATGTGTAAGTGTCTTGTGGGCTGCTCTTTGAGTTTATATGAATGCATGCCTTTACTTGGAGGGGTTCACTGAAATACATTATACGCTCAAGTTTTTGTACGTGTTGGTATGGGTCAGGGCGATCAGAGCTGAACAGAGTCTCAGCTGTGATCATAGCACCTGGAGAGTCAACTGCAGACAGGGTGAATACCTGACTGTCCAAATGACACATACTATCACATCAACTTTAGTGACTGTTTGCACAGAAATGCTCTCCTTATCATAAAAGCAGCCTCACTGAAATCATTATGTGCATATACACACCCGATGATATTTATGGCAAGACAAGCGCATGTTACCTCAGGAGTTTTTACAGTCAAGTCCATAACTAAAGCATTAATGTCTACCTTGGGGGATATCTCAGGAAAATGAGAAATCATTTTATGCCTAACCTTTAAGGCATCCATTCACATGTAGTGCTGTTAGAATGAACCTGATAGCAGATCCACTCCGATGACTCATTTACTAGCTCTGCCTCAGGGATATCTTTCTTTTCTTCTTTTCCCCTTCTCCCTCTCTGCCTAAAACTCAGATTCTTTATTCTTTATTTTTACACCACGCCTCTCCTCCTCAGCCTCTTGTTCCGTCATCCTTCAATTCTTTCTTTTCTTCCTGATCTATTAATAAAGTTGTGCCACTTTACTTTGCCAGTCATTGTCATGACAAACACCCATCAGATTCACCTTCAGTTATATCATTTTAAAAGTTATTTTCTTATCAGGAAAAATGGAAACTTAAAGAAAATAATTTTCCTTCCACTGACTACACGTAGAAACAAGTGTACTTTTAATATAAATTCATTTGGTGAATTTACCCAATAAGGCAACACCTGTAGTTAATGGTGGTAACAACAATTGAGTTGTAATTATACAATTTCTGGTGCAGTGGTGAACTGGAATTAGAAAACAGCTCATACATTTACAAACTGGGCACATTTTCAAACCACATCCCACAGTTCACATAAAAAAAGGCTTTAAAAACTGACAATGCTGAGGTTCACAACACAAAACACATAAACAACACAAATTATTGTAATGACTACAGTCACTAATGTATGCCAGTAGCAATTCAATACAATCTGAGAATGGTAGAGTGCTACATGACACACTCCACTAAAGGCATGTTCAACACAAATACAAATACATGGACTTTAAGGAGCAGTGCATAATAACAATGTAATTCTGTAATATAAATAGACAGCCAAATATGGAACAAGCACCACACATTGCACTACATGGTGAACATTACAACAGCTTCAATTGAAAGAGTTAGTTTGTAGAAGTCAATACTGGCAAAGCTGGCACTACATTAAATCGAGTATCTCCCATCACTTAAACTTTTCACCTTTTGTGAGCAGATCATGAAAAATAATTCAATACTTTAAAATGAGCTGGGCTCAAATAACAACATTATTATTATCACTAGGAGTAGCTGTAGTTGTAGTATTAGTAGTTGAAGACAGTATCATAGTGATAAAGTATAATTATCAAGTGCAGGTACCTGTGTGTTATAAGGAAAGTTGGACTTCTGTAGTCAGAGGCAATTTTTTGAGCAACAATGTGTTGTAAATCAGGACTTTGTTGTCTTGTTATGTGACTTTTGTTCATCTTCCTGTGTTCTTTTGTTTATTTTTGGTCTTTGGTGGTGTCCTGGGCTTTTATTTTGTTATGTGGGTCTGTGTGCACACGTTGTTTAGTTTTGCTTCCTGTCATCTGCGTTTTCTTCCCACCCTGTAATCTGTGTGATTGAGTCTACCTGTTCCTTCCCCTTTATAAGTGTGGTGTGTGTGTTTGTTCGATGCTAGTTTGTCTGCACACAAATGAGCATATAGTCCCCATGTTTTGACCTTGCTGTCTATGACTGGTTTCTTGGAATTTCAAGAAAGTTTCTTAGGATTTTTTTTTTCTTACCTTCACTTTCTTTTTTTCCCCACCACCCATGTCCCTTCAGGGGCTCAGTAGCGTTGTGTGTATTGTGTAAGTGAAAAAAAAAAGTTTGCTCTTAGGCATATTTGGGTTCAAACTCAGCGTTCTATCATTTTGTCTGACTTTTATTTCTTAGTACTCAACGGTTTTGTTTAAGATCAGCCTCCTGGGGGTTTTGAGAAAATGTTACTGTAACATAAACATTTTTATTTTACTCAGACAAAGAGCCACCTTGTAACCTTTGTTTCTTTTACATTCATTTATTGTTCTTCTGAGTCTTTTCAGTCACAGGCTTGTTGCCAATTATTTTTTACTTTCCTCATTCCTTCTAAATAAACACCCAGTTGCTCTCTATCAGATAAAATCTGTGAACTGCATTTGTTGTTCTGTGTGCATTATACCCCGGCAACATACATTTACACCATCTTTTAATGAACTTATTAAAACTAACATTCTGGTTCAGAGTCTTGCATCTGGGTCCACCTGTGATGTCTCACCATTACATAATGAATGGTTATGATCACAAAGAAGCTGCTACAGTTCATATTACCATGGTTTTACTCTTACTCTAATCACCACTGTTAACATTAGTGACAAACCTCACCCACCCCATTTAACTACTTTTCTACATATTTCTTAAAGGAGTGATATTTGTTTTTTTAATGGAACTATGCATTTTAATACATTTCTCTGTCATCTGCATAAACTGTAAATAATTCGTCATTAAAGGTGGGGTATGAGATTTTAGTAAAACGGTTTTGAGCAGCTACTTTTTGTAAATACACAATTCAAAAGTCCAAATCCCTTTCTTCAGACATCCCCCCGAAATACTGGCACGCACAATGCTTATTCCTGAGTGTTCACAAGCACTGCACTGCAACAATTCACCTGGCATCAGCTCTAGCTCTGATCCATGCATAGCACATTCAGTTTCCTCCAACATGCCTGCTCTTACAGAACAGCCCCAGTTTGTACCATCTGACTGACATTACATTTCCTACTGATTTATATTAGTGACAAAACAGTACTTTACAACTTCACATTTTTATCTTTTAAAAACTTTATATCCTAATATAGCTCGCCAAATTCTGGCTTGGTTTCCTATACAACTGTTCCAAACACAGCAGTTTCTATTTTTGTGGAGTTTGTCAAACTATGATGAAGAGATTCATAAACCCTTTAGAGGTTTCAAACTCATTTTCTGCAGAGGCCACATTCAGCCTGATGTGAAAAATTTAATGTAAAATGAAAACATAACCTATAAATAATGACAACTCCAAATTTTTGTCATTGTTTTAGTGCAACCCCCTCTCACACACACACACACACACACACACCATTCAGTTATGGAAATACTTTTATAAATTATCCAAATGCAAAAAAAGAAAGAGTTACATTTCATAAGGAAAACTAGAAAAGCAGACCTCCGCTAAGACGAATGAAGAGTGGTCCACCAAGGAGGTATTAAATTCGAGTCTGTCTGTCAGCAGGATGATGTATAAAGTTCTGAACTGATTTTGATAAAATTGGGAGCGTCACAATGAAATAATTATTTAAGTTTGGTGGTGATCCAGAAGAGGTCACTTTGAAACTTTACATTGCAGTAAATGGAGAATACATTTCAATGTGATCTAGAATCCAGGATCTCTTCTGGATCACCACCAAAATGTAATGTCATTTGTTCCTTGTGACACTCCCAACACATCAAATTTTATCACCCATATCCATTCAGAACTTTGTGTAATCATGCTGACAGTCAGACAAACAAACAAACTGACTGAGGAGAATTTTAACAATATTCTGCCTCAATTTCTCATTTTTTTCCTGTGTTTTATTATGGATCAGTTCTACAAAGACACTAAACTCCTAGTAACAGAAGCAGAAAATGGTTCAAATTGTCTCTAATTTTCTTTAGACATTTCAGGTTATTCACATTACAGGATAGATTGTAGATGTAAATAGTTTTATAATTTAATATTTTTTGCAGTAAAACAATGAGATATATTTGAAGCTGTTATCATTTATAAGTGTCATAGGTCAAGCGGAACACGGACTCACAATATTACAGGAAACATCATACAACTTAACATAAATAAAACAAACAACAACACCCCCTGGTGTAGACCCAGGACCGGTAGGACACAGATTCATTCATTGATGAGGCACAAGTGTTCCATATGTCCCAATATATTTATTTCATTGTGCTTCATTTTCTTTAAAATTTCCATTAAAAATCAAAAAGGACTCATACAATTTCATACAAAACAAAATGTCAAGGCAAAAGTGTGGCAAAACTGCAAGACAGCAGGCCGTCCAGGGCACAGCTTCATGGCAAACCCCATCAGGACACTTAATCACATGCAGTAGGTCACACCACGGTCAAACTGGTCCACACTCACATCTGGGGGACAGTGGGTGTACAACCGAAGCCGCTTCAGGCAAACAGAACCCCCGCTTGGCACACGGAGTACAACACCATGGGGCTCCACCACAGTGTGACACTAAAATCAACTAAATTAATGCTCGGGTAATAATTATATTTTTAAGAGACAAATCAGGACACACTCATACCTTTCATTGGTGACGTGGGACACACGTGACACCAACTCAGAAGGCAGAAGTAAGCGGGTGCAGTGGAAGAACGACAGTAGGGACACTTTTATACCATGCGCCTCTTATTGGCCGTTAAATGAATTTCACCCTGTCACATCAAACCAAAGAAAAAACTGAGAAGAAAATATGGGGTCGTCCCATGGGCTACAATGGAACCATTGAGCATTTGGCCCCCTGTGCTGCATGTTTGAGAACCCTGCTTTAGATGGTCTAGTAAGATGCCATAATCTATTGGACTTCATGACCAAAACAAGCTACTGTTAAAATGAAGTACAGTGGTACCTTTACTTACGAAAGACCCAGGGAAGAAAGGAAGGAAACTGGAACCTCTGAGACATAAATACAGTACATTACTATACGTAACTACGTAATGAAGTAAATATGTCACATATGTACTGTACATAGCGTCCCATTGGCTATGAGGGAGCTACCCATGATGCTTTTCGTTACACTTTGACCCTCATTGATCATGGGGTGGCGCCGTTTGGCTGTGGCTGTTGTGGCTCCCGGTAATGCAGCCACTTTCTCCACCTAGACAAACGCTCTCAGTATCAAAATTTCAGCCAAATGGTGCAAGAAGAGAATATGACCAGCAGACGATAATCAGCTTAAGGCAAATTGTTAAAAACTTGGATTCCGCAAGCCCGGAGAGTCGGGCCGTTCCACGAGGATGCGGATGCAACTTCAGTCTGCTCCAGCGTCCTACAGCGAAGTATGTGTGTTAGAGCATTTAATTAATTGTCTGTAATCAGGATGTGAAGAGGATTTTAAGCAATAAAGTAAAAAAAAATAAATAAACAAAAAAAAAAGCTCCATGAAAACATCTTGGACCCCACCTTTAAACTCCACAGGTCGATCTTCAACCCTATTTCTAAGTATTGACACCAGAAAGGCCAGTGTGAGAGTTGCCCCTTAAATGCACATGATCCAATTCACACACCACCTCCTACAGCCTGTTGACTGCTCTACTCAAGCAACAACTAAACATTTTAAAAATCAGCTTGAAGTTTGGACATGTTTTCTGTTTTTACTGCAACTGCTGCTGCTGATAAACAATTATATCATACCCAGAAATATTTGTGGGTATTGACCTTATATGTGCAAATGTCGTGACGTCATTTTAGATTCAACAACTAAGACCACTTGATTTTGACAAAATGAATATAAAGATAGCTTTGCAGCATCTGGAGGGTCCAAATATACAAATGCATGAACCAAAAACTAAAAGTGAGTTTAGCAAAATATGACCCCTGTAAAATTTTAACAGTGATACACTGACAGCAGCAAAATAATTCTTTAACCCCCATTGCATTTTTTAGCACCAAATCATATTAATGTTTCCATAAAAGTGGTAAGAAGAGCAGAAACTAAATCACTTGCATATTAAGTTCTGTTTTAACTCTCATTGTAATTTGATTATTATGTCCTCCGAGGTCTGCACTGAAAAGTCAGGGACTATTCTGCACCATGTCAGTTTTTTATGCTTATCTAATAACATCTTGTGACATTTATCAGCTATGTGCTCTGGGACATGTTTACATCAAACACATGCTGAAACGCCTTTTTATAAATGTCAGAGTGTAGTTGCAGATTACAGCTCAAGTGAGAAATAGAGCTCATATTTTGTTAGAGTGCTGTTGAATCACCCTGGAGTTAAGAACATACATGTATACATGAACCTGTATTTTCACAATAAAGTAGACAAAAGAATGACACCACACGCACAAAAGACAGAAAGACACACACTGCAAATACATTTCCAGCTGTCACATGACATCAAATGATATGATACCCAATTCTTGAAGTTTTCAGAGCTAGAATACACATTATATGTAGATTCATGCAGCTACAATGGACAAAGAATAGCCTACAGGTTAGGGTATTCCTGTTACATTATGGGTACTACTGTAATGCATTTGTAATAAGGTTCAGACTGAGGTTCAGGTTTTGACAAAAACAGAAAGGTAACATTGCAAGGAAAATATACTGTATATACAATGAGACACAAAGGCAGAAATAGAGACAAAGAACAGAAAAGACTGGAACACAAAAATGGAGAGCAGAAATGTTGCCTCAGTAGAACAAAAAAGCTTGTTACAACCAGAGTTTCCCACAAGTATTCCCAGAAATATTCTATAAATATTCCATTACCAGCTTTCCAGACAGGCAGTCTTGGGATGTTCATTATGAAACACTTTAAGCAGAGTCAGAAACAGTTTGGATGAAAGTGTAACCTATTTCTGCACATGTTTGTCTTTGATGAAATTGCGGCTTAAGGGCTGCTGATAAATGAAGTGTGGAGAGTTCGTCTGTGTATGTATTTCCACATATGAATCTCTGAATGCTCCGGTAAAGATGTGTTTGTGTCTGTGTCTGTGTGTAATCCGGTGCAAAAGAGGCTGCGAGGGTGCACACGTTGCTCCTTTATCAGCATCTCCACAGCAGTCCCACATCCCATACTGAAACATGTCCGAACTGAGAGAAGCTCAACCTCTATCTCTGCTTTAGCAAGATGAGCATTGACTGCATGTTTGAAGTTCAGAATCTTATCTGACAAACCAAGCGGCATAAAATCAGAGGCAGGGAGGAGCTGCATGAAACTGCAGATTTAGAGATTTTCCTGTTCTGTCTGACACACATCGCTGCTGAATTACATGGCCTTGCTTACTTCCAAATTCAGCCTTTTCAACAAGAAAGGGAACAGATGTGGTGTGAAAATATCTCTGCAAAAGACAATGCTTGAATTGAATTATCTTACCTTCCCCTTGGAAAATAAAGCTTTGATAATCTTCTTGCTTCATCTAACTTCTTGCATTCATCTTCCACCCCATGTCACTCTTCCTGTGATCTGAGATGGATGAAATTGAGCGCAGCCATTTTAGCTTCCATGCTGAGAAAGCTGAGATTAAAATCTCTGATGTATCTGTGTCATTCCATATAATCATATCTTTGACAAACAGCTGTGGTCTGCAAATAGCATGCATCCACACAGTTCCTGCTTCGTAGCTTCAGGGAAATCGGCAGCCCATTATAAGGCTGAAATAGGCCTAAAGAATTTTTCGCCTCATCTCCTCAGCCATACCTCCAGTCGAGTGAAAGAGCTGACAAGGTAGGAAAAAGCTGACACAGAACTCTAATTCTATAAGGATGAAAACCTCATACTCATCAGAGGTGCAATTTTTCTTGCCCCATATTTTTATTTTTTTAATCCAAGAAGTGCAAAATAAGTAGTCAGTGACTTAGGTACCATGTAGGTTAACCACATTTTAATACTCACATGGTGATTAAGAGTGATTGTTCCATGTGCTTTTTAACCAAATATATTGTTAACAAGGGAGAAATGTGCTAACTAGGGAGAGTGCCATTTGTTCTCATTTCCTTTCAAACTGCCTTCTGGGATAGAATGTCCAAATGAGACAGATCCATGATTGGTGAAAAATAATTAGAAGCCAGCAGGCCTGTTGGATCAGCAGTATCTGGTAACTCTGTTAAATGAGGTCTTGTGTTCCATGGTAGTAGTCTCTGTGGCTTTCTCTTGCCATGTGCTTAACCATATACTTATCTACATTTATAAATATATGAATATTTGCTTTAATCACAATTGTTTACATGTAAAGCACATATATTGTACTTCATTTATCAATAGACAGCCAATAAATAGAGTTTTTTGTAGATGTTTGGGTGAAGTTCTACATTTTACTTGAGTGGTATGGGAGGACAATACATAGGAGTCCCCATTTATACAGTGTGTACACTAAACACACCAGTGGACTGGCAACAAGGTATCCTGGGCAAATGCCCAGTGGCCTGTTTGTTTTTGTTTTGTTTTTTAATGACGAGTATATATCACTATAAGCGGATAATCGTATATGAAGCCTCCTATTGGCGCATAGACTCGCCCATTGATCATAATTGATGTGTGCTGGACAGTGGATCGATGAGGTGAAGGCAGGCCAACTATCCCTAACCGGTGTCTGACAATGGATCATGGCAAGAAGAGAAAGGGTGGCACAGAAAGAGCCAGGGATCAGAAAAAAATTGCCCTTCAGTTGGATGCTGCATACTTTCTATCCTGACCCGGTGAGGTTGTATCACCGGGTCACCGGGTCACTGTAGGTTGCTGGTTCAGACAGAGGTTGCATCCGTGTCCTTGCGGTCCGTTTCGCATCTCCAGGCTTGCGGAGAAAATTTGAATAATTTACCTTAAGCTGATGATCGTCTGCTGGTCATATACTCTTCGTACACCACTTTTTATACTAGGAGTGCTGGTCTAGGTCGCGTAATTACCGTTAAAGTGACTGTGTTACTGGGAGCCACAACAGCCACAGCCAAAAGGTGTGATAAATGAAGGTCAAAGAGTAACACAAGCATCATCAATCATCGTCTCTCATAGCCAATGGGATGCTACGTAGAGTACGTATGTGACGTATTTACGTACATTATGTAGTTACCTATAGTAATTTCAGTTTCCTTTTGTAAATAGAAATTTATTTCATATTCAGAGACCAAAAATTTAAGTAAAGGTTTTTCATAACTTGGATTTTTCATTAGCTGGAACTTTCGTAAGTAGAGGTATATATTTTTATATATTTATATATTTACTTACACTTAATGTCTTTGTTGCGAGCTAGATGCCAGATGAGTCAAAGTGCTAGCAGAAACCCAGACTAATGTATGTTTAGTGTTCATGTGGTATTTGAAGTTAGAAGTGATTCAGTGAAAAGAAAACTCCCTCCTGCAGATAGTTTATGATACTTTTTTCAGTTGACTGCTCTGTCTTGTTTTTTTTTTTGTTTTTTTTTTTTTTTGTTTGTTTGTTTTGTCCTCCCTATTTCCATCCAGAGGCTGTTTACCATCTTCCATCTTTATGGGTTGGTTCTGCTGCCTGTCACTACAGGATCGAATGTCCATTTGTTCATGTTTGACATTAACTCTATTTGGACAAACTGACTCAAGTGCATTGCCAGAGACATTCAGAGTCATTCCACACTGTAGATGGATTCATTGCATTTAAAATTTTAATAATATTAATCATGATGATGGATTAATTTGCTTCAATGCATTAATTTTGACAGCCCTAATTAATTAATATCAATTTAACTTAAATGTATTCACACTTTTGACTATGTCTACAAGTGAGGTGACCATATTTAACATTTCTAGTAATGTCTTTATACTTATACTTAAACTTAAATGCATTCTAATACATTTATAGCCATGTTGACATCTAGACTGACATTGAAATAATGTTATTGTACAACAGGAACAACACCAGTATTCAAACAAAACAAAACTGTGTAACTCTTGAAAAGTAAAAGCATTAAAATCCTGATGAACATTTTCCACTTCAATGAAACATTCTCTTACAACACTTACCCTGCAGACGTAGTTGAGTAGAAAAATAAAGCACTTCTAAATCACAGATGGGCCAATTTATTACTTGTTTGGATTCTTTGAGGAGCCTGTAGAAGTGTTTTTCTCTTTTCTTTTACAAGTACAGTTTTAAGAACACATAATTTAGGAGGCAGTCATGGGGTAAAGCCTTTCATCTGTAGATGTGCCATAACAGTTTTCCAACTGTTATGACCGGAAAGACAAATGATGAATTATCCGAAAATGAGAAATCAAATACTATGAAGATAATGCTCATGTCAAGCTGAGAGAAAAAGGAAAAATGAACACAGTACGAAGGCAGATCTAACACAGGTCCACAAAGTAAAATATATTAATTTAATAAGCATTGTTAAAGTGTCAGAGTATACATCTGTACCACCATCTGAAAGTACTCTGTGACTTGCCAAACCCAGTGTGTGTCTTTCCCCAGAACAGCATCATTTGTAGTTTGTAGTTTGAAATGTGATCCATGAAATATGTACAGCATGTGCACATCACTTCACACTGTGGTTGCTTTTGTGAGTATCTGTCTGTTTGAGGTGGATTTTATCAGTCCAAGCTTCTTTTTCTTTAGACTTATAAAACTATGCTTTGTGGTAGCTTTAAACAAACCACTATAAGTTTGTTGGAGTGAGGTGTGGTTATTTGATGGCACTCAACTCTAAGCACAAACCAAAACACTAAACACAATAAAACTCTCAGGACATGTTTGGGATAAAAATGTCTGTTTTTCTATTTAGAAAGTCTGCTAACAACAAATGTGTGACTTATCTGAGTGTTTCTCTCCTTGCCTGTGTACTGTTTCTGTATTTGTGGATCTGGGCATTTGCCTGACGAAGTGTTGCCAGGGAATGAAGTAACTCAGAAATAAACATGAATTCAAGGGATTTGCCTTGAAGTAAAGAGTATTATGATGTTAATTTCCAAGCTTTGTTCATATTTTTTTTTTCCCTTAATTGCAAAAACGTTTCCAGTAATTCATCCAGTGTTTGCATGTCTCATAGTTCCATGTGGAGAACACAAACATACATACTGTCAGTGCTGATAAGAAATACTGGATTCTCATGTATTCTGCCTTGTCATATTGGTTTTTAATGGTGAAAGGAAATTATTCATTGTCTTCTACACTAATCTGTGCTGTGTATAACTCAACTTCTATTCAATTCTATGTGGTTCTATTATGTTCTATTGTGTTGAACATTGCTACGCTTTCATTCATCAGTGTGTTTCCAAATAGCAGATGGCTTGCTAGAAGTGATAAGAACCAGCATTTAGTAGATAAATTAATAAATAAAATGGTGACCGTGTGTAACATCTAATATTCATATACTGCCAAGCTGTTACAAAAGAACACAACAGTGGTTCCTTCATTCTGTGTGTGTGTGTGTGTGTGTGTGTGTGTGTGTGTGTGCGCGTGCGCGCACACTGCTGACTGAAGTGTGACTCCTTTAATTGTAAAGCATTTCACACTGTACTTACATCACTTTTTAATGAATAGGATGTTTAATAAATGAGTGGAAATTAATATGTGCATTAGTTAATGATGCTTGACAGACCTTGGATAGAGAATGAAAGACTTGTTTTAAAAGGGGTGGTGTCTAGTAGGGCAAGATTATGTGAGAAATAACAGTGAGTTTTCATATGATTACCTTATGAAACAGATGTACAACAGGGCAGACTGTCTGTTGGAGAAACAGCTGCTTGGATCACAGCTGAGTTTCAGTCTGGTGAGTGATATTGTAGTTCTCAGATCCTGTTAGTCTATGCTTAGTTGGTTAGGCATGTATATTTTGAAAGAAGCAGAAGTAAGGAGTGACTTGTGGCAATTGCATTTCAAAGAACTGAAGCATGAATAATGTGTGTATCTGTGGATGTCATGACACAGTGTCCTCGTCCTTGGCTGAATGTTGGGTGGAAAATGCAGAGTATGCAAACCTGAAATGGCAGGTGTTGGCACGTGTGTGTGTATGTGTGTGTGTGTGTATGTGTGTGTGTGTGTGTATGTGTGTGTGTGTGTGTGTGTGCAAGCTCTTGTATGGCAATCTTTATGAGTTTGAATTTTTAATGATTGAAATGAGGACCTGACCTTGCATTAAAAAGCTGTATGTCTTTGTCAACACTTACCATATTTCACATGTACTTGCAGTTGGCTGTTTAAGAAGTGAGTAGGACTTTGAATTACATGCAAAAGGAGATCATTGACTGAGAGAGTTGTGGAACGGGCTTACTGTGGCAAAATACTCAAGATCCAGATACAAAATTCAGGTTAGGTGCAATAGTTACCGTTACAACAAGCAACTCAGGAAGGCTTTTTTTTTTTATCTTTCTTCATCAAATTTTGCTGTTTGCTATTCCCAATCTGCTATCCTAAAAATAAAGCCTGATAATGTAGCTAAATAAAACATATATCATGTGCCTAGTGGCAGCTGGTGTTAAACAAGGTGGAATTTAACACTTTTCTACATATTTCTGTTTCATCCTCAGCTGAGAATGTTCACCATCAGCCTCTGATTGTAATATTTCATTGAATCTCTTCTTTATTTTATTTAATGAAATGTGAAACCCTCCTACACATTATGAGATTTGAACCTGTCTCCAAAGAGGCAACCACACAAGCAAACACCTTAACCACAAATCAGTCTCTCACATGGAACATTAGCATTACCATGTAACTCAGTGCTATGGTGGTGTTTTACCCTATATTCTATGACACTAAAGTTCATGCATCAAACCCAGAGGTGAAGGAGATGAGACAGAGCTGTAACTGGCTGAACAGGACTAAACTGTGTTAACTGCACCACTGGGAGAAGGTGAATCGTCTGCCAGAGTCCTGAAAACATTTGTATTTCACTTGAGGCATCATGGCAGCCCAGAAAAAATATCGAAGCACATAAGGTCAAGAGAATAACAACAGTTTTGACTGGCTACCAGATGTAGAAATTAGTGACATTAGTGTATTTTGTTGTTGCAGTCACATACACACTTGTTTCACTAGTGGCCGATGGACCAGAAAATGGACACCGAATGAATATTTTATGAAGGAATATTTCAGTCTGAATATATTTTCCATAAATGAAATATCTAACTTTTTAATGTAGCTGAAAACATCTGGCCCTAGTGATTGTTATTATTGGACAAGATGTAAATCAAGATTATTACCAATCAAAATAAATACATTTTGTAAAGTAAAGTGAGCTGTTTTGTTTTTCAACATGTTCTAAATGTTACAACTATTTATTCTTCTTCACCTTTGATGTGATATATGCATTTTTATTATTCGTAGCCATACTTCTAGGCTATAAATACATGAAACCCTAACATGTGTATGTGTCAGGGGCATGTGTTGCTTTACTTAACACAGTAGACTTGATTCTATTTCCTCCTAACCTATCCTCAACAATGTGCAAATTGTTGTGCTAAAATATTCCATTTGATAAAACTGACCCCATTTATAACACTGTAGATGGAAAAGGAGCTGCTAGGGAGATGTACAGCTCAAATTTGCATTATTTGCAGTTTATGAATATATATGTGTGTGTGTGTGTGTGTGTGTGTGTGTGTGTGTGTGTGTGTGTGTGTGTGTGTGTTAGAGACAGAAACAGTGAAGAAAAAGAGACAGTGTATGCAGTATGTGTAGGTTAATTGTTACGTGACCATGCTGAGAGCAGTGACCTCCTCTAACTTGTCAAAGGTCAGACAAAGACTTTTCTGACTGGCTTGCAGAAATGAAAATGTATAATTATAATGAATAACCTTGCTGATGACCTTCATATTCAGCACTTGAGGCTCATGCACAATTGCTAGTGCATAAAGTGTCTGTCTTCATCAGTGTTCTTTTAAACAAAATAACATTGCAATGTTTTCATTAAAGTTAATGTTTAACCTTTTATTAAATAATTATTTTGTTGGCGGAGTCTCAAACCTGAATGTAAGTCATTTAATTTAAATGTTTATTTGATATGGACATAGAAATGACATTGGACAAACCAGATGCATTGTTTGAGTGTTTTAGCACAAGTGTTAATTTACAACACTAGTCCATAGTATGCTTTTTGTAAAATAAAACTATTAAAATATGAAACAGGAAAAAGGGAAACAACCAAGAAAAATGTATGGTGAAAATAAATGGGAGGAAAAAAAAAACGCCCAAAATTAAAAAAAAAAAAAAAAAAATAGATAAAGGATAATAATAATTTTTAAAAACTACAGTGCAAAGTCGGTTTGATCAATCAATATTGTAAAAAAGAGAAGAATTCTCTGTGAACAACATGGTCATGTGATGTAGAGTTGACAGTAAAGTGATCTGAGTAATAAGAGAATGAATAAGATAATGAACTACCCATCAATGTCAACATATTTGAAATATATTGCTGAATGTTTAGATTTGTGTGTGTGTGTGTGTGTGTGTGTGTGTGTGTGTGTGTGTGTGTGTGTGTGTGTGTGTCTTCCTAGGGGTGTTAATCCTCCTGGCTTTGTCCAGGTCACGTATTCTGTCAGGTTACCACGGAGATTCAAAGAAAGAGCTGATGGAACTTCTTTGTGTCAGCAGACAAGTGCTAATTAGTCTGTCACTTCCAGAGCTATAGATTGACATTTAAGTGCCATTCATTCTCCTTATTCTTGTAATTTGGATTATTGCACTAATGTGTGTGCTTGTCCTATAAGTCAGAACCATCATTTTGGTCCTAATAAACATACTGCATGTAAACACCCATTCACAAAACAGGACTCGTCTGCCGTGCCTGACATAGACCATAATTCTGTGTGACATGTTATGACAGAAACTACGACTTGATGTAATATCATAAGAACTAGCAAACCACTAACAGAGACAGTCTGACTGCACTCAATACTAAATAGATGAGGAAATATGCATTGTGTGCAGTATTTTATTATAATGTATGTTGATGCTTCCTATTCAGCAGGGTTGTATTGTGCAGCCTCTGATTGTATGGTAATGTTGTGTATTGTACGTGGTAATGTACTGTTCCTTTTGAATGATCATTTTGTATTATGTACTTCATTGTGTCGATCCTGAGACTAATTTGCAGGAGTGCAGCTGACATGTCCTGAGGCCTGTTTGTAAATTTTGATGTTAGAAAGGCTCAATATTCCTTTATGTACGTAGGTGTAAATGTTTTCCTTATGTATGTGCATGAGTTTGTGCGTTTGTGCTTCTCTTCACATTAATGCCATGGAGAAATGTGTGAAAGCTGTCAGAGAACATCACGTTCCTAAAATAAACACTCCCCATGGGAAAGAAAGGGAAGGATAGAGCTTAAGACAGAGCACAAGAGAGAGGAAGCGATGGCAGGGTAGGTATTCACATTTGCAAAACAAAAAGCTCAAATTCTGGGACAGTGACAGTGATTAATTAGAGATTAGAGATTACAGTAAATACACAAGTACACACATACTCAAACACGCACACGTGAAGATAAAACACACTCACCCACCTTTAAACACAAACAGACATTTACTGAAAAGCCTTTTGATATAGCATGCTGAAGGAATATTCAGCAGGGTCTAAACACAGAACACTTGAAGAAAGGATAAAATATTAAAATATAGTTAGGGCAAGGTTGTCTAGTAGTTTGTTGGAAATGAAACATTCATCAAAACTTAAAGTAATCTGCAGGAGGAAAAAAATACTTCTTTTTTCTACATGGTTTGATCGTATCATGGAAGTAAATGTGTTTGAGAAGAGGATGATTAATAATCTGTTTGGAAAATATGTCATGTTTAAAAGTACAAGTTAAAATTTAAATTGTCATTACTGGTGATAAATTGAAGTCTAAGTGAACACCACGTCTCTTTTGTTCTTTTATTGCAGTCTTCTACATATGTATATGGGACAGATGAATGCAAATGAGTTGCACTCAAGTCCACACAGACAAAAGGCAAAAACAGAGAATTTAGAACAATCATGACCTGCTTTTTATAGATGAACACAAGGCATAAAGTCTGGCATATTATTATTCAAACAGCCTCACTGTAGGGCAGGCAAACAGTGCCTGTAGCTGTGTCCACACTAATACATTTTTATTTTAAAACACATAACTTTTGCTCTGTTTGCACTTAACGTCCACTTTATTCCAGTGTTTTATGATTACTAAAACCAGGGCTTTATGGAATGATTCTGACAGTGTCTTAGTTTAAAACTAAGAACAGAACAGAGACACACACACCAGAGGGACCCCCCCCCACACCACCACCAGTTCATCACTGCCTTGTCTCTGATCCTCTCAGGAAGAAAACCAGACATTAGCCTTGACCACCAGCTGTTAAATCAACATGGACACTAAATTAGAGCTGTTCTGTGCTTGTTGTGTCTGCTTGCAGCTGTTGTCCACTTGAAATCCGCTTTTTATCATGGCACCACCAGCAACATTCACAGCACGCGAGCTGTTATACACAAAATGTGTGATAATTTCTGTCTACCCATGTCATCAGCTCCCCCAGTAAAGGAATGAGTGTTTCAAGCATGCCAGAGTGTTTAAAAATGAGTTCTGAAACCTTTGTATGGATGGGGATGCTTGTTTTTTAAATAAAAGGCATTATTGTGGCAGTAGCCTCTGTCACAGGCAGGTCACTGTAAAACCATCAACAAGATTAAAGCATACTGTGCTGTGTACTTTTAATAGGCCTTGGTCAAACACAACATAAAATTCTGTTGAAAGATACTGGCCTATAATTTAGATTGGATTGTCTTTGAGTAAAACGTAATACATGCATATTTATTTATATTTGAAAGTACTCATATTATAACTGCACAAGGCCATTTGACCTTGAAAAAGTAGGTCCTGGTGACTTCAATAGGCTTTTGCTCCATGCCAAGATGCATTCACAGTATAAGTTTGGTGCAGATATCTCAATGGATTATTCGGACAATGCAATTATGTAATTGAATGGACAAACAGACAGATGGACAGACAGGCAGGCAGGCAGGCAGGCAGACAACAAACTGATCATAATACACCTCATCTGAAGGGAAATAAAAACTAAAACTCTTGCCAGCAGAAAACAAACTCAGATAAGAATAAACAAAAGGATTCTCAATCCAGATACATAAAGGCAATAAAAATGAATAATAATGAATAGTGTTAAATTGCCCGTAGAGTAATAAATGTCAAAAGCTGAATTTTCTAAGATAAACTTTGTATGAAAAAAACTAAACATTGTTGCAGAATTGTCAGTTGGGATTACAGTGACTCAGTTGTCTAAGTTATGGGAGGTGTTGTGTACAGTTTACAGAATTTTCTTCAAGAAAAAGCATCTTGTCATTTATAATATGCTCATACTCTTCACCAAGATAAGAATGTTTTGAATAAGCTGTGTGTCTCGTGGGTCAAGGTAAATAGAAAACTATTAAAAATGACTCATGGTACAGTGATATATTTCATAAGGCTTTCCTCTACAGCATCCCTGTTACAGCTACTCACCTGTCTATAAAATCCATTTGGAGCAGCCATCCTGTATTCCTCTGCTGTCACGGTCCTGATCACTGCCTCTTCTTCGCACTGGCTGTGTCTTCGGGGCTCACACAGACCAGTATCTTCTTCCACTAATGAAAACGAATGTCAGAGTTTCCGAACGAGCTGTTTTATTCCACCTTTATATAATAAATTTCAATATCCCACAGTTAGTGTATGGTATGCTATAGAGACTGTTATCAAGTACATGTAAAGGGAGATGGAGAGGAGACAAGAGTTTAAGAGAGTCTTTTAGAACAACAAAGGGAGACATTAGATGAATAATCTATTGGAGTATGTTAGAGACATAAAAGAGAAAGCCAGTGTGTGTAGTGTATGTGTGTGGAGGGTTGAGGGTTGAGGGAAAAACCCTGAGAGGACTCAATCATCATACTTCTAGCAGGGAGCTGATGAAGGAAAGCACTCCCCTGCTATCTCTGCCTTTCCATACCAACCCTATGCTGTCCATACAGGAGTAGTGGATAATTAAAAGATAGACTGATAGCAAGGGAGACCAAGGGGGGCCACCGAGACCCCATCTCTCTTCTCCCCACACTGACATAATTAAAACACAGATTTTATGAAATTATTTGCAGTATTCATCCAAGTGCTTTTTTTTTTTTTTTACCGTACCCACTACATCAACAAAAATCATTTTCAGACATAATGACTGCTTAACAACACAGGGAAGAGGACTTATTAAAGACAGGGGATGTTTTATGGCTGCAGTCATGAGAGCTGTTTAATTGCTCAAGGCTGGAAATAGAAAGGTTCAGTGTGTTATCACAGTTCTCAATATAACCAAAGCAAACTCCTCTGGGGAGTACTTACAGTGGTTATTCATTGTATAGTTGTAATTATGGATTTTGTAATTCATATTTATGTCACTTTCAGAGATTTTTTAATGGTTGGAGGTTATCAAGATGCATTTTTCCCTGGACGTGGAAGTCTTTGCTTTACCCAAATGTCGTGACTTCAAGCTGCTTAACTTTGCAATACTTGTAGAAAAAGTGTCCTAGTAAAACTTCATAAAGAAATGGAAAGATAAAGAATTGTTCATAAAGAAACGGTAAGGTATTACTTTTGTTTTTCTCTAGGTCCATTGACCACTCCTGACCACCTCATCCTCTTCTCATCAGTCTCAAAGATAGATAGATCAATTCTGTCTGAAACTCAGGTTTGCTCATGTCTTTCTGAGCACTTTCATTCCTCCTCTTCCCCTTCCTGTCATCCCACTACCATTCCCAGCATAGACCTTTGTAATCCCTTTCTGTCTCTCCGACTCATTTGCTCAGTCTGCTTATTTTTCACTCACTTTTCCTCTCTTTCAATGTATAGCCTCCTCTACCCTTAGGGTGTGTGTGTCTGTGTGTGTGTGTGTGTGTGTGTGTGTGTGTGTGCATGCACGCGCACAGGTTAGAGAGACCTGTGAGAGATTTTCTAAATCCCAGGTAAGAGCAGAGCTTTTCTGCAGGAGAATTTCATTTCAACACCTCTCATCTTGCACAGAGAGCAGGAGGATAGGAGTCTCCCAGTTATGAATCCAATAACTATTGTGTATGTGTGTGTGTGTGTGTGTGTGTGTGTGTGTGTGTGTGTGTGTGTGTGTGTGTGTGTGTTCGAGGGAGGGGAGTAGACTGTGGCTTGTTTATAGGATTGGAGGTTACTCCCATAAACTCAAACTGAAGGTCAAAGAGAAAAAGAAAGGTAGAGAAAGAAATAAAGATAAAGAAAGATATGGAGAGAAAAATAAAAGTGTGTTTCTTGCATTATGCAGACATGCAGCTCAAATTGTGTGACATAAAAGTGGTTCTGAAAAAATAAACAGTATTTAAGGGGTTTGTCTTGTTTTCGGTTAAGGTTACATTCTAAAAAGTGAACATAAAAGCTTAATATAATCTACCAAAAGGAAAACAGAAAATCTATTAGTTAATAGACATTAAATCCCAGCTTAGGGTTAGATGAGTCAATGTAAAGCTCCTTAAATGCATGAAAGTGTACTATGTGTGTGTGGGGTGTTGTGTGTGGGTGTGGCTGTTACACTAGTGTCTGTGAGTGGATCAGGGGGTCAAAGAATGATTGTGTACAGGGGCAAAGTCAAGGTGGCATCATGACTCAATACACTGTCCACATATTAATGGGTTTGTATTGACATATAAACAATCTTGCTTCCACACACACACACACACACACACACACACACACACATACACATATGCATGCTACAGCTGAGCGGGAAAGAGTGTATTGAGCTAGAGAACTGGGGTCAGCTCTAAATCATTAAAGGTCACCATAGCAGGCCTGGCTACCAGATTAGATTAAGGTCTAGCTGATAGACCCAGCCAAGCACATTAAAACAAGCACACACACATACTGTACATACAGACACAAACACGTGGGCACAGAACAAACACAAAGCTGCATATACACACCACATTAATCACAGCAGGTCTGAATGTAATGTGTTGTTGGTCTTTTGTACAGAAAGCAAGGCAGTTTCTTGACCCCCAAATACTAAAAAGCGACACAGCAGATAAAGGCAGCAACAGTCCCAGTAGAGCAGACTGGGAAAGCAGCCTATTAGGAAGTTGAGGAGACTGATTAGATTAAAGCTGGCTAAGATGGGTCACTGTACTGGTCCTCTGGCTCCAGAAGCTCTCTCCACCAGGATAACTCACAGGGCGGACCCACAAACACATGGCCATGTTTAATTCTTGGCCAAATCTGGCTCTTGTCCAGATTGAAAAGGTATGTGTTTGTGAGTGTGGAGTAGCATGAGAAAGAGAGGATGAAATAAATAGGGAGGAAGATGTGGTTTATCTGTTTGGCATCTCTGCTTTCAAACACAAGAACAACACTATAAAGCTCTCCTGGTGGGCTATATGTTACTGTGAGCAAAGATGGGCCTTATGTCGCACTCTGTCGCCGCACTTTTGTTTCTGTTCAAAAAATAATAATAATGGAGTGAAAGATGGAAGATGTTTATCTCATTCATACCCCCCTGTCTGCTTCTCCCCCTATCTCCAGCCGCTTCAGTCGAACACCTATCTCCCTCTGTAAGGTGATGTATGTCTGACCTTCAGTGGTGAATTTGCCATTTGCTGCCAAGTGGATCTTTAACTGCTTCCATGATTCACATGACCTCACTTCCTCTGACCCCGCTATGCGATATTCACAGTGGATCGCAGCCAAAAGCAGAGGGGCGCTGAGCCAGACCAGATAAGGTTTTCTCCAAATCAGCTTCTATATGTCTGCAGTATGGATTCTGATGAACAGTGTTATTTTGAGTCATATTTGAGGTCAAGTATTCATTCATTCATTCGATGTTTTTCGCAGTTGAGTAATAAATATACGTCAGCTCTCCTTCTTTGGCTCATTTGTGTAGTATTTATTGACACTGAAGTGGCAGAAAGCACAACCCTCACCATCCTTTAACCAAGACTGCATAGAAAATAATAATAATAACAATAAACCTGTGTTTATGTTGTTTATACCAATTGATGCTCCCCATGGTCTACACTCAAACATAGTAGGTGATGAGTTCATCATGAATGGTGGTACAGCAGGTATAAATTAGAGTCTTATATAAATTAATCAAAGCACTACAATCCTTCTATTCAGAATATACACAAAGGAAAACATAATCATGACTGCTCCAAGCAATTTATGCAATTAGATCCCCCTTAAAGCTATCCACAGATATTTAACTACAATAATGAATTCTACATTTTCCTGCTCTAAAGAAAGTGCAAACTACTTCCACCTCTCCAAAGCCTCCACCCTTTTTTTTTTTTTTTATAAATCATTCCTGGCCCATGTTGTAGCCTTCCTTCAAATTTCTGAAAATCAGTGTGATAGTTTTTGCAGAGTGTTGCTGACAGACGAATGGACAGATGGACAGACAAACAGCAGAGATCACACCATTTTCTTGGTGATAAAAACTAAATTGAAACTAAACTATTTGAATCCTCTCAATAAGAGGAAACGTGCACATGGAAAATAAACTGAACTCAAATCATCAAAGGAAAAACAAGTGATAAAAATAAAATTGAAATAAAATATCGAACTGGTCTCATCTCGTCTCCCCCTCCTCTCCTCATTTCCCCTCATTTCCCCTCATTTCTCCTCTCTTCTCTTCTCCTCTCCTCTCCTCTCCTCTCCTCTCCTCTCCTCTCCTCTCCTCTCCTCTCCTCTCCTCTCCTCTCCTCTCCTCTCCTCTCCTCTCCTCTCCTCTCACCTCCTCTCCTCTCCTCTTGTTTTCAGGTGTGGCTCTAACAACATACTTTATCTTAACCGCTGTTGCTTTGACGCACAATAACTTTAGATGAAAGGACTCTTGAGCGTTCTCCTGTTTGACTAAAATTGGCTGAGCACAGAGTGTTCCCATTGTCCTCTGGGAAAAAACCAGAGACCCCATCAATAGACCTTATCTATTATTTACACAGCACCACTGATATTCTAATAAATAAGCTAACTGCCCATCTAAGCAACTTTCTGCTGTCACAAACAAAAGAAACATGTTCATATGCTTCCTGGTACCCAGATGCAGAGGTACCTTTTGACCCAGTGAATAGAATTCTGAATAAGGCTTCACAATGCCACACAAATATAGGAGTGATGGAAGCTATAATGGCTCATGGCACACTATTAAAAAGACACAATAGAACACAAATGCACACACCCAACCAGAAAGGTGATGGATGCATATACGAACACACACCCAGACAGACATACACACACACACTTGAGACTGATGTCATCTACTCTGAACAGGGCATTGCATGTTTTGGTACTAACTTTAAGGTCCATTACTTTCATCTGAGGCAAAATACAGTAAATACTTATTAGCTTATTACCAAGGAAGCCAAGAGAGGGTAGAGGGCTGCAGTGGGGACCCAGTGCAAAACAAAAAAGTCATAAGAGCAGATTTTGAGTTATATGAAATGAATTGCTGTCGCCTTGTATTTAAACTACATCTTGAATCACTACTGCACCCCAGTGTGGCAGAGAGAGCCTATGCAAATGTGTACACAATCTAAAAGAAAAATATATACAAGCATAAATCTTAAAATATATATTCTATATATGTAGCAGTGGGAATTTCAGTCTCATTAATAGTGTTAGCGGAGCAGCACACCTTAATGATCCCTATCTTTCACAGTACATCTGTCCCTGACAGTATTTCACTTCTACTGCAGGGCCAGGAGGGTTCACGTCTCATACACTGTCCATATATCAAAGACACACCACAGCACTTTACCAGAGAGTGACTAATTGACCACCACCCATGAGATTAAGTTCACATCGACAGCTTGGTTGTGAGATCTGACAGGCCCACGTCTGACATTTTGTCATATATTTATGTTTTATGCTGCACACATAGTCATACACAGAGCTGAGGCTATTTGAGTCTTATTCTTCAGTGGCTTGTCTTCAACTACCAGATTTGATCATTTCTCATTTCCTGTTCTTTCTACCTTCACACTAAACCTGTACCTATGCTGCTCAACCATGAAGTCATAACTAACTATAACAGCACTAGGTAGAGTCATAGACTGTATATAAAGATGAATGACATGACAACATTTTCTTCCACAAAGTAAGAGTGAAGCCAAAATTTGTGATGGAGTCAGACTCTAGAGAAGACTTAAATGCAGCCTCAGATAGAATGTGATCATATACAACATTACCGTGACATTACACTGTAAGAAACCCCCACACCCACCCTCATTTCCTAACTCTGACAACATCCAGGCTACGTGAAACAATTCAGATGATTCATCATGCTTGCACAAATGATCTTTATCAGTTCACATTTTAGAATCCAAAATTGCTTTTTGTGACAAAGATGGTAAAGAATCATCAGTTTAATGAAATTAATTTCTCAATGTGCAAGATACAAGTCTGCAATCCAACAAAAACTGCCTTACCACACGATCTCAGTCTTTGAGAACAAGGTGAAAAAAAAATGCAGTTGGGAATGACTACAGTTTAATCATGTTAATGCTGCAGGGACATCCTAATCAGCCTCAGTAGTTTTGTTTATGCTTTTTTACAGTCTGATAGTTTAACCTTCCAATCACACACAGCTACATTATTGACTTGTAAAATTATCCTTGAAATTGACAAGAATCCTATTTGTAAATAATTGTGTCATTTAATCAGGCTTAAAATATAGTGTCTCTTGTTGTTGAATGGAATATAATTTTCTGAAGTTCCCTGGAGTGCAACTGGAATCAGCAGGACGTTTGGCTTTTCAGCATATAAGTTTGTAAAAACAAATTAATGAGGAAAAATAACAATTTGAGCACAAATCAGCATGATGAAATTCACCTAGAGAAGAGAAAATATATCTTTAGGATGTAAATTGAACCAGTACTTCATTATTTTCTCATTGTCTCACATTGGGGGGACCAGGGGGATAATGAAATATGTTGCATTCAAAGAGCTGTAAGTATATCCATCTTTATAATCAGCCTATAGACAAAGCACAAACCCCTGCCAAAGCCCCACTGTCCTGTAATATAACAAATGCTCTATATCACACATTTAAAAAGCAAATGTTCTTGTCCATTAGTGTAAACCTCAAGAGAATTTGATGAAAATCATTCCAGTCGTTTTTGTTTAATCTTTCTGAAAGATAGAGCAACCAACAAAAAAGATGTTGGCAATTACATGACTTCCATGTTGATGTTAAGTATAAATCATCCTTACTCTGTCATTCTGATAGCCCTGCCACTTGCCATCATTTGTTCTCTTCATATTTCCGCCCCCCCCCCCCCCTCTCTCTCTCTCTTTCTTTCTCTCTGTCTTTCATATTCTCCCTTTCTTTCCCTCCACCTTACACAAACACAACCCTAATAAATTGTGGCACTGGTAATTACATAGAACCCACCGGTAAATTTCACTTCCATTTACATTTAGATTACAGAATATTTCATTCCTATCAATCTGCTGTGCAAGACCAGTATGTGCATGGCTTCCCCTTTATGCAGACACAACTGTTCATGGGGCATTTTTATATCCTCATAGGTACACAAGCATGCACACACACATACACACACACACACACACAAGCACACAAATGTTTGTGTATAGACACAGAGACAAACTGCAGTCACAGGGGACCACAGGCACATATGGGATGTACTGATTCCAATACACACACTCACAAACAGTCTGCAATAAATCTCAATGTTCACCCCCTGCACATATGGATGAATGCACATATTAGGGTGGTAAATCCTAATTTTGTTGCCCACATTTTATAAGTGCTAACATACAGACACACACATATGCACACAGATGAAAAGCCAGTCATCACTGATTCTATCTTAAAGTTAAATGATGGCCTTGGTATGCTGTGTTCATAAATTGAATACTGTTTTGAAAAGGAGTCACAATTTACCTTGAACTGTACAATATTTATCTGATGAAAAAAAAAAAAATCCCCCCTCGTCCACTGTCTCTGAAAGACTGGTAGCATGGATAAAAGTGGAAAATAAATCATTTTGTAAGAATATTATCTGCCTCCACACTTATACAATTTTGGTTTCATAGTATTTTCATAACATTGCCATGGTACGTCTGGAGTGGAATCACACTCTTGTCCCACACACATTTTCCACACATAAACGCACCCACTTCTGGATCATAATACATTCAGAAGCAATCTCATCCTCTGTGCATAAAAGACAGCAATATGCGCCCAAACCCTAACTCTAATATTTCACCAGTATAAGGAGAGAGGAGAGGGGGGGAAAGAGCCAGAGGCAGCAACTGGGGAAAACAGATACCACCAAGATTTTTCCCTCTTGCTCATTTTTTGTCTGTCTTTCTGTCTTTCCCTCAGTCTCCCACCCACCCACCAGCCCTCCTCCTCTCAGTATTACTGCATCAATTCTAACAGTAATGAGTGCACCAGGAGCAGGGAGAGTAAGAGAGAGGGGAGGTACTTCAGGGAATTAGAGTGTTTAAAATATACACATAGGGGTTCCTCTTGTGGATGATCAGTGCAAACAGTTCTTGTCTTTCTGCACACACACGAAATACAACCTGAAGGTACTGACTCACACTGCAACTCATACCTGTATACTCTGATACCTGAAGTTATTATAACCTAATTAACAAATATAAAGGAGTCTTTTTCCATCATCAGTATATTAAGGAGCCATAATTGTTTATGCCATTGTCTTTTACATTTCGTGATTGTGTGGGATACATTCATTACGCCACTGCTTCACTCTCAGGGGCACCCCAGGACATAGAAAATACATTACCTAGCAGTGCTTAAGTGTATGAGACATTAACTAAAGCTTTTGCCAGAAGATAGCATGGAGGTAATTTCCTGCGTGAAATTGGTTTCCTTTTTCTTTCTGTGAGGGAAGTGCATTTCCAGGCACTAAAGTGGTCGAGAGAAAGCATAAAGACAATGTTTCCATCAGTGACACAGGACATATGTGAGTGTGTAGGTGGTTGTAAATATATGTGTAGGTACCTGTGTGTTTATGAGCATGAGAAGATTTTCTTCACCCACACTGCATTATTGCTATTAGAGAGTTCTTGCTGATAGGATCTGCTGAGGTTTGGGTTGGTGGCTGCAAGAGGAAATTGGCACGACAGGGTGCTGTTAGAGTTTAGACTCTAAAGCAACAGGAACCCAGCAAACTGATAACACCAGTCATTTGGACAGATCGGTATCAGTGCAAACAACAACATGCTTATATATATATATATATATATATATGCACACCCACGATCTGAACCCTCAGGGTTACAAGGGACTGGCAAAAGAGTGCTGAAAGCCCCACAGGAAGCAAATCACTGGACAGAGTAGTGTGTGTATTGGGTTAGGAAAACTGTTGTAGTCATACTGTACCGCTCTGTAAACTAACACACTTGTATTCATATACATCATCACACACAACCAGCCAGAGCTTGGAGTATAAAAAAACACAACAATCAAGAGTCAAAGCACTTCCAGTGTCACAGGAGAGCCAGACAACATAGTCTCAGAAGATACTGTAGGTGTTGGTAAAATTGTATTATTTCCATTATATATATTTTTCCATGATATCCCTTTTATTTACTTTTTAAATTATTCATATTGATTTATATTATATTAACATGGTTAATTTGGTTTGTTTTTAAAATTAAAATGTTTACTTTTATCAAGTGGAATTTGAACACAAATCATTTAACCTATCTCAAATACAGTAGCATTGGTTGCCTTTAAGTGAAGGTGAGGGACCCAGTGAACCTATAGGGTTCTTTGTCTTTGACAATGGGAGGAGAGGAGAAAGAGAAAAAGAGGAGAAAGTATCATTTTCAGGTGCATTTAGTGACAAATTATTTAACCAAAACAGTAAATGACATCTCTCAGTTCTGAAATGTATCTGAAAATTCAAAAACTGACCAACTAAGTGGATTTTGTTTATTTTTTTTTTCTTGGGGTCAATTATTACCCCACCCCATGAAAGGGTGACAATTCGTATTGTTTTGGGTTTGGTTTATTTCTTTGTTTGTTTGTTAACATTTCAGCAGCTTTTTTTTTTTTTTTTTTTTTTTTTACCAAAAGCAATAAATGTCATATTTTAGGAAAAGTAAGTCAAAATGTAAAAAAAATTTTGAATTAGAAAAAAGTCCCATTTGGAAATGTAAATGTCTGTAGCAGCAAAACTACTTGTTAGAGTCATACCAAATTGTTTTTTCTAGATTACCAATTACGAATACCAATGAATATGTGATAACATTTTGGGAAACATGGGTCAAAGCTCAAAGAGTTTATTAATCATTTAAACCTTTTTTTTCATTTCCTTACAATAGGTGACATTTCTCATGTCTATAAAAACATTCATTTGATTTCAATTTACTTTAAATATGGCACATATACAGAGGCATTTGATATCCTGACATCACCACATGCATAGATATGATAACACCACCTGGATCCATACTAAAATAAGATATAATATGTGTGAGGGTTGTGGTTATCTTTTGTTGTGCCTGGCACCACTTAATAATATCTGGGATTATAGTATTTGTTGGTCAGAACATGGTAGAATAGATGGTTGAGTAAATTTTCTGTAATTAACCTATACATTATTTACCATTTTCATTCCCCCAAGGTTTCTAACCCTCGCCATCTCAGAAAAAAAGCTACTTGAGTAGCAACTATGACTAAATATGGAAAAAATACAGAAGTATAAGGAATATTATTGAGGCTAATATTACCTCTTAGTAATTCAAGTTTATAAATTGGCTTATTCAAGGAATTTTAAAGCTTAAGGCAGTTAGATAAAAATGTGCTAGAGAAACTGTCTTACATTATGACACATGTCCCTGAGATGATTTATGTTTAAGTAGTTTGGCATTATGGCTCATTCATTCTCTGTCTGCAGGACTACATAAGTAAAAAAATGGACCAATTTTCATGAAATTTGATGGAAATGTAGGGGGAAAAAAAACATGGATGAACACATTCCATCTTGCGGCAGATCAATAAAAGGTGGAAGCTGGATTATTTTTATATTTCATTATCTTTAGAGACCCTCAGGCTAACTTAGACTGAGGTAATTAAGACACAGTAACAGTCATTTAATCTAACCAACTGGCAGAAAAGAAGATCATAAGTGATTTAATAATATTGTGGAATGAAGTGAGTAAAGTACCTTGGCCTTCATGGAAGTCTGTACTCTCCACATGCCCTTATAGTCAAATAAAACGATTTTGTGCTAAAGTGTCCTTGGGTAATGTGTGAAAATCAGACACACTCAAATCCCGCAGGCTTACTGAGGCCATCACAAACAAACATCCTCTTACAGGATGATGTAAGAAGGTACACAGAAACATTCAGAAAAACAGATCTTTTCATGTATGCTCTGCACATACATACAGTATGACCTCTCATATACTGACACTGACTGTCACACAATATCATAGACACATACAGTAGCCTGCACTCTACGCTTACAGTACCATTACAGCAGAGGGGAAATCAATCACAGAGGGCCGCCTGTCTCCAGTCTCCAGAGAAAAGAGAGAGGGTCACCATGCATGCTTAAAGAAAGATGTTAAAACAAATATATCGGTACACAGATATATATTGTGTGCTTTTGTATCACGAGGAGGAGGACATAAAGACCCATATATAAAATATGTATAGACAGTTATCCCTGCCTTAGCCATATGTATCTGTTAGCAGCAGAGTCCCAGAGGGAAAAACCTCTCATGTAAGAGGGCATGCAGATAAAAACAGCATCATCACACACTCTCTTAGTCAGAACAGATCAAAACTGAAATCTAACACTTCTTTGAGCGCTGACGCTAGTTCATGATGTAAGAAACTACAGGGGCAGAAGGGGAGGGCTGAACCTGGCCTCCAGAGTCTCCAAGATGGACAGAGAACCCAGTAAAGTGCAGGCAAATGCTGCAGAGAATGGGTAGGCTGCAGAAGAGCAACAGTTTGACAAAGAGTGGGAGGTTGCTCAAAAAAAAAAAAAAAAGCTGGAAAAGGGTCAGCCATGCAATATAGGTTCAACTGCCTGAGAAACACTAATGGAAACGAAAAAGTTTTGGAGGGTGCCCTTTGAGTTTTGGGAGATGTGATAAAAGAAACTTTTGCTGAGGTTTTTTTTTTGTTGTTGTTGTTGTTGTTGTTTTCATCCATCAAAACAAGACACCTGTTATTTTTTTATACAGTCAAAGCCAGATTTTTAAAGACTCTAAAGCTGGATTGATAGTTGTATTACATCTAAGACTGGTGGTGCCTTAGTTATCACCTTTTGAAGATTTAACAACTGTTCCTCCATAAGTAAATCTTGATAATAACGTTAAAGGGAATATATTTGTGAAGGGACCAGAATAAAAAAATAAAATTAAATAAGATAAGTGGACTCACAAACCCAAGGTCCCACGCTATGACTTACCTCCTACCCTCTAAGTGCTTTGCTATTTCTAAAACCCACGCCTGTTTGTTAAGTTCTCCGTTGCCGTAGAGCTCCAAAGGCTCCTTAATCCTGGGCTGAATATGCATGATGCTCCATGCAGTGCTGTGTTCGCAGTTTAGTTTCAGCACCGCGCCAGTGAACAGCGCCATACGCCTGTGAGCCGCGCGCACAGTCTCAGCTGTATGCGGCTGCTCTTTGACTGCGCACAGCACAGTTTGACAGGCCGAGCTGGAGAAAGACCCTTTTATCTGTAATCAAATCATCGGCCCCGAGGTTGAAACTGAGTGAGGTTTCCTTCCCCCCTGACGATACCAAGACCTTGTAAATGCACGGCGCTTTTACTTTGATGCCCTCAAAAGAAAAAGAGAGAGCAGATGAACCAGAGGATATGAGGAACAGATTGACACATGCTGGTGCTTTTGTGCATTCCTCCAAATAACACACTGCAAAAAAAAAAAAAAAAAGTTCAAGTAAAGTAATAACAATAATAGGAGAGAATATGCAGCGTGTGTGTGTGTGTGTGTGTGTGTGTGTGTGTGTGTGTGTGTGTGTGTGTGTGTGTGTGTGTGTGTTTTAATTTGAGTTACTTGAATAGTTACCCCCCCTATCCCATACTCATATCCATACACGGGTTGCATATTACAGACTAACAGGATATGCATCCCCCAGAAAAGAGAGGGACACACTCACACATAGCTTTAGAGAAAGAGGGGGATGTGAGGAGGAGGAGGATGGCAGAGAGAAAGAGAGAGAGAGAGAGAGAGAGAGAGAGAGACAGACAGAGAGAGAGAGAGAGAGAGAGAGAGAGAGAGAGAGAGAGAGAGAGAGAGAGAGAGAGAGAGAGAGAGAGAGAGAGAGAGAGAGAGAGAGAGAGAGAGAGAGAGAGAGAGAGAGAGAGAGACTAAGTGTGTGTTTCTTCCTTGAGAAAGAATGTGAGCCACTTCATCCTGCCTGCGCTGGAGCCCCGATAATAATTACAGGACCGCTCTGGATGGATTTACCGTCCCCGATACCTCGCACCACGGAATTATAATCACCAGAAGGGTGATTTTAAACCCGCTGTCAATCAATAAAGAGCGGGAGCCAGGGGAGAAAAAAAAAAAACAAGAAAGAAAGAAAAAAGGTCAGATGTTTTGCCTTTCTTTCCTCTTCGATGGAACGGATGCGCACCTGCAAGAGTGGTGGCTCCTCTTTATATTTACTGAAAAGCTTAGTTGGTGTGATGCTGCTGATGCTGATGCTGCTTGGCTGAGGCTTACATACACTTTACAGACTAAGGACCGGAGGACTAAGAGAAAACAGGGGTTGGAGGAGGAGGTGTGATCGAGTGAGAGGTTGAACAGGAGGAAGAGAGAGAGAGAGAGAGAGAGAGAGAGAGAGAGCGTGAGAGTGAAACAGAGACTGGATGGATTCCTGTCTTCCTCTGGCACTCCACAGGCGCTCATTCATTTATTTAAGCCCGACCGACGACAGCATGCCAAGCGCGGACTCCAGCGGCAAAGCCCGGTCTGTATAGCACCTTTGTCTTTCAGTCAATATCTGTCATTCTTTCTCTGGCTATTTATTTATTTATTTATTGAACATTTTTTTTTAGTGCTCTATCTCAGTTTGCAGTTGTGTCTCACGCATACACCTACATATTCGCACATGCACATATTCATAGTCACACATGTACCTTGTCTCTCTTTTTTTTTTTTTTTTTAACTGCAGACACAGACTTCCAAACAAAATACAGGAGTGAAGGGGGTCGCATCATAGTAACGGCCGCCCTCTCACCCGCACCATCCGCGTGTCGCCTGACTTTGGCGCCCACCGGGACACCGCCGACGCACAGGACGCAGCTGGAAGGAGCCAACGCATTTGGCCCGAAGCCCCTGTGAGTCCACCGGAATGGCGTGCAGCGCGTGTTACTACCTGGTAATCAGCTCCACACACCTGAACAATGGACACTTTCGGCGCGTTAAGGGGGTCTTCAGGGGTCCACTGTGTCCAGCCGCAGCCAGTGACTCACCGGTAAGAGATGTGTGCGTGGCGCATGGACAGCGTGCGTGTAAGGACTGTGGTGGCAGTCCTGAAGCATGTGGAAAAGTTTTAAAGGTCATTCTTTTCACTTTTATTTTCTGTGGGTTGAGTTAGGAGGAGAAAAAGTTCTTGACAAGTATAATAAGAAAAGGGGAGTGGGGGATGTCTAGATGTGTGTGTGTGTGTGTCTGTGTGTGTGTGTGTGTGTGTGTGTGTGTGTGTGTGTGTGTGTGTGTGTGTGGGTGTGGGTGTGTGTGTGTGTGTGTGTGAACAGTGTGTGCAGGATAAATAAGGGAAAAAAACCATGCAATCATGGCATTGTGGCACCGTCAACTGCTGAGGAGGTGGATGACAAAAGTGGATTTTTCAAAAAATATTTTGATAGAATTATCTTTTTTTTGTGCCATAAAAGAAATATTTCTTGGCGGAGGCCAGTAAAAGTGTTATATTTTAACAGAAGAAAGATTGCTTATTCAACCACGAAGCTATTGTCCCTCCATGTCTCCTTCTCTCTGTCAAGGCTGTTGGATTTAAACGAATCAAATGACATTAGTGCTTCCAGTAGGAGAGGAATAGACCAGCTGAAAATAGCTATATTTACCTGGGGAGTATTTGTTAGGTGTGTTGGTTAGTGTGTACCCGTAAGTGTGTGTGTGTGTGTGTGTGTGTGTGTGTGTGTGTGTGTGTGTGTGTGTGTGTGTGTGTGTGTGTGAGTGACCTGGCCAGCTTGGTAGGGTAACTCCCTAACCTTTCCCTGGTGCCTGTGGTTCCTTTGAGCCATCAAACTGGCATTTAGTTGTAAACCAGCTCTCAGTCTGTGAGTGCTTTCAGGCTGTGTTTTTGTGTATGTGCACTTTGACAGACAAAGAAAAAGTGTGTGACAAAGAGACTGCTGAGAGAATTGCAAAGGAAATGACACCACGTGTACTGTAAATATGTACATGATATTTTGGACTGTGGATTAGTGCGTGTGTGTGTGTGTGTGTGTGTGTGTGTGTGTGTGTGTGTGTGTAGATGTAGGCGCTGCTTGGAGGGTCTCTGGTAATCACACATTATTCATGAGCTCTTAATGTGAGACGAGACAAACTGGCGGAGCTGATGACAAGTTTGATGAGAAAGGAGGAAAGGAGCAGCTGGTATGTGTGTGTGCGCATGCTTGCCTGTGTGTGTGTGTGTGTGTGTGTGTTTTCAGGCTCAAGTCATTACCAGTCTGTCATGTTCAGCCCGCACTCACTATGTGATGGGAATGAGCGAACAGAGTGGAGCAGGCACAGTCAGAATGGCAGAGATTCCCCAAACAGTCACATTTTCAAGTATATTTGCAAACTTCTGCAGTGCGTTGAATTTGCTCGTCCAGACCCCCCCCCCTCAGTTATGTTATGAAACGTAATAAAAACATACCTGTATTTTCTTTTAATATGGTTTCTCAAGGGGGGTGGGGGTCAATATTTATCAACTAAAATTTTCTCCATCTCTCTCAAGAAAAAAAAAAAAAAAAATCCAGAATCCAGAGATTCTACATATGCAAGGGCATATGTTTCCTTGTTTTGTAAAAGTCTACATTCAATCTTTAGGTACACTCATAGCTTTACATTTCCACATCATATATCGCCATAAATCCTGATTTTTGGTGAGCACATAGAAGTGTCAAGGTCTGCGGAGATAACATTCAGTTCAGCAAAAGCCAGAGATCACAGTCAGTAGGTAGTGAAAAATATGTGTTTGTCTCAAGTGAAAAAGACTTGTATTTTTGTCAAGAGGAACACTTTCATTTCCCAGCATATAGATATGTTTATGTACTATTATGATTTAGTTCCACCCAAAAAAGAACAAACTTTGGGTTAGGGTTAGTGAAATTCTTTTAATCTGTAAAGTAAGGGACGGACACAAAATAAATAAATAAATAAAAATAATATGGTGATCCTTTATTCCAATGTGTCTGAATGACTGTGGAAGAACTTGGAAACAAAGAACTTTAGCAAACAAAATCCATGATGGCTTATGAGTAGCTGTTTTACTGTTAAAAATCTAAGAGGAATAAATAGTTTAACTTGCATTGCTTAATAGTTTTTAGGCTTACACAACAAAAGAATAATTACCTTTCAGTATATTTGATTTCAAACAGACCAAGAGGAAATACAGCTGCTTCTTTCTTGTATTTTGAAACTGAAGAAAATTAACACCCTGATGTAATTTTTGCCTTATCATGGTTTGTTTCTAGATAGGTAGAAGGGTTCAATTCAGGATTGATAGCTTTAATTACCATCCACTAATCAGTCTCCATCATATACATCCTCAGCATTATTCGACCATTTTACTCTGTGGCACTGAAATGGAAGCCTATCCATGTTAGGCTATGTTTGAATATTTAGTCTTTTGGTTTTGGCAGAGAGGAGACAACTGCTGAAGGTACGGATGTTCAATACCACAGATTCCATTTACGACCAAATACTGAGTATAAATTCAGGCTGATATCAGTAATAATGATCTGATACCACTACATTGGCCAAATACACTTAATGTTTGGAAAATGTAAATTAATTAATTAAATAAATAAATAATTAAATAAATAGTGTATTTCAAATCAGAACTTCATAAAGAATACAAGACATGAGAGTATTTATTTTTTAACTATTAAGAACTAATTTAATAATGAAATCTCGCATATTAATTCATGCTAATCATTGATATAGCATAGGGATTAGAGGCAAAGAAGCCTATGTGAATATACATATATGTGTATATATGTATTTGTAATTGTATGCATATTGGTATGTATATGTGTATATGTATACATGTGTATGTGTGTGTGTATGTATATATGTGTGTGCATGTATGTGTAGCTGTATACATAAATGATGCTGGTTTAGACAAAGGGATGACAGCTAATAAACTATGTTTCTTCTCACTCTTGAATATTACTTTTTTTTCTTGTTTTCTTTTTCATGTCTGTTATTATTGTTAATATTGTGTTGTGTGGGAAGGTTGATTGGTGGCAGTCAGCAAGTGTGTACCATTCCATATTTGGAAAAAAAACAAAACAAAAAAAAAAAACAAGTGGTGCCAAGCATAGCAAACACCGCCCACTCACAAATGTTTTCCCTGATTTGCCCTATCTCTTATCATTGTGAAAACACATTTTTGGTGACTGTGACGTTGACCTTTGACCTACATTCACCAAAATTTAATAGGATCTATTCTGGACCACCTTGCACCAAAATGTAATATAAATTGTTTGAGTAGTTTATGTGTAAAATTGCTGACAAACAGACAGTCAGAGACAAATGATTGGACAAACAAACAAAAAAAAAAAACAACCAAAAAAAATACCCCTCTCCTCTTTTTGGGGGGTGAGGTAAAAAAAAAAAAAGTTACATGAACATGTTAACATAAAACAGGAAAATACTAACATCCAACATTGACCCTTTCCCTAACTCATAGGTTTTTTGTGAAGGAACAATATTATATTTCCTGTTTTCTCCTCTAATCTTTTCTATTTTTTTGTTCAGTACAGACAGAATGAGTCAGAGTTGAATGAGAGCAAAGTGTGATGCAGTACTTACCCAGGCGGAAGAAGAAGTAGTTTCCACCAACTGCGTATCATTTGGATAAGATTCCAGTAGATTTGTTACTTAGCACTACATTCCTGATATACATTAAAGGAATCATTCCATGGTTATTTCATTAATATTGCTATATTCTCCATTGTTATTGAATACATTGTGTGTTGGTTGTATTTAAAAAAGACCCATCTGGATTGCTTTGTTTCCAGCTGTTTTTGCACAGTAGAAAAATGACTTGAGGTTGAACAACAGAGTTTACCGGTACTTCCTCATACATGTTCATGACACAGTGATGAGGCATCTCTGATTGGCTCAGAATGCGTAAAGGAACACTCCCTCCCTCCCCTCTCGCTCTCTCTGTGTGTGTTTACCAGAGTATCATCCAGCTAGGTTTTGTGCCGCCGCTTGTTCTCAAAATGTGCAGGGAAAAAAACAAGGCTTTATTTCCACAGAGAGCACATGAACCAGTATGATCCGCCATCTTTTTCAAGTTTGTGCAGCAGCTACTGTGGCGCCGTCTTGTCTTGTAGGTACTAATGATAATGCTATTTCAGATTCGCTGCAATTGGGGAGGGCTTAACCCCATGTGGGTGATGCCAATCTCCATCTGATGTCAGATGGACCCGCTTTTTCTGGGTCCCTCGTTCCTCTCTGAGTTTTCTGTGAATGCGGTATGCAGCCAGTGGAGGTGACAAACCACTATCAAAGGCAGCATGTGTTGGTAACTCAGGGTGACCCATCAGATTCCAAAAGGAGCGTCGAAAAGTGGCTTTCAGCGGAATGACACCTTTAAGCTAAAATGACCAAAGTATCAAAAGTATTGATATTTTGATTTGTGAATTGATTCTAGAGTGTAAAAATCTGATATTAGCAATATCAATATTTCAATATTGATCCGTACCTTAGAAGGAAGGAGAAGGAAGGGGTGTATTTTCAGGTTGTGGTGTCTCCATTAGCCTAACTGAAGCTAAATTGTTATATCTGATGAGAAAATGAAAAGGACTCATCTCTCCAGTTGACACAGTCAACATAATAGAAGAGGTGAAAGGTTCTGTCTCACTGGCCTGATGAAAGCTAACCTCCATGTGTACAGAGGCAAATAAAAAATGCATGCTGAAGTTATGTTGAAAACATTTTATTCCCTCCAGGTATTATAGGTGAGACTTATAGTGTGAAGGACACCATTTACCTCCAAGGCTATGTCCAAGTTAATATAGATGAATTTATATGCAGGAAGTTTTAGGTATCTGAAAATGCAGGCTAAGTGGGCATGGAAGGTCAGCAGAAAAAAAAGATGTGCTTTCAGATTTATCCTTATTAGCGTGGACAACGTCCAATTTATGGGCCTGTCAGCATGATAAACAGGCTGTGCTTGTGGTCAAGTAGTTCAAAAATGACCTCTTGTGTCAGCTAAAGTATAGTCCTTCAGCCCATGAGTTTAACACAAGTGTTCAAGTGGGTTAGACATGCTGTGCAGCATATTTTGCCCCTGTCCATTTACTTGTAGAGGATGCCAGTGTCAGCCGGCACAACAGCTAGCTGCTCTTTGATTTAGCTCAGATCAGTGAAGTACAAAGGATTTTACAGCTGGGATTTGTCAGGAGTAACTTCTTATGCCTCTACTTTGATAAGACATTGCAGCATTAAGAAAATACTGGGAGTCAGTGAGTGGTAAAGAACAACAGAGCCTATTCTTCCTCCACAAGAAATCCTCTTGTGTTGGTTAAAATTTCTCTGTTTTGTTGTATAGTTAGCTTCCCTGTGGAGTGCCGTGGTATTTCCATCTCAGGATTTTGCTCATTACGACTTTATTAGTCATTGTGATAAGGCCCTCGGACATGTCTACTTTATTGTTCCTCAATGTATATTAGTGCTTAATCATCAGTGGTGACTCATTCTTCAAACTCTCATTAACACTTCAAAGGTTTTTTTGTTCTTGGTGTCAGCATAAAGGGAAGACAAGAGGAGGAAGAAGCAACCGAAAGGTGTGTAAAAAGATTGCAGATATAGCCCCAATAATTAATTCAGACAGATCCAAACTGATACACACTTCTATTTCTGTTTCTGTCTCCTTCAATCTCTTTTCTTCTCTTTACATATTTTCCCTTAAGAAATGCTCCCTCTGTATAGTAATATAGCCTGGTGTATGTGCATATTTAGCTGTTCATCCACTGAACACCACTTTGATGTATATTTCACTGGCGTTGCAGAAAACAGATGAATCGTTGGCTGTACAGCACAATGTCAAAGTGAGTGCAAATGCACCAGCGTGTATGTAGATGTGAATGTGTTTGCACCCTTGTGTTTTCATTGATTCCGCAGGGAGCTGAACAGTGTTTATGTAAATGAGGTGGCATTTAAACATATGCCCTGAACAATTATCTTGAAACAGCTATTTAACTGTACAAAAACACGGCCGTGTTCAAGTGAGTCAAGAGCTTAGCTACAAATATTAAGCCATCATGAGAGGACAGAGGTGAGATGAGCCAACTGCTTTGCCATTTGGTGCGACAGTTTGCTCATGGGTGTAAACATGATACTCAAAAGCCTTTGAGCACTTTTAATGATGATCAAAAAGTGTATAAAAGAACTCCTAGGGGCCTAGACTTAAACTTGATTACAGCATTTTGACATTTATTTTGTACATGTTGCCTTTATTTGATAGACACACTGAAAAACTGACATAGCATGCATGGGGCACAGAGAAGGACAAAAGACATTTATTAACAACAGAAAATGTCAGTGAAGTGAACATTATGCAAAATGTGACTTTAAAAAGAAAACTGTTGGAGACTGAAGTTAAAAGGTGGTTATATTGTTGGTGAGACTTGTATTGTCAGAAAAGCTATTTCAGAAGCAGGGCCCTTAATGCTGCAGTCACTCACATTCATAAAGTTAATGCGTGCAAACACACACACACACCATCAGGCCCTAGTGGAGCAGTTTGAGAGTGAGCAGGTGAGTGCTGCTGAATACTAAAGTCCTGTATGACTGGACCATTCCTGCTGACCGCTGCAAAGTGCTCCCACTGATCACCGCTAATGTCCTCCATCACAGTTTACACTCAACACTCCAGAGAGAGTGCGTGTGCAAGTGTGTGTTGGGGAGAAAGGTGGATAATTGGGACAGATGGGTGAGATAGGATGGAGAGAAAGAGTAGGGAGTGGAGGAGAACGAGACAGTTGGCATCGATTTTAACACTCTCTCAAGCCTTTATTGACATTTCATTTAGCTAATGAATTCATTAGTGCTTCATAGCATAATAACCTCTACTTGATAACCAGATTGGTTCCCGGAGGAAATGGGCTGGATTTACACTGTTGACTCGTTATTTTCAGATTTTGCTAAACCGCTCTTCAGCTTTCTTTGATTTCTACTTCACAACATCCTCTTTTCTTTTATTAAGCAACTTTCCCCCCTGTTTGCTTGTGCTACATTGTGTAACTTGTAAATTAACCTACTGTTTGAAGTGACATAACTTGCCAGTCTCTCAACAAATCAACATGACCTTGGAAATTATGGAAAAATAGAGAGTGATGCACATTTAATTCCACTTATGAATTGTATTGGTACCTTTATGTTCACTTCAAGTGGGTTTGCCTCCTTTGAGCCACTTGTTCACTTCTGAGATAGATATAATCTTTATTCAATTTGCTGATGACTGACTGCCTTTTTGTGTCTCTTTGACTCGCTGTTCACCGGAGATGTAAGCAACCTCAATGTTCATGATCTAAAGAGCCATATCTAAACTTATATCTGGACTATTTTATGTCTCCAATCACACACACAGGATGATGTTTCACCCACAAAACCTGAGCCTGTACTCACTCTTAACCTTACATTTGGAGTAGAAGATCTGTCAGCAGGATCCTTGTTTATGAATTGGAGTTTCTATTTATTGCAGTTTGAGTCTGATGCCTGTGAGATAAAATCTGTTTCTATGGCATATCTGTAAGAATGTTTGTGGTGACCCGTGTCTGCTCTGTGTGGGTGTGTGCGAGTGAGCGTGTTTGAAGGGTATGTGGGTTGAGAGCGTTTGGTAATAGTTTTTTCTGCTATGATAAGAATCGTGAGGGCTAACTCTTGAAATGTTTGGGGAGGGGTTTGTACAAAGATCTTTAAAGTACAGATTCGGATATGTTGTCAGTGACACCAAAAAGATCACATATACACATATACACCAATATGCTTGCACGCGCGCATGCACACACACACACATATATACACGCACACACGCACAACAGATGGCCAACCTCTCATTTTGTATATTACCTCGGGACAGATGTTTGTCTGTGTGGTCATTAGTGATTGCAGCATCAGATAATTACCTGGAGACACACCAGCACATAAACACACACTCACATACAATTAGTGAGTGTTTGATAATTACGGGATATTTGATGAACCATCTGGAGGACCAGCTCAGGTAGAAACTAAAAGATATGCTCCGAACACAATCACAGATATGAAAACCTCATATTCTGCTCATCAAAAGAGTATCATTGCTCAAATCCTGAAAAAAAAAAGTGTCAAGCAAGATAACAGGTGAGAGATGAAGAGATGAAAGCAGTTTTGTTTCCCAGTCATTAAGATGTCATGTTTCATTCACGGTTTGGTCTTATCTTCTTTGATTCTCTTGAAGTGATCTTATATTGCATTCTGAACCTTGTCTCTTTCTTCTCTGTATTTTTTTTCCCTCTCTTTAAATGATCTTTTGCCACTGCTGTCTGTCTTTTCCTCCATCAATTCACCCCCTGCTCTCTGAAACTCCACTTATCTCTTTTTCTCTCCTATTGCGTTTCCTCTCATCTCTTCATTCCATTCATTTTTAGCAGGTCAAAGGTTCAGCTGTTTAGGCTTTAGTGTGTGCATGTGTGTGTATATGTGTCCATATGTGTGTATAGCCAGACTATATAGGAGTTTATGTGAGGCCAAGTAATATCGCAGTAGCAATATCTTGAAAACTCCTTGAAGGAATGAAAGAAAAGTGAGGGCATATTTTATTTGATGGTCAGTTTTTCAATAACCTCCATTTCACTCCCTGTCTCTCCCTATTATTCAGTTGCTCTACCTGGATTCTTTTTTAGAGCAGGAACAGATGTGACGAATAATTAGCTCGATTAACCTATGTGCATATTTTCCTATATGTATATGTAGATAGGCATGCAGACTACACATATTTGCACCTGTGTACTTGAATGCCTAAGTATCTCCACCACTGACACGCAGGCCTGGGTTAAGAGCAGCTCAGACAAATTAATTATCGGTCCTCTGAGAGAAAGATGACTCACTGAAAGTGGAACTGTGAACCAGTGTCTCTTGGCTGAGGCCAAGGAATTTCTCCTAGTCTAGTAAAGACCATTGGCCTTCCCCTGAATAAAGCAACTTGGATTTCATCCCCAGCTTGATCTTCAAATCATTTTTTTTTACTTTTCATGTGCATAAGGCCAATTTATAAAAATAACTGCAACTGAAATAAGTCGAGCAGGCACTTTGCATTTATAGATCAAAGTGGAAGGGGAATTTTAATGCATATGAACAAGTTTCACTTCCCTGAAATCGTTGACATAAGATCAAGGCTTTCATGTTTTGCAGTGCTGTGCCTTGGATAGAATAGACTGTTATGGTGCACACAGTTCTGCTGGGTGCACAGACTATATTGAGTCACAGCCTAAATTAAGAAAAATCAGACACAAAACAAAACCTATCGTATATCATTCCACCACCCTTACATACATAAACAATGCTATTCCATTTTTAATGTTAATGATAACGACTTTTATTTCCAAGTTGTAGGTGAGGAATAATAGGGAAATGTTCTTATGATTACAGTTTACTCTCGCCTTAACTGAACCATCTCTGCCTGAAAAAAGATAGTCCAGGTAGATAAGACACTCTTTTCCTGAAACGGAATTACCTTGCAGTGTTGAATAAAATGTCCTTTTTATTTTTGAATTGTGAACATGTTCTAGTAATCATTTAAAAAGAAATCTCAATTGATGTATCGAAAGCACATTTGCACATTTTATGCTGCCTCAGCCACAGGCCTGACCTTTCACCTTTCTCCTGGGTCGACTGAAGAAGATCCTGGGGTGAGAAAAAAAATTGCATAAAGAGGTCAATGTGGAGGTTAACAGATGAAAAGGATTAAGAGATGAAAAGAGTATTATTGGGCTAATAGGTGATTAAAGCTGGCCAGCTGCTTGCACTTGGTGTGTGCACATTTATTTATTTATTCATTTATTTATTTATTATCAGAGGAACATGCAAAAGAAAGAAACAGAAAAGCACTGTGCAAGCAAGGCAAAAATGCATGTAGTATTATAATAACATTGTGTGTGCGCTCGTGTGTGTTCATGCTGGTGTGCTCTCATGTTTATGTATCACTTTAGATAGGACCTACTAGGACATTCTGATAGTACCAGGTCGGTCATGCATCAGTAACAATGCATCAAATTATATCAGACTTACCTACACCAGCAGCCCAAGCCATGATGCACACACTAATAATTCATGCCGTTTGCTTCACATCAGCTGTGATGGAGAGAACAACTCAACACAATTACCATGAACAGCAGCATTCCTGTGTTTAGCAGATTGGAGATGCCAGGCGCTCAGCTTAGCGCTGTGCAGAAATGTCCTGGATGTGTGTTGCCAGGATGACAAGATCACAGTGGTCGGCAAGCAGCCTCCAGCTACCAGCCACCAGACCTTGGCTACCTCCTTTACATGGGCAGGGTGCCTGTTTCCTCTGTCCGTTTGTGGACGTATGTTCAGCATGATTGTGTTTGTGTGTTGGTGCACAAGTCTGTTATGGGGTCTTTTTATCCTTGCTGTGAGGTATATTCTTACCCTGTGGTAGAGGATTAGTCACAACAGTGAATAGAAAGACATGAAAACAGAAAAGGGTGACAGAGGAGAGGAGAAGAGAGGAGAGGAGAGGAGAGGAGAGGAGAGGAGAGGAGAGGAGAGGAGAGGAGAGGAGAGGAGAGGAGAGGAGAGGAGAGGAGACGAGACGAGACGAGACGAGACGAGACGAGACGAGACGAGACGAGACGAGAGGAGACGAGAGGAGACGAGACGAGACGAGACGAGACGAGACGAGACGAGACGAGACGAGACGAGACGAGACGAGACGAGACGAGACGAGACGAGACGAGAGGAGAGGAGAGGAGAGGAGAGGAGAGGAGAGGAGAGGAGAGGAGAGGAGAGGAGAGGAGAGGAGAGGAGAGGAGAGGAGGGGAGAGGAGGGGAGAGGAGACGAGAGGAGACGAGACGAGGCGAGACGAGACAAGACAAGACGAGAGGAGAGGAAAAACCATAAAAGGAGAGGAGAAACTCAGGAGTGAAGAAACAAATAGAGGAGAAAAGGTACAAGGAGAGGAGGGAAACCCAACAGAGATGATAAGAAGCGTGGGGGAGGATTGTGTGTCTCTGTCAGCATGTGTGCATGTCTGTGTGTGTGTGTGTGTGTGTGTGTGTGTGTGTGCCAGAGTGTATGTGTGCCTGCATGTCATGGGTATTCATCAATTTCCCAAAGATTCTCCACTTTTCTTCTGCCATAAAACCCAGAGGCAAGAAGTAAACACAAACTGTAAGATCTGCTGCACTCCTCTGCTCATCTTTGTCACTCTTTCTCCTGGTGAAAAGTTATCCATGTGTGATTGTCTAGATGTTACATATGTAAAGCGTGCCTGCCATTGTATCTGGAACATATATCACACAAGGTCAAGAAGATGTGAAGTGTATTGTTCTGCAGGATTTACAGCATCTCAGTGCTTTTTTATGAACAATACAGTTATAAGATCCATTCTGAATTCAGTGATCACAGTTTGACATATAACTACAGGAGGTGGAATCGGGGGGGGAGAGAAATACCAGAATTATAAAATACATGTCTTTCATGCATAGCTGGCTTGTCTGTGTCCAAATCGAGACTAAATATGAGATCTTTAATATGACTTTATTTCATGTCGCTGTGGTGAAGTGCTATCATGTTGCTTTGGTGATCTCACACAAAGTAGATGAAAAGAGATGTTCTCATGATAATAATGATTGGTAACTAACGCTGTACTTACAAATGTTACCCCTCATCACCACTCTGCAACCATATTATTTATCATTCCTGAAATTGTAAGGTTCCCTACGGCCTGTAACCATGTCAGCATGGGATGCAGAAGTCTCATTTCCTCTCACACAACTTGAATTACAATTTACTGAAAGGTAAATATAGAATTGATTTTGCCCAGTGACACCAAAAAGTATTGCTCACTGAAGCTTAAAGCTCCAGGTATGACAGAACAGTGCATCACACACCACAAAGCGAGTCTAAATGTAGGGAGTTTGTGTGCGTGGATGTATGTGGGTACTTGTGTTTATGTGCGCGTGTGTGAAAAATAGCAGCGTGTGATTTATGTAAATGAGTGTCATCGGCCGAGGAGGAGGCAGAATTCCCAGGCCTGATGAGTGGCTTAATGATTCATCAGCCAGGTTGAGGCAGGCATCAATAATGGATGACAGAGTGGGTCATGCAGGATTGCTCGCCCCTTGATTAAAGTGCTCCACAGCTAAATGCTTCACTTCCTCCCTCTTCTCACCCTACCTTCTGTGAGGATAAATACAGAAATGTGCCATCCATGCACAGCTCTGCAAACACACACTAACCTGCACACTAACTCATTGTCACACACACCTCTTCCTCAATCTCTTTCCATACAGCTTAATGTCATCACACCTCTCACGTGCTTAATAAGCTCTCATCCCTTCCTCATCTCCTCACTCTGTTTCTTTGGTCTTAATCCAATCATGCCGAGTGAAGGAGGAGAGAAAGAGGGTAGAAAGAGGCAGACAGAGAGTTACAGAGGGAAAAAAGAGGAGATGGAAAGCGTGGGAGAAAAGAAGAGAAAGCCACAAATGACTGGCTTATGATTTGTCTGTACAGAAATGGAACCTTTCTCTCTGGAGATAAGACAGGAACATAAATGTTCTTTCTTTCCCCTCCACACACAGAGCAGAGGGGTTTGTTCTCTGTCTGTAAGCTGTATGTGGGTGTTGGTGTGACAGGACAAATCTCTGTCTATTAGGAGACATAAACCTCTAAACCCTGAGCTACATGGCCATACATACTAATGTAGCCATACAGAGGGCTAGATAGAAGTTGGGAACGATAGCAAGACACACAAAGAAAGAAAGGGATGTGGAGAGCAGAGAAATGGAAGGAGGCAGAGCAGGATGTTGAAAGCAGAGAGAGCCCTGGCAAGATTTCAATCCCTGGCCAGCATGGGGTCTTAACTGCTACACAATCTTTGAGTACAGCAAAACCAGCTTTAACAAAGTTGGACTGATGTGCACCACAGAGCAAGTGTGTGTGTGTTGATGCAACCAGTTCATTTTCTCCTTCACGCCTCACCCAATTATACTACCATGTATCACGGAGAGGATCAGTCACTCTTATTGGCCCAACCTCATGTTATGCTTTGATAGCCCAAATGCACAACATGCAGCCAACATGTGCTCAAACAGCAAAAAACAGCATCACACTGTTAAAGATTTAAAGAAACTGCAATCACAAATGCCTAGAAGAGACCAATTATTTCTCAATTTCCTGACAACAACCACTCATCATTCTCTTTCCGTTGTCTTTACTGCCTCTCTCTCACTCTGTCACACCATTCACTCTCATCTGTAAGTTTAACAGCCAGGACTGCAGCGTTAAGAGTGGAGCATGTAATCTTCGATCCTATTAATCCTGTTCTTTAAATCTGTCACTTCCTAAACTGATTACCTTCATCTTCTTAACTTGTCTTTCATTCTAATCTGTATCATCACCCTGACAGATTACAGTCCCAGTTTGATCACTTTAACAGATAGAGACAATCCTCTTTGAGGCAGTCACTCAGCTGCCTGGTCGAAACAGACAGGACTGTGATAGACAGCGCATGAATACATTTGAGTGTGAGTGTATGTCTGTGTGTGTCTGTGTGTGTCGCTTTGAATATAGTGTATATCCACTTAGCATTGCTGCATTTTCAATTGTGTCTGTACATTAAATGTCAAGAGTGTATGGTCCATATAATTCCATTTTCTGCCAGCTGGAAGTGGAGAGCATTTAATAGTAGAAATGGAAAGAGAGTATCAGAAGTCTGATATGCACACAGATACAAGGACACACAGCTGGCAAGGTATGTTAATGTTTCAGAGTAAAAAAAAATGTTACTAATGTAATTCAGCAAAAGAAATAAAGCAAAAGAAAAGAGTGAAGGCAGAAGAGATCAATAGTTTACAATGTATCTGGTTAATACGTATCTGTTTTTATTATCTAGAGTTAATATTACAGTACAGGGTTTTTGGTCAGGGTTTAAATGGATATGCATATGTATTTCTCATTCACTTTTCTTTAGATACAATAAGAAATTTCAGGAAAAAGGAATTATATGACTTATAAAGGTTAGTAATTACTTAGTCTGACCCTTGACCCCATGATGACAAGCAGAAAAAAACACTTAACTGATATAGGTTGATATAAAACATCATGAAATGAATGTCAATTTGATAGTGTTTGAACAAAGTGTTAAAGACATTTAATTCATGAATTGTAAAGCTGTTTATTTTCTCTGAAGCTTGTGTTACTGCTGCCCAGGGGCGCCGCCAGGCGGGGAATGGTGGGAATGATTCTAAGAGCCTGAACCCATGAAACAACAGGGGCCCATGGAGGGATGGCTGATCACAGAATTTTTATTTTTAATAAAGTTTCTCCTTTTTTTTAGACTTTTCTAATAAAGGTCAAAATTTCATAATCTAAAATGAGTTTATTAAACATGGTTGTCAATTTCCATAACTTTTTTTTTTTTTAGTTCATCATATTGTCATTTATCCCTCCTCCTCTTGCTAAATGGTGCCGTCCAGTTCTGGCAAACGCACGATGCATTAAATGAACGTGTAGACCTGGACTACATCACTCTGCCACTGCGTGGCCAAGGTACTGCAGGTGTTTACACAGTGCACCCAACCACTGAAACTAAAATGAAACTTGGATGGCAAAAACAAAAGGAAAGACGGGAGAAAGACAAAAGGGAAAGATGAGGGTGACAAGTAGTCACTCAGTTTTTCGCATATAAAGGTATACTCACTCACTGACCTTGAGTGTTCAAAACACTACCAATGAACGCAGTTGGATTATCCAACCAACAGAATGATTTTACAGTTTGTTAACACAGGGAACAAACAGCGAAAGTGGGTGAACTTGCAAGATAAACTAGATTCATACTAGTGTTGCATGGGTCGATGTATAAACGACCCACAACCAACTGTTTTTTTTAACTTAGCCCATCTGCAACTCGGACCACAAGAAATATATTTGAAAAGGACACACCCGACCCACTTCTCGACCTGCATTTTTTAAAAAGTTGTTAATGGTCTTTATGAACACCAAATGGCCTTAAATACTCACATACCTGCATTTATTTCTGTGTTAAAATTCAATGGCATTGCTTTTAAGTTAAATGTATGTCGGGAAAATATTTTTTTCTGCTTCGGTATTCAACAGTTATCAACGCGCAGCATCTAAATAATTGAAATACAGGTCTTCATAACAAAGCCTGCACTTTGCTAATCTTTGCTAATCTCAGTGAATGTGTCCATTCACTGAGATTGTTTTAGACAATTTCAAGCCATGTTTTCCTGCACAAACACACTGATGCCTAGATAGGTTTTCCTGTACGAAGTTTGGTCCCATTTTTGGCCCCAACATTTGATTAAAAAATCAGTAATTTTTGGATAGGTCAGAGCAAGAGGATTTTTTTTTTCATTTCATTTTCATCATTAGGTACGTCCTGGGGGGAAATACGTCAATGTATTTTATTTTTTTAAAAAAACAATTTAACATTGGGTCTAAAAAAAGTTGGCCTATTTGTCCTTCTGCATAATTTATTAGATTTTTGCACATTTCTCTTTGTCAAAGTTTCTGTTTTGTTTTCATGCTAGCACAAGTGCCATTATGTGTGGACTGTGCCCACCCCCCCCCCCCTGCTATGACAGATTGACATGATAAATCATATTATGAACGGGCTCACAATGTTTACCTTTCATGGGGCCCACAATTGGTAGCATGTCCGCCCTTGCCTCCACCAAGGAGGTTGTGTTTTTGCTGACATTGGTTCATTGGTTTATTTGTTGGTTGGTTTGTGTACAACATAACTTGAAAATTAATGGATGGATTTTGATGACGTTTGATGTATGTTCAGGTTAAGGTGGTAATGGTTAATGTCTTGGTGCTGGTCTGTACTTTCAGAGTGCTTTTCTAGTTTCTAATATTGCATATATTTCCCATATATCGAGATTATATTTTAATCAAAAGACATCAGACAGACAGACAGAAGTGAAGCAAACCTGAAAATGACAAAAATTGCAGTTTACTGGTCATCCACTAGGGGCTGGCTCTAAAAGGGGGTCAATCCCCATAGACTCCCATGTTAAAAAGAACAACTTCACAGCAGAAACTAGAAAAGCACTCTGAAAGTGGAGACCTCCGCCAAGGCAGAATCTAATCATTTGTTGATTTCCCCATTACCACCATACACTGAAAATTTAAGTCATCTTGTACACAAACCAACCAACAAACAATTGCTGACAATGCCGACAAAAACCTTGGCGGAGGTAATTATATTATCAGAGGCTGAACTCTCCCAACTGTGCAGCTGCTTACCTCCCCCACAGAGATTAGAAATGACAAGAAGAGGTAAAGGCACAAAAAGGCTAGTTATAAGTGGGCAGTGTCACACTATAAAATAGTAATTGGGGAATGGACTCAGTTTAAAAGTTCCACATACTGACTCAGAAGCCCAACCTGTCAGGTATTAGCTAGAATAAATACATAGAATGAACAGATTTTGTGTAATTATAACAATATCTAATATCCAGAACTATTTGCATGCCTAGATTGCTGAAGAATAATTGACCCTAGTACACAGAGACTGAGAAAAACATATGTGTGATCATTATTTCTTTACTAAACCAACACACCTAATGATGATCTATGACTTTTATGCTGTACAGTAATGTACTGTGTATGTGTCCTTTTCAACCCAGAGAGCAGTTGTACAGGGAGCATCAAACAAGCAAACAAATGGAGGGCAGAAACTTCAAATATGTTGTTTAGTTCCTATTCCATGTATCTATATGAACATATAAATTTTAGCGACAAAGATCAGAGTTCACCTTGTCTTTTATTTATATCCCGTTGTCAGTCTTCCCCATAATTGGTTTACAATGTTCTCCCACGCCTTTCTGAGATACAAATGCAAGTCTCTGAAGAGCACAGTAAGTGAGTTGTAGGATCATAAAAATACATTAAAAGACACAGAGGAGAACACTGCACAGAATTAAGTGTATTTTCAGAATCTGCATGAACGCTTCTGTGCATTCGTGCTCTTGCCTTGAGCCCACCCAGCTCAAAAATTTTTAGCCACAAAACGGCTGGAAAGAAAGTGTGGGTCATGCTTATTCAAGAGAAAATATCTTAAGACGTTTTCCTCGTTTTTTGGTGTGCGTCTGCATGTTTATGTGTGTCTCTAAGCTATGCATGCCCCAGTGAATCAGTTTAACTTGTCCCGCACAAACCAGAGGCTGAGCTCACGTTGTATTCACGAGGGCACAAAGACAGAGATTGAAATAGGGAGGGGGTGGTGTTGGAAGGTGGGGTAGATTTTAAATGTGGCACCAAATGGGACTGATCAATGATACGGCACATGAATAACACTGTGAAAACAAAAGTGCCTTGTTGAATGTAGAGAGGAGATAGAGGAAGGTAGGGAGAAAGAGACAGATCAGTGGAGAGCTCCTTTGGCCTTGCATCATGATGGACAGGGAATTAAATTTTGATCGCCGGCTGAGTGATCGTTTGGTTGAGCCTTGCAACTAATCATAGATTTATGACTTCAGCAGCAGAGCAGTGTGATTGTCCATGGCAGAGGCTTTTTTACTGTATCCCCAGTCACAAGAGGTACAGTTACACTGTTCTCTTTTTACACTACATTCTCTTCTGTCTTTTTTTTCCACCTCCTAACATGGTATGTTATGTGTTTTTTAGATATATAAAGTCCCAATGTTGAGTTTTATTTGTTATATTGACAGTTTTGGCTGTAAAATCTCTAAGCATTGTGAGTGTGTGCAGGGGTGTGTTCAGGGTAGATTTATTTTGTGTAACTGAAACACTGTATAGGCTGCAGGAGCTGAAATCCCGGTGTGTGTGTGTGTGTGTGTGTGTGTGTGTGTGTGTGTGTGTGTGTGTGTGTGTGTGCTATCTCCTCTTGGTCCAAATAAAATGACTAAACTCCCCTAAATATATAAGCTGACAATGTTTCTGGCTTTTATAGAAAAGTCCAATGGGTTGAGTTGAGCAGTAGAATTGACAGAATCAGTGATTGGTAATTACCTTCATATATTTGCAAAATGTAAATTGTGCAATAGAAAACTGGTTATGGAAACACTGAAATGTTGCAAAAACTGTCAAAGACCACACAAAAAAGCTTTTATGTTGTCCTGACATGGTTTTTGAGATGGTTTGATATTGAAGTATTGTGTAAAAATGTAAAGGAAAATACATTTTGCACATTTTCACACATTGCACATTGTGTGTATGATAGTTTTGTTCATGCAAATGTCTCACCTATTCCCCTGGACTTAGAACAGGTCACTAATTTGTATCAGGCAATAACCACTAGCTTTTGTGTAGGAACTGCTTCCCGAGGGTATGACAAGTCTGGTGCCACGAGAGATTCAATAACATCATAGAGTTCATTAAATGTTGCCTGGGTCATTTGTAAATTGAGAATTCACAACTCATTGGTGAATTCCTGATGTACAATTCTCTCTCAGAAATAAATTCTGCATGGCCACTGCTATAAATGAGGTTTTTGTCTTGGGATAATTATACGTTCCCTTGTTCTTTTGTTGAAGACAGCAGTAGCAGCAGATGAACCAACACTACAGCAGCAACACCATGGAGGTTTGGCATCAAACTCAGGGCATCCATCTTCCTTAAGCAAGTCTTGCAAGAACTGCACTTTATTTTATGAGAATTATGACATGTTACAAGACAGGACTTTACTAGAATCACACATAAGAAACCAAATACTTCAATGGAAACACCTACAAGTGCACTTTGTCAAAATTATAGATGTATTGTTCTTATTTTGAAGAAAACTGCAATGGAAACCTGGTCTACTGACATATTCAGTTTCCCTGTCTGTCTGAATACCTGTTATGAGACAGAAATCTGCATCAGGGAGTGAATTTTCAACAGTCAGAAAACACAGCGAATGAATACATATAGAAACGTTTCTTCCTGTCAGTGCAGTTGAATTACAATGTGCTTGCAGGCAATGTTGTTTTTCCAAGAAATGCAACACATCTTTCTAGCACTACAACTTTAACATGAATAAAGGCGAGAACCCATCTTCTTAAATGTAACATACATCAAAATAAAAAGATTAAAAAGATAAAACAGTCTTCTTTTCTTTGGGGCTGAATTGCTCCTTTTTAACTTCTAAGTGTATTTGCATTCATACATAACAGCATATCAATATTAATGCTAAAAGCTTTAGAACAGTGGGGTGCAATAAAAAATAAAGCCTACCAAGGTTTAATTTTAAGATTCTAAGAGAAAAAAGCAATTTACACAGTCAATCCTGAGGACTATGAACAGGATGCCAGAGTTCAAAAACTGATAAAATCATGAGGCATATCCTCTGATATGATATTATAAAAATTACTAAATTAAAGCAAGAAACCTTTGGATCACCACTCTTTAATATTACAGACATTATTCAGGAGTGCACTGTCAACATATTGTAAAATTATTTGTAGCATATATTTTTCAGACATTTTATTTCTTCTCTTTGTTTAAGGATCAACTTCAAGGAGAAGTACTCCATGTTTCAACAAGGCAACACAGGGCACTGGGCAAATTAGAAAATATAATCTCTTCATTATTTATTTATTCAGTTTGTTTCGTGCATGCTGTTCAACCTAAAAGGTCAAAGGAAGATGCAGGTCTTTTTTTTTTTTTTTTTCAGTTGGAGACAGAGACAAGAATTGGAATTAAAGAAACACTACTATTTAGACACAAGTGCTTCAGATAGTGCACACTTTACAGAGGAACTGGATGAGTCATTATGCATCTAACACTGGATTATAATCTAGTATGGTCTGTGATTTCTATTATCTGAATTATTTTTTACTTGTTTTTACAAAAAGTTAGTTATTGGCAGAGTGGGATATGAGCTCCCTGGTATTAACATCTGTCGTTTTGGCTCCAAAAAAATCCCCCCTAATGACCATATCTATGGTCAACACATCTGCAGTTTTGGCTATGTTTGCTCCATGTAGTTGTTTTGGCTATACTTCTAACTGGCTGTAATGATCTGCAGCAAACAAAGATACACAAACACACTCCACGAGATGGGGAACACTTAGACAAAGCTCAGTGCATGCATTGAAAAGTACACACACACACACACACACACATCAAATGAATAAATGGGTGGATACTGGCCATGAAGGCATATTAAAGGCAGTCAAGGGAGATGCATTAGGGCTGCAAATATCAGCTCATTAACACTGAGCTATCCTGTTTGGCAGTCTGTTTGCATATGTGTGTATGTGTGTGCACTGCTGTGACTGACGCTGAGCTCTACAGGTCATTACAGTAACAAGCGACGTAGCCCTCAGGTCAGCTGTCATTAGCTACAGAAGAATGGCCAGAAATCACACTGCCAGACTCTCACACTGCCAGACTATCGCCGCTTGTGCATGTGTGAATGCATGTGTGTTTGACAGAGAGAATCACAGAAGCATTTAGAGAGATAGACAGAGAAGGAAAGGAAAAGGAGAAACATGGAAATAGATGGTGAGAGATGCAAAGGTGAACGGCTTCACTGTATTGTTTTTTTTTTGGGGGGGGGTTTACCCACAAATGAAATTGTTTCTCTTCATTGTAGTGGCCATGTTAGAGTGATAATAATAGCTGAAGATAATTAAACATCTAATTAGGCTTGATAAACAGTTATGAATTGTTTATTGAATTGTTCTTATAAAGCACAGTAGCAATCACAAGCTCTCCGACACCATAAATATCCCATATTTATTGTTTTTTTTTCCTGTATCCCCATCCTCTCCTTTCACCTTGAAGACCTTAGGTACAGCAGATAAACAACTGAGAGAAATGCTTGAATTAAGAACTGTACCATTTCTTAAATACCACCAGTCAAAGTATAATTTATAATGAGAAATTGCCTTGATATGATCTCTTACCATCCAAATGACTTTTCCAGTAGAGGTCCAGTAAAGGTACATTTCTTATTTTTGCTTCTTTCTGCCTACCATTATTTAAAATTTCTTACAGCAAGAACGCCAAACCCATATAAAACCACTTGAGCTCTATTCACAAAATTATGTGAATTGCACCTTATTTCCTGTGATTACACAACCAAGAGATTTCTGCTCAGTTATAATCAGCCCCTCAATTTATACTGTGGAGAACAAGTCAACAAACAGACCTGGAGGAAAGAAAAAAAAGTACAACAATAGGAGAAAAGTTTCAAAAACCATAATGGTAAAATTAAATTGAAGGCTAATGTCACAGTAAGAAAGATGAAGCCAATGTATAGAAGCTGATACAGAAATGACTGCTAATTGTCAAATAACCTTGTATAGTCTGTGCATGTTTCCATGACAACAGTTCCATAGTTTAAATTTGTTTAGTAACAATTAATATATATATTAAAAAAAAATAAATAAATAAAAAAATGTTCCTCTTGCTCCACGTGGGCAGTGTCTCCTTCAGGCTCGGGTCCTCTACCAGAGGCCTGGGAGCCTGAGGGTTCTGCGCAGGACCTTAGCTGTTCCTAGCAATGCGCTCTTTTGTACAGAGATCTCTGATGTTGTTCCTGGTATCTGCTGGAGCCATTGTCCCAGCTTGGGGGTCATTGCCCCTAGTGCTCCGATCACAACTGGTACCACTGTTGCCTTCACACTCCACATTTTCTCTAACTCCTCTTTCAGCCCTTGGTATTTCTCAAGCTTCTCATGTTCTTTCTTTCTGATGTTGCTATCACTGGGGACTGCTACATCTATCACCACCACTGTCTTCTCATGTTTATCCACCACCACTATGTCAGGCTGATTGGCCATCACCATCTTGTCAGTCTGGATCTGGAAGTCCCACAGGATCTTGGTCTGTTTGTTCTCTGTCACCTTTGGGGGGTTCTCCCATCTTGACTCTGGGACCTCCAGTCCATACTCTTTACAGATGTTCCTGTACAGTATGCCCACTACCTGGTTATGCCTCTCCATGTATGCCTTGCCTGCCAGCATCTTACACCCTGCTGTGATATGCTGGACTGTTTCAGGGGCTTCTCTACACAGCCTACACCTGGGGTCCTGTCTGATGTGGTAGACCCCGGCCTCTATTGCTCTGGTGTTCAGGGCTTGTTCTTGTGCAGCCATGAGTAGTGCCTCTGTGCTGTCCTTTAGTCCAGCCTTTTCCAGCCACGGGTATGTCTTTTCCATATCAGCCACTTCCTCAATTTGCCGATGGTACACGCCATGCAAGGGTTTGTCCTTCCATGATAGCCCCTCTGGTTCCTCGACCTTACTGGGCTTTTGTTTCCTGAGGCATTCACTTAGCAGTTGGTCATAGGGGGCCATTTTCTTGATGTATTCCTGGAGGTTTGCCGTTTCCTCCTGGACAGTAGTTCTGACACTTACTAGTCCTCGGCCCCCTTCCTTTCGCTTAGTGTACAGCCTCAGGACACTGGACTTGGGGTGGAACCCTCCATGCATGGTAAGGAGTTTCCAGTATCTCTTCCAGTGGCCAGGATATTATCCCAGCTGGGTATCTGATTACTGGCAGGGCATAGGTGTTAATGGCCTGGATCTTATTTTTGCCGTTCAGCTGACTTTTCAGGACCTGCCTTACCCTCTGTAGGTATTTGGCTGTGGCTGACTTCCGAGCTGCCTCCTCATGATTACCATTTGTCTGTGGGATCCCTAGGTATTTGTAACTTTCCTGCACATCTGTGATGTTCCCTTCAGGTAGGTCAACCCCTTCAGTTGTGATCACCTTTCCTCTTCTAGATATCATCCGCCCACATTTATCTAGTCCGAATGACATCCCAATGTCTTTGCTGTAGATCCGGGTGAGGTGAATTAGGGAATCAATGTCACGCTCATTCTTGGCATACAGCTTGATGTCATCCATGTAGAGGAGGTGGTTGATGGATGTTCCACTTTGGAACTGGTATCCGAAGCCACTCTTTGAGATGATCTGGCTGAGGGGTTTTAGGCCTATGCAGAACAGGGGGTTAGCCACTCTGGGTGGTTTCCCGATATCAGCAGCTGGTTCATCTGTGCTGCTAGGCGTTCATGGAGTGCTGTCAGTTTCTTAAGCCAGTAGGTATGAATCATGTCGGGCCCTGGTGCTGTCCAGCTCTTCATTTTGGACACTCTGGTTTGGATGTCTGCTAGTGTGATGACTACTGGGTCTTGTTCTGGGAGTTGGCTGTGCTCTGCCTGTAAGTCTGTCAGCCATTGGGCATTGGTGTTATGTGTTACCTCCTTCTCCCAGATGCTCTTCCAGTATTGCTCAGTTTCAGCCCTAGGTGGGTCTGTTGTCACCTTGCCCCCCTGCCATTGAGAGTAGTCCTTAGCTGGGTTGGTGGAGAACACCTGGTTTATTCTCCTGGCCTCTACCTCTCTTGTGTATCTCTTTAGGCGGGTAGCTAGTGCTGTGAGCCTTTGTTTAGCAGTCTCCAGTGCCTCAGCTGTAGACAGTTTGTTGTATTTCTTGGGCAGTTCTTTCCTCAGATTCACACCTCTGCTTAGTTCTGTTAAAACACTGACTTCTCTCCATGCTGCCATGATCTTTGCCTCTAGCCTTCTCCTCCATGGGGCCTTCTGGCTGCTCTGGCTGTTCATCTTGTAGCCAAGCATCTCTAGGATTATGGTTGCTGCTGTGTACATCAGCTGATTGGTCTTAGTGATGGTAGTGGTAGGGACAGTTTGCAGTGCAGTGTTCAGGTCCTCCAGTAGAGACTGGTCTGGTACTTTGTTCTTTAGCCTTGGCAAGTAGGTAGTTGTGTTCCCCCAGGATTTCATGATTCTCTTTCTCAGGTCAGCTGCCCTTGTGTTTAGTCTTTCTGGGGCTTGGTACCCAATCTCGATATTTGGGGGTTGTGGTGAAACCACCCCCAAGCTGACCTGTCGTCCTGGCTCCCCCTTGCCGCAGCATCTTTGTACCGTGGATGAGGTACAACGCTGTACCTCATCGATCTCTAGCATGTTCTCTGCCCTGCTCCATGAATGTCTTGTTCCAGTAGCCAATTTAACATCAGGGTGTCCTGGTTCCTCAACCCCTAACGCGGACCTTGTTGTCCCGGGCGCCGTCCGAGCCGGTATGACTCTATTTATTGTATCGCTCATCGTGAGGTATAGGCATGTATAGCGTAAAGTGCCTTGCCTCGAACCGGCAACCTTCCGCACCAAAGTCAGTGGTGTAGACCACTAAGCTATCCAGTCGCTATATATATATATATATATATATATATATATATATATATATATATATATATATATATATATATATATATATATATATATATATATATATATATACACCTAGTACTATGAGTTGTGTTGCTGTTTGGCTCTATTTCTCTTAGTGGACTTATTATGCATGTAATTTCATGTTTTATCCTCCTTTTTTGGCTCATTTGGTTATGTGTAAGTAGTAAGTAGAATCAAACCAAGATTGCAATTAAAGCTTGTGTTGCTATGCCGTTAAGCAGTGTCACATTGGATCACTTTCATCTAAGTATGTCCAAACCAACATGTTTATTCAGTCTAAGGAAGCGTAAACATGCTATTAAAGTCACAATCACTCACCCACTCACACTGTGAAAAGCAAAAAGCAGCATAAGTAGCATTAATATTAGTGTGTTGAACGCAAATGCAAATGTATTGTCTATAAGTTAGCTTTGCCCGTGATGAAAAACAAAATAATGTTGCTAAAATTATCTTAAACTGTGTCAGATTCTGTTGGCTTTAAAAGTCATCTTTCAGTCTCTGTCTGAGTCCAGCCAAATGCTGTTCAATATTTGATTATCACTGACAAGAAAATGACCAGTGAGATGACTAAGCTTACATGAAAATATTAAAGGTACTATTTGAAAAATGTGAATATCCTGAAAAAAATGCATGCATCACTGTTATTCTGTACATATTTTATAGACAAATAGTATGCAAATCAATATATTTCAAGCTTTTATTTGTTTTGATTTGGGTAATGAGGACTTACAGCTTCAGAAAACTCAATTTCAAGCAATATTTTAATAAGCTGTAAATCATAATCATCAAAATTATAACAAAGACATGCTTGCAATATCCCAGTTTGTATTGGTTTCACCTTTTATGTTGAATTACTTGAACTTTTACTTGACATTCTGATTTTCCAAGTGGTATCTATACATAAAGACTAAAAAACAAAACATAATATATAACCATTTTGTAGCACTTTCAGTTCAGTATATTTAAAAAAAATAAAATAAAACAGGCACTCGTGCCTCACAGCAAGAAGGACCCTGGCACCAGACCTTTCTGTGTGGAGTTTGCATGTTCTACTCCGGTTTCTCCCACCATCCAAAGACATGCACTGATAGGTTAATTGGTTAATCTAAATTGTCCATAGGTGTAAATGTAAGAGTGTTTGTATATATATATTCAGCCCTGAGGTGAATTGGAGACTCATACAAGGTGTACCCCGCCTTCACCCATTGTAGCTGGATTAGGCCCCCAGTGACCCTCATGAGGATAAAGTGGGTTCAGATGACGAGACAAGATATACAAAACAGTGGTGGGACCCGCTATGATGTATGGTTTGGAAATGGTAGCCCTTTCCAAAAAGCATGAAGCTGAATTGGAAGAACAATGTTACAATTCTCCTCAGGGATCATGAAGAACGTGTACATCAGAGGGACAGCGAAAGTAAAGGGAACTGAAGAACGAGTTAAAGGAAGTGAGATTGGGCACAAATGTGCACATAAGGGAAGAAGAATATTTTGGTAACAAGATGCTGAAACGAAAAATACTGGGAAATAGAAAGTGAGGCCGACCACAACGAAGGTTTACAAATATGATAGAGGACGTGGTGATAACAGCAGAAGATGCAGAAGGTCACAGATATCCAAAGAGTCCTCGATGGAAAAAAGAACAGGATGTTAAAGGTTTTCTGAGTATCCTTTCACTTAAAAAATAACCTTTAACTCTGACATCACAACACTGACAAAATATGGACATACTTCACTTCAAGTAGGTGACACATTCAATGTTGAAAAAGACACACTGTTACTTTTATGTCAGTTCCCAAGTGAATGTTTCTCGCTATTGGACCTTTATTTATCACCATTGATTCAAATATTTTCCTCCATATTTTGTACTTTTTCAGGGAAAATATGGTATTTTTGTATATTTAACTGACTAATTATGTACTTTAATCATCATTCTGATATTACATTTGAGGGTTATTATATCAAAAACCTGAGAGAACTTAAGAAAAAGTGACTTTTCCAGCAAAATATATCATTAATTGAATGTAGAACAAAAGGGTCTCCATTCACTGTTATTAAGCCAAATCAGCATTGTAGAAGATAACAATGCTTCAGTGATAAACACTCTGAACATCCAAATGGGTCATATTCAAAGAGCATAAAAAGGGAAAAAAATGTACAGCAATTATTTACATGTATTAATAGTATTAGTGGATGAACAGGTGTTAAACAATTTACATCAGTATATTAATTGAGTGGCAGGTGGATGAGTGGGTCTTTATGGGTTAATCTGATAATCTATTCATAAACATCCATGACTGTATTCTCAATGTCTCTTGTATGTGTGTCCACTTCACAGACCTGACTGTAAATGTGTGTATATATATATATATATATATATATATATATATATATATATATATATATATATATATATATATATATATATAAAATCAAAAATGACTTAGAATAACTTATTATATCCCAGCCATTTTCCACATATTAATTTCATTCTATATTGCAAATGATCCAGACAATGAATCCTCATGAGATTATTTCATTCTGGAATATGCATACACAACCAGTGAATGGTTGTGTACAGGACAGTGCTGGATTATCTAAAAGGAGTGTTGTAGGATTTTAATAAATTCTTGGGATATGTTGATATTTTTACCAATATCTGCATCAAATCGGAGAAGTGCTATGCATCGACCAGTTACTCTATGCTTATGTAAATAACTTTTTTTTTCATGTCCATTTTATGGAGAAAATTACAATTACACACTGTGACAATGTCAACCGTAATACAACAGATATCACAACTTAAAAATTGTTAATTACGGCAAAATATTATATTTGTCTACTTCTTTCGTAGATGCAGCCATTTTTTTAAAATGATTTGCATTATATTCTGGAAATTTCTTGAGCCCTTCCATTTGGAGTCTGCCTCTGGAAAATTTCTGTTTGAAGGGGTATAAAGCCCTTCCCCTTCCCCCTACCTTAACATGAATTGAGACACCCCTACCCCTATACGTGGATGCGCAAAACAGAGGGGAAGGGTTAAGGGGTGAAATTAGATTCAGCCATGTTCAGCCCTGTGATGAACTGGCAACTCATACAGGGTGTACCCTGCCTTCACCCATTGTAGCTGGATTAGGCCCCCAGTGACCCCAGTGACCCCAGTGACCCCAGTGACCCTAGTGAGGATAAAGTGGGTTCAGATGACGTGACAAGATTCTTAGAAATAATTCAGTAATAATCAAAATAGACATTTATTAATTAATTGAGACCTATTAGATTAATCGATTAAAGGTTGCAACTCTACATGTTTAGGAAATCCTGTTTAAAATATAGACTTTAGAAGAAAACAAAGTGTTTTAGGGTGAAAACATGTAAAAATAACAAAAACGGGGGGGGGGCAACTAGGGCTGGTAAAATGATGACAAATTTTAATCAGATTAATCACAAGTTAATTAATTTTTATTAATCACAATTAAATCACTTAAATCTGTATTAATTGTGTTTCATTTATCATAAATGAACAATCTTAAGAAAGAAGGTAATATATCTGCACTTAATGTTTTTGTTCAAACTGGTAGAATCCCATACTAACATACCCTTCACATTAATCTGGTATTTTAAGGTGGAAGTGCTTCGTTGAAAAGAAAACTCCTTCTTGCAAAACACTTTGTCTGTCTTGTGGGTTTTCCGTACTCAAATTTCCCACAAAATACACAAAGAGACACAAAAAAAATTACAAAACATGCTAAACATTTACAAAAAAAAACAAACACACACAAAAAGGCAATGAAATATGCAAAATATATTCTACATCAGGCATAGGCAAACCAAAGGCCAGTGTGGCTACAAGTTATTGTTCCAACCAAGCAGCACACCAGACTGATCTCAGTCTTCAGAGTCGATTGGTCAAACTGTATGTCTTGGTTGGTTGGAACAAAAACCTGCAGCCACACTGGCCCTTTGTGGAATGGTTTGTCCATGCCTGTTCTACATTCTTCTAAAATACAGAATAAAAACATGACATTTTTTTACAAAATATCCAAAACATATGCAACCATAGCGCCAAGGGCACTGTGAGTTACCAGCAAAGGATTGGATCATACACTGTCTGTGGCTCTTAAGGGCCATGGGGATCTGCCAAAGTTGGGGAAATCTGATTATCTTTTCCAATTTGTATGGCTTGTTACCCTTGTGCTGTGTGGTTTAGAAATAAGCCTGATTGCCATATCATGCACAAAACAGATATAATAAAGACTAGTATGAGATTTACTTTATTCATATTTTTGATACATGTCATCCCGAATAAATACAAACAGTATAAAAAGTCACATGACACTTGGATGGGATGTTTTGGGCATTCGGAATTCACGTGTGGCTAGTGCACTGCAAAAAGCTATGATTGTTCATGTGCATGATCAATGAACACAGTCACATCCTGTATTATCGCCCATTGCAGCACATGGTATTTCAGTTGTTTTGTTGTATGTCTGTCCTGACACACCACATTAACAGGTTTCAGGATGTCCAAGTAGAGCTGTCTGATACGTTGTATGGGGCACCATTGTTCTTACCAAGACACAAACTGATGACGTTCTAGGACCGACAGACAAACCAGCTTTCTTACACACAGACTGGAGGTCAGATGTCCGCAATACCCTCACCATTCACCAGGTGGCCGTGCTGTTGTGCTGAGAGCACAGCTGACACCTGGTGAAAGAACATCTGTCATCATGGAATACATTCTTCAGGAGCATTTCTAGCTGTGTTGGCTTGCCTCAACGTCATGATATGCATGCAATAAGAGGCCCCTTGTACAGGTAGGGCCTTCAAAGGGGTAAAACACTGTCGCAATGTTGGGCCTTTCACATGTCGCGACCATACATGATTTCCCACTACTGTCCAACATATTCCTTAGCTCTATTGGCCACAATAAGCAAGATTTTGGACCCCTAAATTGATTAAATATTGCCTCATTGTAAAGCATTAGGAAAATGCTATGTTCCACCGTCGGTCGCCTACTGAACCCTAGGAAGGAGCGATTCAATGAAGACGCCGTTCGCACCGCAGAAGCAGGTCATAATACTGAATCATTTGCATAAATAACAAAAAAAGTTATCAGACAGTTTTTGAGAAAAATGCACCAAAGTGTCGAAAATGGCCGTTTTTGGCATAAAAATGGCCGCAGACTGCAGATGAACGATTCAACGGATAAGCCTTGTAAGGGGAAGCAAGATTGTGACCCATATAATGTTCACACCAAATTAGAAAAAAAAGTTATCACACGGTTTTTGAGATATCGTTGTACACAGATGCCGACGACGCCGACAGACGCCACACCATGACATAGAGTTATCGGCCCAGGCCGGTAACTCAAAAAATATGAATGTATATATGCAATTAGCATGTTTATTCAACACTTTTGACAGTTTCAACAAAACTTCAAACAAAATGTGCATTAAAATTTGCAATTTGCATAATGCATTTTTGACAACCCTAAAAAAACATCTTATTTTGTGAAATGTTTTCAGTTATTAGATGGTTTAGTGAATGAGCTGCCTGTAGAAGAAAGGTGCTTAAAACAAAGCCAACACAACATGTTTGTGCCATATCTCTTTGTCCTTGCCAGGGTGCCACAAGCCTTGATTTCACCGTTGAACGACAAAAGGCTATGACAGTGACATGTTTTCTAATGTCTGATAGTGGTTAAGTTAAATGTCCAGAAGTTGTAACTGTCAAGAGGAATTTGTCATTTTCATACAGTGTGAATTTTATATCTTCTGCTTGAAATGGGGACACTTCCATTCATGTTGATGACAGGGTAATTGCATCAGAAAAATGTAGCTGATTTATCTCTATACAATTCCCCGGAGGTGGCTTTTCTTTAAGTCTTTCATGAACGCATTGTAAGTCATTACTTTGCAATGGATACATTCTATAAATCTGCCAGACCTTGTATGTCAAATACTTAAAATGTGACCTGTTTGTTTTCACAGCATCTCAAGACATGATATTACAGGCATGTGAATCTGAAACTCCACTTATGGTTCATAATGTGTCTTTATTTGTGGGATGATTGATGAAGGAGATAATATGACACTTCTCTCAAAAATTGAAAATAAATGAAAAGAAAGCAAAAAAAAAAAACAAGCAGAAACACATCCCCAGTACTCAAATAATCATGCAAACAATCACGTCCATTCAGGGCTGTAGATATCAATTTTACTTTCTAGGCAAACAGATTTATGCTAGTGAGGTACATTGAAGTCTAGATTAATTTACCTCTGTGATATCAGAATGGCAAACTGTGTGTAACTGGGTGTGTATATGACAATGTGTATGTCCTGAATGTATGTATTTCTGTAAGTATTTTGCTGATGTTGATATATAATGTCACACAATATATACATGGTCATTGAAAGCAGAAAGCTCTTACATATGATTATGATTCAGAAAATTGGGAATATAGGAAATTATATGGCAGGATTCTTCTGACATGAACAAATGGGTTGTGAATTTACACACAAGCTCGCTCGCTCACACACACACACACACACACACGTTTCTGCCTTGATGCATTCACACCTTTTGTCAAGCACACACCCATCTTTCTGTATATATTTTTTCCCCTGTTCAGAGTAATTACCCTGACAGAACAGAATGAGGTGAGAAGACATAGTTAGGGGTGGTACAAAGGCAGGCATGTATAAAAATATAAACAACCTCAAATGTATCTGTATAATGAGCACTTGTATGATGTGTAATGCTATATTATTTTCTTGTATATTGGATTGTAAATTGTGTTGGATATAGTATATTATATATATATATATATAATCTTCTTTTTCCTTTGTTATTTTTATTATTATTTATGCTTGTGATGCCACCTTTTATTTGATTTTTTTCATACCTGCTTTTTTTTATTGTTTTGTTTAGTTTTTTTTGGGGGGGGGGTTGCACAATTTCAGCTCTCATTTCACTGTCATTTCATTTGTCAGTGTCAGGGGACAAAGATTATATTCTATTCATTCATAAAAAAGCAAAAGTAATGTGTTTCGTCGTCTAATGTGAGAGGGTGTGGGATATTATAAGTTTTCTTATTCTCATTCCTTCTTGAGCAGTTCATATTGAACTTTTTTGTCAGTGTACATGACAATTGCTATTGTGTCTTAATTATGTTTATTTATTGATGTATTTGCTTTTTTCATGCTGAAAATGTAAAAAAATTACATGAATAAATAAATCATTCTATTTTACTAAGTGTGCTTCTGTTACGTCCCAAGTGTGGTGACCACAATAACAAAAAAAATATTTTCTATATCTTTCTCCAGATTGCGTCTACTAACTTCTTTCATCACATACAGTTTACATTCATTTAGTGCATTCATTTGTGATCCATCAGAATAAATATATGAAAATATTAATACATTTTCCTTGATATGAATATTCAAAACCACTATTTAATTGCACTTTCTGTTAACTATTTATAACAGTGGTATAGACTACATCCATTGGTTTCTATGGACATAGTGTGAAACTCTTCTAGACTTTTATGTAACTGCATAAGACTTATTTAAATTTGGACAAAGCACCTTAGAATGTATGTAACTCAGTTATAGGTTGCTGCTATAAACAATTTTACACCCTTTTAATACACATATTCTCATATTAAGGTATCTAACATTATTTTTTTTAACATTAAATAAAGATATAATGCATTCAGGGTTCTTAACAGACCGCTACAGTCATATCAGAATGCTTTGCTAAACACAGAAGCAATACACATCAAACTTATAATCATGGCTGCACAAATCATAATGAAATATTCATCACGGTATGTCTCTGAAACAGCTCGGCCAATCAGAAGCAGAGTTTGGTGAACTTTCCCGGATTCCGCCCTACGATTTGCACAGTCGCAACCGGGGTGTACGAGCCCAGCGCTACGGGTTCCACTTACTAATAGTCCTTTACTCACCATTATCTACAAGGAGCTACATCTCATAAATGTAAAATAATAATGCTCTAAATTATCAGAGTACATCTGCACAAATATAGTGTAAATAAAATAAACAGTTTTTGTCTACTACTGGCTACTATGACCAAATGTGGTTGCACAGATTTGGATGCTCCACACTTCCACAACTCCAGTGTAGTGTTGCATTATCCCAAAGGTAGACAAATATGCAGCATTCATTATCTCAGCTCGGCAGCTCGGTCGAAGGCCACTCTGGGTGATTGGATGATTTCCTTGTCGTGACTTTAAGCCTGCAAAGCAAATCGATACCATGGCACATACTCACAATACTGAATCAATGCATATTAGTTACCTCTCTGTTGATTTCAGGAAAGCAGACTCCTGTCACTGTGGTTGTCCCTTCAGTCCATATTCAGATTTAGCAGACAATCTAGCATGTGAAAATATACAATGAGGCTGCACACTTTTGTAATTACTTTTTTTTAATGTGATTGAATAAGAATCATAAAAAAAATCTTATGATTCTGAATATTACTGATCAAGATGAAAACAAAACACAGGTCAGTTATTTGTTCACACCTATAAGGACAAGCACAAGAAGATAAACATGTACAGCACTAGTGTTATAATGGAAAAAGACAGAACTCAGAATTTGAATATTGAAGTTTATTTCCTGTCACTCTTCTTTTTTTTCTCCTCTGTTTTGTTTCCTTTTTTACATAAAGGTCACCAAGTCCATTTTTCTGTCTGTTCAGAGCATAACTAGAGAGCAGCTGTATATTTGTCCATCAAACTTGCTGCAATATATTTTTCCTCTCTGTCATCTGTCTATGTTGTCAATCATGCTGTTTAATATCATTTCATTTCTACAGCACTTTAAAATCTTTTTTCCCCTCTCTCTTTTTTTGAAGTAATTTACCAATCATTTTGGAGTGGCTTGTCTTCCACATGATGACAGCTGATTATGGATTTTAAAGGCTGATAGAAAACAATGGCAGGAAAATACTGGTGCAGGAAAAAGATGATTAATTGGTCAATATCTTAAAAACCTCTATCATAAATTTTGACACTCAAACCAAAGTATGTGAAATTGTCTCTCCTTCATGGTGTCTGAATTTGGATAGCTTTTGAATGAAATGTCAACCTAAAAATATCTAATAAATGTCAGACTTTCATGTGGAGGCAATTTTTTTTTTTAAAATGGCTGTTAGTTTCTCAGTTTCTACTCTTAATATTTTCCATCAGCCTCTATCAGCAACAGCATCTACCAATATCAATTAGCACTATCTCTATTTAGCATCAATAGTGTAATGTGTTTCCTCCACAGAGCTTTGTTATCAGGTGCAAATACTATATAATACTATACAACATCCCAATACAATACATATATATATATATATATATATATATATATATATATATATATATATATATATATATATATATATATATATATATACATACATACATAATCTCTCTTTTCTTTTCTATCGTTATTTTATCTTTCTTTCCAGATTCAGGGTTAACTGTGATCATCGACCTGTAAAAGTATATTTAACTTTGCAAGATCTAATATCTACAGGCATAAACATTAGAATGTTTATAAAAGCAGTTATAAACTCGAGTCATTATAATGTGTGTGTGCATTTGTATACCTATCTTTATGGGGACATTTATATGTTTACACAGTCACATCATAGGGACCTCTGACACCATGGGGATCAAAATTCAAGACCCCACGAGGGTTAAATATGTATAAATAATGTAGGTCCCCACTAGTGAAATATAAATCGGTGTGAAGTATGTAAATTTGGGAAAATGATGTGGCCCTATAACGTATGAGGGAAACAGGCGCAAAGCAAAACATGTGTTTTTCAAAGGTTTGAAGATGTTTTTTACATTATTATTATTAGTAGTAGTATTGTATGTTATTTTATTGAATGTTATGTTATTTTAATTTTATCTATTTATTTATTGTTCATATATTTATATTTTTTTGTAAATATTTTTCACTCACTGCCCAGTGGCCACTTTACCTACAAGTGATGATTACAAACTTGGTCCTCATGAGACATGGAAACCTGTGTGTGTGTGTGTGTGTGTGTGTGTGTGTGTGTGTGTGTGTGTGTGTGTGTGTGTGTGTGTGTGTGTGTGTGTGTGTGTGTGTGTGTGTGTGTGTGGTTGCAGGCTGGGGTCATTTTGCCTTTCCCAGCATTCCTCTCTCCTTTCCTCTCACCTCTGTTCCTGTGTGCAGACATATTACAGAAGCAAATTGGGGCCAATAGACTCTGTCACTTCATGACCCAGGGCTCACCAAACAGAAAAGAAGCAAGCAAAAAGGCAAATAGAGGGGATAAAACAGGATATAAGTGGGAAAGGAAGAGAAGAGTGAGTTTGATGAGGAGTGAGATCTGGGAAAGGCAAGAGAATGAGAAAGAGCTGACGATGGACAGAAGGATGGAAAGATGCAGAGGAGAGAAAGAGAGAAAGAAGTGACAACCTCAAATTAAATTCCCATCATGTCAGTGTAGAACAGAATTCAATAGTGTTTATTGGCAGCCCCTAGCCTGAGGGAAATTACATTCTGAAGCAGAGCATGGCATGAATGCACACACACACCCCTGAAAACATGCACAGCCACACACACATACACAAACCTGCACACATGTCTACGGTACACAATACTGTGCACGGACCACAAAAAAAAAAAAAACAAAACCCCGTAGCCAATGTGAGCATGCAGACAAGCGATTTATCCCCTGAGGTCCATGTGCCATTTGCACAGTGCATGTGTATCTATCTGCCCTTGTGCTATTTACACGGATGTAAATGTGTGTGTGTTTCCATCTCCAAGTTTCACTTCTCTACGTGCACACTTTTGCTAGTGTACAAAAGTCTAAGTTGTGCCTTTTTAGCGACTCAGTTTTTCTGTCTGTCAGACACAATTGCCACTTTGTTCGCAGTCTGAATCAGACTATTTGCTATTACAGTACATACGCAGGTTTCTATTATAGTGGCTGTATTAAATATGTCCCCAGGCTCAAGTTGCCAGGAGGACAGGGCTTCAGTGCCTTTGTCCGACTTGCAGTAGCAGCAAAGGCAGTGTGCTTTAATGGGAAGCTGTTTAATAGTTTTATGCAGAGCACATGTAGAGGCCATTACTGCTGATGTCTCTGGGATGCAGATTTGCTCTAAATGGCTAACAATCTGCCATTCGTTCGACCCCTTCCCCCTCCCCCCACTCTTCCTCCTCTATCTCTACCCCTCTAACCCTTTATGGGTCTGTCTGTTTATGCCTCTGTCTCCATTCTCTCCCTCTTCTCGCCCAATCATTGCAACGCTCTCACTTTTTCTCTTCATCTCTCGTTTTTCAGGAGCGTGCAGAGAGGGCTTTGGGCTGCTCAGTGGAGGATCTGAAGGCTCTATTCTACTGTGAGCTGTGTGACAAGCAGTACCTCAGACACCAGGAGTTTGACAACCATATCAACTCCTACGACCATGCACACAAACAGGTACATGGGATGCACCTGTACTCCTGTGAGAAACAGTCATACACAGTAACAGCACACAAACACAAGCAGGCATCTTCTTATCATCTCTTGACGTGAGATGTGGGTGTGTTACTGTAGTGTTATGATATTATAATATATAATAAAAAATATGTGTTATCTTGTTTTATTTTTATATATATTTTTTTTTTTACATTTTTTTTTCTTTCTTTCTTTCTTTCTTTCTTTCTTTCTTTCTTTCTTTCTGTCATTTCAATGTGTCCACTGGGTATAGTTTCCCAGCAGGTAACAGTGGGAGTGTAGCAACTGTCACCACCATCTCTGACAAGCTCACACAGATAGACAGAACACCTTCACTCAAGACAGATGATCACACAACTATAGCAACAAAATACTGCACATAAACAAGTACTTGAAATGAGATGACATAACATGACATGAAAGGAGGTATTTCATTAATTAATTTAGATAAATCTAATTGCTGCAGAAAAGGGAGAAAAATATCATTAAAGTATCCTTAGTCTACAAGAGTAACTATGACATTACATCTACAAATAATTACGGAGAAGGATTATGTTTAGAATGCAAAATAAATGTGAAAGTTCATCAAAAAAAGAAGGGCAGTCAGAGAGCAAAGAACTCCACCAACATCAGTAGTTCAGTTTTACTTTATAATGTGATGATACAAACTTAGAAATAACAAAGGAGTGCATAGATATTTTTTTTTACAATTCATTATCGTTCAAATTCTACATATAATCTAGTATTAGGTCTTTCACATCCAACATACTACCAATGTTTACCACAACTGTGAGAGTGGGTTCTTATCTTTCTTGAACAGTAAAGACACATCATGAGCTTTGAGGGTACAACTATGTTTAACTTTTCATGGAGACATAATAGAAGCACAATAGCCCTTATGTATTCAACTACAAAGCAGACAGCTGATGTATTTTTAATGTGCGGTGCCCATCACAGCACCTCAATGAATTTGCAAGTTAAGTAGATAAGAAATTATCATACAGATTGTCATATAAAGCAGTTGCTTTCACAAAACAGCTTGTTCAAGGATTTGAGCCACTTCTGTAGGAGCCCAATGTTAAAGAGAGAAAGACAGAAAAATATCTTGTTAGCTCATTGTGTCCATCTTCTTCCATATCAACACATTTCATGTATATCAGTGCTGTCATTTTTGTGTAATTGTGCGGAGACAAATTGATGTAATTACACTGTCTCTTCGGTAGAGGTAATAAAATGACCTATTAGTCAAACTAAGACAATTATTAAATGATGATAAATGAGACAAAAACACTTTAACAGACAAATGGAATCAGGTGAGTATAGAGATTTTTTGTTGACCTAGAAAAACCCCAAACAGACTGAAATGAAACAATCAAAATCAAAATGGTAATGAAAAAGCATGAATGATAATCTGCATCGTAAGCTCTAAGTCCTAAATTTCTCATACAGGCGGATTCTTTTTCTCCCCTGCTTAAAATTTCAGAGCTGTTCATTTGTATGTATCTAGTACATAAAATGCCTCTATAAAATTCTCTTTACTCCACAATTTTTATTTGCTCCAAAGGAAATAAATATGCTGCACCAAATAAAACATGGAGCTATTAGTCATAGCTCAAGTATGATTATATTATTCTGTTTTGGATGATAGGAGGCTATTAGACCATTAGAAAAAGGCTGACAGGTTTTCTCCTGCATTTACTTTAATTTCCATTTTCATTCTCAACCTCCACTCTGGACTACAAGCTGAAGGTTCAGCTGATAGCACAGTCTCCTACAGCTATCTGTTGTCACGCCAAGACATATACTCATGTACAAAAACACACAGACATGCACTTCCCCATGTACACACTAGTCCTCAAACACAGGCAGTCTCTGAACCGAGCCAAGTCGCTACCCACTTCTAAACGCCCACACTGTGCAACATGAAATAAACATTAAATAAGACTCTTCCTTCACTGTCATTGTTCTTTGAAAATGAATTGAAGCAACTGCAGGCCAATGTTAATGCTTTGTTTTAGCCAGCGGCAGGCACATAAAACGAGCTGCATGAGGCACTGAGCTGACAGTAGCCACTGGCGCTGTAGGAACACACACGCACACACATATACAGGCATACATGCACATTCTTGACTACCAAGCAGACAACAGATGAAATTCTAGCTCAAGACAGCTCCCCTGCAGGAGTATTGGCATTAGAGAATGGAGGCTGATTGCGTTTGCTCTGTCTCCATTCCTTGTCATCGATTCAGGGATAAACATGTCTGAATGCAGTGCTTTATCAGCATTTACTACTGATTACAGAAATTGCTCATTACAACTGAATTACACTCCCTTTTTAAATAAAAGTGCTATCAACCTATTAGCATCACTCTTCATATGCTACCTTAGAATACATCATCCCTTATTCTGAGGCTCTTGTGGGCATGAATCAACTCTGACTCATCCCATAGTTGCCTCATCCTGAGCACTCCTTAACACATCTAAAGGAATATTGATCGAGGATTTGACAGACAGAATGTGCTTCACAGCACATAGCTTGACTGGCATGTTGGAGTGCAAGAGTAATATCACTTCCCACAGTTGGGGACATGACATCACCTTTGAAGACAAAAGTATCAGCTTTAATGTGGGAAATGGAAATATCTCTACCCTGTGTTACCCTGTGTGCTCACTGAAAGTGGTTCTGCTTGCAAGATTTTGTTTGGTTCTAAATATAGCTACAGGTTTGCCTGCAGTGGGACCTGTTTTTAAGAGAGAACAATAACCTGGTTGAGTGCAAATGCAAGACGAGAGAGGAAGTATTCATCTTCATACATGCGATATCTATAATAGACTGCTCTCTTTCTCTCTATCTTTTGCGTGGACAGCTACAGCATGATGACTGAGATCTTCTCTTCCTCCCTCATCCTGGCTCTACCCGCAGTAGTTCATTATGTATTCGTTTCTGCTTGAACATGATTAATATTTCCTATAGAATAAGTTTGTCATCAAACTTCCTCAGGTTCTTACCACAAACCAAAAAACACACACTAACGAACACACACATAGGCTTTGATCATACATAGATGAAGCATTTACCTATACTGTAAGACATGCATGTTTAAAGGATACAAACCCACAAGCGTCACTCCACTGGCACACACTTAAAGCTGTCTTTAGTGGGCTGACAGTGGGATGTTAGGCATCAAGTGATAATGTAAAAAGACACCCGCTTGTGTAAGACTCAGCAGAGATTAACCTGACGACTGTCAGCTCCTGCATAAGATCTGGGTGTGAAAGAGAGTGAGCGTATAAATAAATCTGATGTCTGAGAGGCTAATCTGATGTGTGTGCGTGTGAGTGTGTACGTGTGCGTGTGTGTGTGTGTGTGTGTGTGTTTGTGTGTGTGTGTGTGTTTGTGTGTGTGTGTGTTTGTGTGTGTGTGTGTGTGTGTGTGTGTGTGTGTGTGTGTGTGTGTGTCTGTGTGTGTCTGTTTGTGTGTGTGTGTGTGTGTGTGTGTGTGTGTGTGTGTGTGTATGTGTGTTTGTGTGTGTGTGTGTGTGTGTGTGTGTGTGTGTGTGTGTGTGTGTGTGTGTGTGTGTGTGTGTGTGTGTGTGTGTGTGTGTGTGTGTGTGTGTGTGTTTACTGTATGGGTGTATTATAGTGTAACATAATCTAAAAAGTGTGAGTCTTGTAATCCCATTGCAGGATGAGTTCACAAATATTGTAAAAAAAAAAAAAAAAAAAAAACATGTTGAATTTGTAAACTATGTGTGGATTGCATGCTGAGCTAGCTGAAATGTACTCGGGAGTGGGAAAGGATAAAATGGAAGACGTGAGGGATGGTAGTGCACGATATTACTATTCCCAAACTACTGAGTCCTTCCTCAGCCTTTAGACACACACATATACTGGCAAAAAAAACACACCCACAACCTGCCAAGTATGGATAAAGGAGGGATTAAAGTGTGTCAGAAAAGGAAACTGGAGAAAGAGGTATGAATCATTGTTTTCCTGAGAGGACTGGCACACCTAGTGTATTACTGTGCACATGTACTGTAATTTTACACAATTAAGCAAAGAAAACAGAAACAAGTTTTTTTCTAGCCTGTGATGCAAATGAAGGCCCACCTGCTTCATTAAAATAAAATTACTACCACTACAGTTTGCAGAAAAATTATGAAATATTCAGATAAACATTAACTAAAGTGATTTTTTTTCTGAATAAAATTCAGAAAAAATGTATTTATCATATCATATCATATTTCATATCATATTTATTTCAATCATATTTCATCTTTAAGATGTGCTTTTCATTTATTGTTTGATTAATGACTGAATTTGTTTGTAAATGTTTTAATTCAGCATCATTAAACCAATATGTCTGATGCACTCCCCTCAAAAGGCAAAAGTGTCATTTGATCAAATATTCTCTGAAAGTGTTCTGTGATGACTGACAGGGGGTTGGCCAATTCAGAGATGTTAGCAGCACGATACTCAATTGAAAAAAAACCCAAACAGAAGACTCAGAAAGAGCATCATCTTCATGAAATTACTCTTGTCACTCATCGTAACTGCATCTGTAATCTACTATACACCATTTAGCTTGTGTTTGCACTAAAGCTGCGTGTTAGATGAAATATGCTTTCTTCTCTGCTGAATGGAGTTAATTGGACATGAGTCTTGGAAGAGAACATCTGCAAATGCTACTGACTGATGTGTATAGTTTGAAAGACAGCTGCCTGCAGAGAGCTTCCTAAAACTAATCTCTCACTCTCTCTTTTCTCCTCTTTGTCCCACTTTCATGCTTCTTCTCTTCCTTGCTACCCCCATGCCCTTCACATACATTTGTCTGTCCCTCCCCTAATCTCCATTTCCCACAGAGACTAAAGGAGCTCAAGCATAGAGAGTTTGCTCGAAATGTGGCATCAAAATCATGGAAGGACCAGCGGAAACAGGAGAAGGCTCTGAGGCGCTTACACCAACTAGCACAACTGCAGCAAGAAACTCCACGGTGAGTGGAGAAAAGACTGTGCACTTTTGTGTGTCTGCAGCAGTGTTTATGTGTAATGAGACAAGTGACTGGAGTCCGAAGGGGTTAGAGTGTGTCACATCTAGTCAGCATTTCTCAGATTTGATGGATGCATCCACAGATGTGAGAGCACTCAGTTGGCCCAAACAGGCCACAGGTGAAGTAAATATAACATGAAGAGACACATTCTTGCTGACACTCTGTGAGAAGATGATTTGTAGAGTAGGATGTGAAGTTTAAAAAAAACAAAAACAAAAAAACAATGAACTGTAGATTTTTATTTTTTTTAGAAGTAAATAAAGTGAAGATGGAAGATTAAATCATGCAATCATGCACCTTGAGCGATTAAAAACAACTCATAGAAAAACAATACATCATGTAATAATCAACTTGATTGCACCTATTCCCTGTGCAATTAAATGTGTTTTCCCATAATCAGGCGATGGTACAGTATGTGAACAGCATTACTATGACTACCAATCATGTTTTACATTTGCTTTTTGTTTATGCCTTCAGCTGTGGGTTTTTGTTTTTGTCTTTCTGTCAGTAGTAAGATCATGTCTGTTTTGCAAAATACTAAATACAATATACATACAGGTAAAACTTATTTTAAATCACTTACAAAATTGAAGTGAATCAGTTACACATTTTGCATTATTATTGTGGAACATCTTATGAATGTGTGCCATTATTTGTCACTTCAACTAATGACTAGCAAAATCCTTTTTGAATTAAGCAATTAATTTTCATTCCTACTAATTAATTTTCTGTCAGCTGTCTAACAGATTAGCCACCTCATCATGTCAGCATTATAACTGCACTGAGTAAATTGTTGTATTATATATAATATACAGTATTATGTATTACTATTTATTATTACTACTTTTGTTGTTGTTATTTCCAAAGCAACCAAAATGTATTTTGTTTGGCAATTTTGTTGATTTGACTACTTTAATAGTTTCCACATAGATTAATAAGATAGAACCCACCTGTGTATAGAAATAAATCATTTTTGTAGTCTACAACTGATAGAAAAACACTGCTAACCTACAGCAAAGTTTATCACATTGGACTAAAGCAGTAGTTCTTAACTGGGGGGTGGTGGGGTGGACACTCCTGAGGGGCATGACATTGTTCTGCGGGTCAATTAGTGACTATTGTGGTACAACATAATATTAACTATTATACACATACACACACACACACACACATACACACACACACTGATCACCACCAAACGTTTTGTCATATGCTCCTTGTGTCAGTATCAACATTTCTTGAAAGTTTCATCCAAATCCACCCAAAACCTTTTGAGTTATCTTGCTACATGTGCCCCTCCCATACCTCCACTGAGCACCACCAAAATTTTATCAGCTGTTCCTTTTGCCAGTATCAACATTTCCTGAAATTTTCAGCCAAATTTTTGAGTTATCTTGCTAAAATCAGACAAACAAACAGACAAACCCATATGGTTACGTTACTTCACCATTCCTTGGCAAAAAATGTTTTTAAAAAAATCACTAAAATCACTTAGCACATACTACCCAAATTGAGGTCCATTACTGGGGGGGGGTATTGTCTGGCACATCATGATTCACCCCATCCCTATCCCGGTCACAGATCTGTTTTCAGCGGGCTATAGGTAGTTAATAAAAAGGTAAGGGGACCTCACTTTCACTTTCTCAACCCTTTATCTAAACATCCTCCTTGTAGAATTATGTAACCCCCCTCCCATCCCACAATTTTTTTTCTGGTATCAGGGGAGTGCCAGTTGGCTCATGATGCCATTACTGCAGCTTGGTTAAAGAAAGGTGAGAAAGCCTGGACTAAAGTAAAGTATATTTGTTCTGTCACCTTTTTTGCAGAGCTACAAGAAGGACCTATGGGCTTAGGAGTGCAGTCAGGGCTACGAGCCAAAAGCAGGATAGAGACATCGAACAAAGAGATCGCAGCCCTGAGGACAAACCTGACATTGTCAACCACACCCTCAGGCCTCATGCTACGCCACCCAGGACTTTACCTCACAGCCGCCAACCTGAAGATGCATGCCAAACTAGTTCACAAATACCACAGGACACAGCTTTAGCAGAATCCCCACTAATCACACTGCCTGCATCTAATTCAGGCCCTACTGCAGCAAACCCCCAATCTTGCCTAGACTTATACCCACAGCTGCTGCCTCTCGCAGGAAGAGCGAGGGTAGGTGGCAGGCTTGGGGTGTCCTTCTGCATCTCCCGCCGGGGACCTAGGCTGGAGCCTTCTGCCTCCGTCTTCTCTGACCTAGAGGAGGAGGAGAGAGAAAAAAGAGAGCAGATGAAAGAAAGGATAAAAGGAATAATGAAAGATATAGACAGAGAAATTGGGGCAGAAGAGGACAGGAAACATAATGAAAGCACAGAGCAGAAGTCCAGCTCTGACAGTGTTGGACCAAGCAGAGTTGGACTCCCCAGAGAGCATGTGACAGAAGAGGAGGAGATTGAAAAAAGAGATGTAGTGAAAGTTCACTTTCCGATTTCCACAGCAGCACTTGATAATCAGACCCATGATTCTCTATTCTTGCCTTCACAGGACCAGGTGTCCCTATGGGGCATGGCACACACAGAAGCTGAATGCATGGACAGTGAGACAGAGCAAAAGCAAGAAGTAAAAGAGGGAAGAAAGGACAGTCAGTATATGTATGTGCTAGGAAAAGATGGCTCTAGCCAACTGAGATGGCCTGCTAGTTTACTAAAATTCACAAAGTCTCAACCACAGATCTCCTACAGCTGCAACCCTCTCCTGTTGAATCCATATGATACTGAGCAAATAAGAGACGATTTGAAGGGCTCAAAAGAAAATCAGTTATTTACTCTCTCACATGAATCAAATCCATGTTTGCCAGCTATTCTAACCCCAGATGCCCATTCATGTTCACAAAGAAAGACAAAACATGAACTGGGGATACACAGACAGGAAAAAACTAAGAGAACTTTCAATCCAAAGCCACATACTGATGTGAAGACAGAAGAACACCTGCTCCTGAAAAACAAAAACCTTTCATTATCTGCAATAGGACCAGAGAGTGAAAGATGCCCACTAACTATTGATAACTGTACAGCCTCCCATCCATTTGACCCCACTGATAGTGAAAACTCTGAACCAAACTCCCAGAATCCTTCAAGAGGCAGATTAGGGGATGCGACAGGGATCAGGGAGAAAGCTATCACAGGCCTGAGCTGTAAATTAGAGTCTATCACCCAGCCTGGCACACAGAGTATGTGCATCAGCCCATCCAGGTGTGAGTGTGGGACTAAGACAATGTGTGAGTGTGCCAGCATTATGCAGGCAGACATGGGTGTCTCCAAAGTGTCACGCAAAAAGAGAAAAATGAACATAAAGAAACAGAGGCTAAGGAAGAGGAACAGGCATGAGAAGGAAAATGCTTCAAACAAGCATCAATCAACAAGGTGCAAAGTAAGGAGTGTTGTCTCTACAGTATCCAATTGCAGAGTAGAGAGAGAAGTTGGAGGATACTGGGGAAAGAAAAAGAAGCAAAGGAAGGCCGGGGAGATGAGGAGGCAGAGGTCGGTGCAGAGAGCAGGGAGCAGCTGTCTCCTGGGGAGATGTGAGACTGAGCCAGTATCTGTCTCTGTCAGGAAGAGGAGGCCTCACAGGAGCCACAGTACTGAATCCCAGTCACAGCCAGACAGAGAGCAGGCAGAGCACTGCAGTGCCTACTCCCAGCTCACCAGACACACAGCAGACAGAGACACAGAGGGGGAGGGAAAGAGAGACGGAGATGCAGTGACTTATCCCTGGCGGTCTCACTTCTCCTTACACTCCTTCTCACCAGGATATAACTCTAAGATGTTTTGGGAAAGAGGTCACCATAGCAACCCCAGGAGTTTCATTGACTGCAGTTACCCTGACAACAGCTGTGGTAGCAGCCCAGCAAGAAAGAGAAAACTCCTCCACAGGGACAGGAAATTCATTCATAGTAAGAGAAAGAGTTCGAGGCATTGTGAAGTCTGGGAGGAGACGGAGAGGGGGAGAAAATTAGGAGGGCACATGAGTTGCAGAGACAGAGGATTTATTTCAGATACAGAACAGTGGGAGTGGACTGGAGGGAGCTGTCCTGGAGGGAGCTGTCCTGGAGGAAGCGAGGATATCAGTATGAGAGGTGGATGGAGATCAAGAAACAGAGTTGTTGAGTGGCATCAGGTGACAAGGTTGAGCCCCAGTCCCAGCAGCTGGGGCAGGAGAAGCAGACATCTTAGTACAGAGGATGTGGACTGGGACAAGTGCAGCTTGGACAGATGGACTTGTGGCAGCAATGACAGCTGGGAAGACAGAGGGACACATAGATCCAGGGCTGTAGCTGACAGTAGCAGAGACAGCACAGGATGTCTGCAAAGGAGTGCAGGCACCAGACGTTCAAGCTCTAGACATTTGTCAAGCCCAGAGTGGTGGACGAGCAGGCAGACATACAGCCCTCAGAGTGTGGGCAACACAAGGGCCAACAGATGCCACAGCCCTCGCTCCTGCAGTCCATGCAGCAGCACCAGCATGTCTGAGCTCAGCTGGGAGTGGAGCAGGAGTAGTACCTGCTCAGGAACTGGGATGGACAAAGGGATATGTAGCTCCTCTTCTGGAGCTCCTGTTACTTTACCTGAGGCTTCTCAAGAGGCAAAAAACAGAAGCAGCCCCGCCTCCACATCATCTACCATAAACTCTAGGACCTTTTCTCATTCTTCACCCCACAGATCCTCCTTTACCACCCCCATTGTAAGCACACACAATGGTAATGCAAGCCCTGCACTGCTAAAGGAGTCCAGTTCACAGTCTGACCTTGGGGCCTCCTCCCTTGTTACTAAAAGTAGCTCAGGCACTCCTGTTCCAGGACTATCCCCCAGTAAGTCTGTGCCTCAAAAACCAGCCAGAACATTACTCCTCCCTCTCATAGGAAAGCTACCTGCTATCCAGAGGAAGGCAAGAAGAAAAAGATGGCTGCTGGGAAAGGGTAAAGATAAAGAAGGAGAAGAAGGGGAGGCTAAGGGCAGTGGACTGGATACTGGAGCAGAGGTTAACAATCAAACATGTACTCGGGACATAGTTAAGTCAAATTCAGGCAGTGATCTCAGTACTGATAACAAACAGACTGATGGAGAGACAGCTCCACCAGTTAGCTTCACCGCTGAGGAAATGGACAAGTATCGGCTCCTGCAAGAGCAGGCGAGGGAGCACATGCAGAAAGTGTTGGAACAGACACAGGAGTGTGCAGATATGCACAGAGAGACAAACTACACACACACAACGCATACAAATAACTGTGTAACATTGGAGGAACAATACGCACCTTTGCACAACCCATCACAGCCTCAAAACCAGTCACTTCTCGCAGATTCCATGCAAACACAAGCACAGTTGCAGCTAAGTCTCCCAATTCCACATGTGACTCAACAAGACAATTATACTCAGCCTATTGCTCTTGGCATCCCAAACCTCCCCTCTCTCCCACCATCTTCCCCCCTTTCCAACCTTCATCATATTATCTTACAACATACTGCTCTCTCCATGCCCCCATCTTCCTCCTCCTCTTCCACTTCTTCTTCATCACCCAGTCCTGCGCTCCACCCAGGTCAGTTGTCACACCACTTGCCCCCTCTTCATCCCTCCCTACATCACCACCTCCACCTCTCCCCCATCTCTATCTCCTCAATATTTCCATCAATCCTTCTGTCCCATCATCCCATCCCGCTCCTCTCCCCGTCACCTGCTTTCCACACAACCCCACTCTCTCCGGTAACCCTGCAGCCCTTAAACTCACAGCCTTTCATGGACAGACCATGGTCTGTGAGGTTCCAACAGGAGGCATTATGATTTTCACAGAAAGGCTACCGTGTTTGTTAATCTTCCTCAGCCACACAAATTAGTTTAATGGAGAAAGACAAAATCCTTTTGTTTGGATATTTCAGTGCTTTTACTAGTATCAGATCCCAAATTTAACTTTTATTCATACAGACACACAACACAAAAATGCACAGACACACAATGAAGATTATTTTCAAATAAAAAATTTGGTTTTCCATTTAGCTTTGGCAGTATTGCTACAAACACTGAGAAAACTGACTTTGATCCCTTTCTTTTTCCATCATTCTGCATTTGGGCCCAGAATAAAAGGAAAGGCGCACCTGCAATTCAAAGACAAGCTGGGTCTGTGTCATCCTGTGTCTTTCCTTCTGAACCACAGAGGCCAACAGTCTTTTGAAGTATCCTTCATGGCAGGGACAGAGGGGCTAGAGGAAGTGATAATAGGGCCTTTTCTCTCCTTATCTGTATTTCATACAGGTTATCTGGGTTACAGTGTGACTTTCAACAAACATAAATAATGCTCCATGGACCAGGAGGTGTAACAACCATTTTAACCTTGGTGTATATTGTATTTGTGTGAGGTAATTCTGAACGCACACATGGAGCAGAAAGGACAACTAATTTCCATATCTGACACATGTAAAGACCTGTTTTGTCTCTATAGTGTAAATATTCTGATGGTGAGTGACAACATTAAAATCATGGGAAACAGTAAAATAAATGGTGAGTTTAACCTTGCTAGTGGTACAATCTTTATTTCAGCCCCTATGGCTTCAGAGACACAACTTAGCATTTTCCTGTCCATATGTGATCAACATTCATTGCTTTTCCTGATAGCATTTGGCATATTAGTTGTTGAGACAGCAGAGAATGAATTCCCCACTCTAATTTGTTATACAGAAACTTGGGTTAAAAAAATAAATAAATGGGCTTTGATGCTTTTTTCATATAGTCTGTCTGCTTTGTGTGGTTTGTGTTATACGTTGCAACAAATTCCATATAACATTTTCATGATGTGTGGTTTTCTGCTGTTCAAAGTGAGGCCCATAGAGTTTTTAAAGATTGTTCACTGGTAGGATTCCAGTCTATTTTGTGGTGTCAACTTACAGTAATATGAAGCAGTAGCAACATGTGACAGTGCATATCAACAAAATGTATTTTAGTTTAGTTGAGTAGTTTCCTGTATGTGTATGTAATGTCAAAATTTACAAATTTTCACAAAAGTGCTGAAAAACCTTATAATTATATTTAACAATATTACTATATTTATCTTCTTTTCTAAACTAAAATCATCATAGATGTCCATTTTATTGTCCTGATCCCCATGTTAGAGATCACTGATGGAGGATGGTATTTAATTACCTACAAAATAAAAGAAAAAAATACATTTAGACATTGACATTAATTTTCAATAACACTATTCTTATTATGGTTTCATATTTAAGTTTATTACTGATTTTACAAAATATCAATATCTGTAGCAATTTGGTTCAGCTAACACTATTTACAACAGACAGAATGTAGCTGCTCTGTAAAATGTAAAGCATCGCCACACATTGATGAGTTTAAACTTGTTAAAATTGGCATGAAGGCAACCTTTTTGTAAGTGTTAAATACATTCACACTTATGGAGTCACTACTGATGGCAAAAGGAAGTCACATATGTCCATTTGTTAAGGTGATATGCCAATTATTTATTTATTTACTGTATTACAATGTAGTGCTGGTGGTAATGTTATGGTAAATTATTAAACAGTCTCACCTGAAGCTGACCAATATTAATGCTGCTGATGGAAAAGGAGAACAACCTCAGCGATCAATAAGACCTAGGGCATAACAGTAATGTAAAATATACCTTTACTATTCAGTAAGCAGCAGACCACAGTCACCCTGGTTTATTAATGTCTTATAACAGTATATGAATGACTTATAAAGTGTTTACATCAAATGTGACAGTATTTATGTATTATTTACAAATCCTTAATTTCTTACTGTAAAGTAATATTCAAAATTAGTTAGTTAGTTAGTTAGTTAGTTAGTTAGTTAGTTAGTTAGTTAGTTAGTTAGTTAGTTAGTTAGTTAGTTAGTTAGTTAGTTAGTTAGTTAGTTAGTTAACCACATCTTGGGTTATCTTAATTACTATATTTTATTGAAATAGTTTGCAAAATGTATAGTTTTGTAAAATAAAAATATTTCTCACCAAAGCCTAAAGCTCCACTAAGTACAAAAAAAAACACATACAAATCTTATGATATTGAATACGATTGGAATTGAATATCAAGTATTTAAAATATTTAAAAAGTTTTGCATTACTATTCACCTTCTTATGGCATCTTATGCCAAGGGTTATGTCGGTTAGTAACTGTTGCTATGTATGTAAGCCTGGTGATTGGTGAAGGCGCAGATGTATAAAAGCTGTCTGCCAAAACAGTTGATCACTGCAGCGGCCGGCACTCAGGGAGCAAAACACTGAAGAGAACAGAGAGCCTTCCAGATGGTCCTTGGACTTGGACTACCCAGAGTGCTTAGAGAGATTGGATTGATTTGCCCTCCATGATATCAGTGAACACAGCCCAGCACACTGGGAGGGCTGCAGCAAAGGGGTGACATAAATACAGACACAAAAAACAAGACACAAAATGTTCACTCCTCGTCCTGAGGTGTTGGCTTGAAATATAAGTCAGCCCCTGCAGAGATGCTGTAATTAGAGCACAATTCTTCTTTCTCCTCCTCATGACCCCTGAGCTTTTGCGTGTGTGTGTGTGTGTGTGTGTGTGAATGTTAGTTTGTGAGAAACAGAGAATCCCTATCTCTCTCCACAGGACCGGAGATCAAACAGACTGTGTGAAATATAGAGCAGCAATAATTAGCAGCTGTTACAGCATCAAACCTCTCTATCTCTACCTCTCCCTCCCGCTCACACACACACATTCACATCTAACTGCTCTGTTCTTATCCCAGAGTATAATTTAGAGACACTACTGCAACTTGTTAATTCTTGAAAAGTGATAATATGGCGATGATAAAAAAATAAATAAATAAAAAAATCTACCCACTATATTATGCACTGCATCTCCTCTCTAGTTAATACAGTAATGCATCACAGTCTAAAGGGGGGATTGGATAAATATAACATAATTTCACATGCTTTTTTTTTTTTTTTTTTTACAGCAAATTTCTCAGAGGATTGCAAAGCCAGGGAACTGCACTTTATTAAAACACAGACATTATCAGTATATGCACATACTGCAGGGGTCACGTGGAAATTAGTAATCACAATAACCCTGTATTTTCTGTCAGTGACTGATTAAATCGTTACCTAAGCCCTGAGATTCACCCCCTGGTGTATTCATGTTTTGCTTTTGTGTGTGAGTATTTGTGTACGCATGCAGTAGTGTGAGTTGATTTATGATCAAGAATAAGTGTTTCCTCAGTCAATCGCTCCTGTGAATTAATGAGGTATAAAAACTAAAGCTGGCTCTCAGTCACATATAGCACCACTCACATAGGCTTCACTGCCAGGGAAGGATCACTTCTATTGGCTTCACATTTGATTGTTAGATTGTGGGTATAGACTCCATTGAGCAAAAACAGCCTCTCATGGCGTCTGAAGAAATCCATCGACCCAAATTGCTATGCTGTGTAAATGAGAAACTTCAGAGCTCTTGTAGTTTCTTTTTCTATTCCTTTTTTGCGGTCTCTTGTCATACCCTTCCCTTTGATTCAACCAGGTCAGTGGCGCGACGTTCAGCTCCCCGGGCTGTTCTCTGACTGTGAAGAGGAAAAGCCACTATTACACTTTGTCCTCTCAATTCCCGTCATTGAGTGCTTCCATCTTTTACACATTCAAACACTGTTGTGCAGCACACATCCTCATAACACAATGTGCTTCACAGTAATATTATTTCACAGACAAAGCCCATCCCACACCTTTTTTTTTTTCTCAGTGACATTCATTAAAAGTTTTCTTGAGTCATGGCAGAGTGTGACATACAGTACTAGTCTGTGCCGTTTCAATTTTCACCTTTTTCTTCTAATTCTTCAGCTCAAAGGAATAGTTGTACCAATAGCAAGGATAATAATCTAACCTTTCTACAGAAACAACCAAGTGACATTCAAAAGCTGAACTGATGAATATTAAAATGGCTAAGAATAACACAAGTAAACTGAACAAGAAGCCTTGTAGGTAGATGTTGAGCTTATGAGATTGAGACGGTCATATAATTTATCATATAATGTAATTTTAATGTGTTGATACATCACTTTATTAACTTTTGCAAGCTTTGAACTTTGATAAAAGTAAAGTTCAAAGAGTGATCTGTCATCACTGATGCATCATGAGACACTGATGTTGCAGCAGGTGGAATATATAGAGTCTAAGTGGCTTCAGGCTGTTTAGAGCTTTCACATCAAAAAGATATAATCTATCATAGCAAATAATTCTGGAACCAAAAAGCACCTAACAGAGCATGAGTCTATTTTTTATTTCATGACACTATTCAGTTGAGACGTTTGTTTGTGTAGGGCCTGTATTATGTAGGAATAAAGAAATGAATTCTGTTCTATGTTGGATTTAAGGATTAGAGGTGGTAGTGGGCTTGGTGATACTCTTAAACTTGGCAGAGTCGCCCAAGGACATGACACTGTCAGCACATTGCTTATACTCCTCTGTATACGCACATACAGAGGTGTAATAGGGTATAATTTAGGAGGCTGTAATAGTGAGATGTGATGCTCCGTTGTAAGACAGCATGCCTAATTCCTCGGTTATGTTATCTCTGAGAGACAGATGTTCCTACCAAAGATTACTATACGCACACACAAATACACACACGCACAAAAACAGGACACACATACGCAGTGCACATGGAGAGATGCATGATCGTATTAAATTCTCAGACAATAGGAGCAGCAGGAGTGTCTAAAATAGCTGTATTGACCAAAAACATAGATCAATGATGAATACTATGTTCCTGAGAGTTAATTATGAAATGTAATGAGTTTCTGCAGAACACAATGGAGTGAAAAACAACAGTTCACATGGAAAGTTTTCTGTGACAAACATTTAATTTGAAACAAAAGAATCATATAATGAACACTGACCTCTTGCCATATTGATTAGAAGAAAAGCACATGGTTTTCCAATATGGTCACTCAAATATAAACCATATTGTCTTCTAATGATCTCTGAATCCTATCATGTTGTGACTATTAACCCTTTGTTGCAAGTGGTTTCTCCCCTGATCAGAGAGATTCCATCCATTACCTGGGAACCTAACAGTGTACAGGAAACGCTTTACAGCAGATTATAGTGTCACTTAATTTATGGTTTCTCGCAGAAGCTGTCAGCAAACCTCTAGGGTCAGATAACCATCAGTCCTATTCTGTCATTAATTCTCCCCATGAATTCACAGACACTGCATGAAAAACAGGATGCAGAGGAGTTGCACGAGGTTCCTATCAGTCAGTCTCCAGTTAATGGATTTTGTGATTGGTCTTCTTTATCCTGCTGGTCTACATTTTTGTCACCTTCAGATAGGGTTGTATCCACTTGCTTTGCATCATAAAGCCTCATCACATTGTCCAAACTGGATTTGTCACACACCATGTTCACAATGTGACTGCCTGAGTGTGAAAATACATATAACAGAACATGTAAATGTCTTTTTGAGTACAGTATAACTGTCCCTCAAACTTCTTTCACCACTGTGTACTGATTTCCTTCCTCCTGTTTCCGTTTAACTGGTTTCAGTTTTAAATCACGAGATTTTGATAATTTCCCCCTTAATCCCTTCAGTGGGACACCCTGTTTAACTCTCTAATTAAGTCAACAATACACACACACTAATACAAATGAAGAGCACATGCACACCCAGCTTGTAACATGTGTCTATCTGATGTGCAGACAGTTGGTGGTTGATGTGTTGGTGTGTATATGGTTGCTCAGAGTTTGTGTGACCGCGTTTGAATGATTAAGTCCCAATCAGGATGTTGTTATGACGACACAAGCATTTTTAAGCTGTTAATCCAGGATTATTCTCCTCTCCGCTCATCTCATTACTGTCGATTATTAAAAAAAAAAAAAAAAAAAAAAAAAAAAAAACACACATACCGTCACACACACAGACAAAAATACTAATTATTACGGGTTGGTTTCCTTGGAGACTGAACACATGCTCCAAAGATAGCCCAACATGCAGGTATAAAAGACGAATGAGCTTTATATATGAAAGCACATTAGGATGTATCATGCATTACATTTTTATTTCTTAATTAGAGACTCCAAGATCAAACCTTAACCCTTATATAAAGATCTTTAACTTGGTATATCTGCTTCAGTCTGATTATTACTGTATTTTTGGCCTCTCTGAGCTTTTTAAGCCTTTCAGAAAGCAATTTTCAACATAGAGGAAAGAATACGAGCAAACAGTGAGTGTCCTTTCCCCGTGATTGAATGTGTGTCCTTGTGTAGAAACTGCTCTCCCCTCTCTCAGCAAGTGAAAATATTCCTGCAGTGCTGAGGCTGATGTACAGGTGAGAGAATGGCCAAGGATTTTGAGATCACTCGAGGCTTTGTGTCCACTATGGCCCACTCACACTAGGTCAAGCTCAGAATAACCAGAAAGGGCTGACCGCCGATGTTCAGTCACCCCTGGAGTCATTAATCACACAGCACTGCAGACAAGCTGCATGGAAACACATGGCAACAAATACACACACACACACAAATGCACACACACTAGGGCCCGTTTAATTACAAAGCCAAATGCTAGATGACAGCATCGCTCCAGGTAGTCAGTCCTCAAGGTCTGTACTCCTGGTATATTATCATACACTAAACATCACAGACATGAATATTTCTGCAAGATGAGCAAAGCGCCGTCCACAAATAACAACACATCATATCACATTAAGATATGATAATCTGGGTTTGTACATGCACATATCCTATCTGGAACTTAATTTAGTGCTTGTTAAACAAACATGCACAACACACATGCCATATGAACCCCTGCCTCCCCGAACAGGTCTGTCTGCTTGCAGCTGGATCTTCTATCAAGATCAGGATCTCAGATAACAGTCCCATTTACCAGCTATGGAATCCTTCAAAGGGGCCATGCAGCCATAGATGCCTGTAGTTGTATTTTGTACCTTAACAGGCATAGTGCATTGGAAAGAAATCCTTTCTGGTGGATGAGTGTTGTAGTATATTACCAAATAAAACCAAAAGGAGAGAGCACATTACTCCAGTGTTGGCTTCCTTGCACTGGCTACTGGTAACCTACGGAATAGATTTTAAGATACTACTCCTCACTTATGAAGCTTTAAATGGAACAAGACCTAGCTACATTGTAAACTCACTGATCAATTATGTACAAACTAGAACACTAAGGTCATCCAACATAGGGTGACTAGCAACTCCCAGAAATATTCCCAAGGGAATTGGGGATGCAGCCTTTGTCAAGTTATGTAATATAATTCTGAAGGACATTAGAGAAGTCATCTCACTGAACATATTTAAAATTAAATAAAAAAGAAAAACTTTGTCATTAACCTATTGAAAGCAGATAAAGATTGGGTTACAAACCCTAACCCTGTATGCAGTTTTTATTTGATTTTATAGAAATATAATTTTATGTATAATCACATATTATACATCTCTTACTTCACCTCCTATGCAATTTTGCGAAAATTTCTTTGCATTTCTCACCCCTGTCATAAGCATTATGAAAATTCTATTTTATTTATTAGAAATTTTAATTGATATGAATCACTTTAGGCTACAATTTTCTATGAAAGGTGCTATACAAATAGTATATTATTATGCTGCCCACATGCAGGTAGCTTGACTCATCTACCAACTATTCCATATGACATATTTTAAAAATTGCATTTCAACCTGTTTCAACCATAAGATAAATTTAAATTGACTTGACATGAACAATTTTGTAATGGGAAAAAAAAAATCAATGCTAAAGAATCAAAAAGTATGTCATCCCGCAGATGTCTAGTTTTGAGCTTTTTAATTAAAAAAACAAGGTTTAAGTGATAATCCATACACTATATCATCCATATATCTATGTCAAGGACTCAAATATAGCCTCTTCATCTTGTTGCTCCCAATAGCAAATATTAAAGTGGAAACCATCAGTCCATTATTGCACCATTACCTAACCTTGACTGAGAATTTCAACAGGCTGCAATGTGGAAAACTAGTTAGAAAAATAAACAAACCCATTTTTTCCTTTCTGAATGGCTTTGTGCCAAACCACTTTAAACAGAGTAACAGCAAGAGAAACACATGCTGCATAAGTTAATGTCAAATTCTCTCTATTGTGTCTTTTCTTGTACCAAATTAATTAACAGAAAACTGGCAACATCTTATGTGTGAGAATAAACTGAACAACAACATTTTAACCCCTGCACTAGTCAGAATATAACTAATAGTAATAAAGGCAGCATTAACTGTTGGCATGTACACATTCATCTGATAATGCTTACACCACTATTAGATATTTCAATTTCTGTGGTATGAAGGATACACTGCAGCAGCTAGACTCAAGAAAGGCTGCTTCTGTGTATATGTATGTAGTGTGCGTGTGTGTGTGCGTGTATGCATGTTTGTGTGTGTGTGTGTGTGTGTGTGTGTGTGTGTGTGTGTGTGTGTGTGTGTGTGTGTGTGTGTGTGTGTGTGTGTGTGTGTGTGTGTGTGTGTGTGTGTGTGTGTGTGTGTGTGTGTGTGTGTGTGTGTGTGTGTGTGTGTGTAAAAAAAATAAAAGCCTGCGTGGGTGTTAAAAGGAAAAAGGATTGAAAGGTGTTTTGCTTTTTCTGCTGGTAAGAAATAAACCCCTAAAACTAATTTCTCTCATCAACATCTGTCAAGGAGATTAAGGGAAGCATTACTCAAGCATGCACTTACACTACTTCACCAAAGGCATTAAACAACAAATGGAAAGCGATTGGAAAGAGATTGAGTAGACCATAGTGTTTAATGCGTCTCTTTGAGCTTCTCACTTAATTCCAAATTTCATGTTTGATAAACAGGTGTGAAACGATAATCAGTTAAAAAGGCACTTTGGAGAACACACAGGAACACTTAAAACTAGGGAGAATATGAGGGACAAAAGTGAAATGGAAGATTAAAATCAAAAGGGTGTGGTCAGTGCTCCATGGGTGCCTCTGTGGCGTCGTCCTCCTCATCACTACACGGTTCATAATCTTGCTCTACGTCTGGTTCCCCCTCGTCTTCCTCCGTCTCTCCCCCCAGTTCACGTAGCAGCTCCTCGATGCTCTCCAGCATCGGCTGATCGTCACATCGCATCTTCCTGTACAGCTGGAAAACATTGGAAAAATGAATTTGAATTAGAAAGTAGGTTATACACCAGAAACACTGGGATGAACATCAAGTGCAAAGCATTTCTGGTGAGGAGAGAAATGAGATATGGTGAGTGAAGTGCTCTCGACAGAAGCTCTTCCGCTGTGTCACTGAAGTTAACAGTGCATCACTACAGCATCAGTAAGAGGCAGCTTGGAGAAGAGAGCCGCCCTGAGGTTTAAAGTCTCTAAGTGCTGGTTAGACCGCCTGAAATATCCAACAGCAGCTGCATTCTGTCAGCAAGGCAGTCACGGCTCGCAAAACGCTGGTAAACAGTTTTTGTCTTTCATTTGGCAAATCAGCACATTTGATACACCATTCAGCCGCGCAGGAGACAAAAAGACCATTTATCTTCCTCTTGCTGTTGCAACATGCATGCGCGTGCACCCCGATATATATCCTGCAGCACATATGGCTACGTGGTGCATATGTGCACATACACACACATAATCAAAGTTGTTATCTCAGTGAAATATGCCGTGAAAGAGCGAGATAAAAAAAAAAAAAAAAAAAAGTCCTGTTCTCAAAGCAGCCAGCAGATTTATCTCCATAAAATACTCTGCTTGTGTGTAATTACTGAACTCAAAGTGGAGCTTGGTGATAAAACTACTTTCACTACCACTAAGGACAGCACACACAATTTCTGTGTGTGCATATACAAAATCAGGGGAACTGATACAGCAATTTATATGCATGCTTTTCTTTCCAGAAATAAAGTGTGGGGGTGAATGGGGAATAGTTTAGATGATCTAGGAATTTTACTCCATTTAGTCTACAAAGTGTAGTTAACACACAGACACACACACACACACACAGTCACTTCAGCTCACAGACAATAAGCAGCTGAGTGCCATCATTCTTACTAAAAGTGTAACGAGGCCAGGAGAGTGAGGAAGAATGTGTGTGACTGCTTTGCCCCAGGACCAGTCTCTCAGCAACAGCAGGTCCTGACAGGAGACACGCAGTCCCATGGGAACTCATTTGGACTGAAAGAATGTGTAACATGTGGATGTGAGTGTGTGAGTCTAGAGGTGTGTGTGTATATTTAAGTGGATGCAGTCTCTTCAGGTTGGAGCTCCAGGGAGGTAGAATGTGACCCAGGCCCAAGCACAAGGTCTGATACCAGGGGGAAACTGACCCTTTCAGCCTCCTTAATGCACCAGACACTTAAATAACACACACACACACACTTTTCATTCTGCCAATGTCACTCTGAAATGCCTGGAGATGTTTATCTACAGCGAGCATTCCAAATAAAAGTTCAGTTTGCTGTACAATAGCCCTGGTTCAATACCCAGAATAATTGCACTTTATAGCCTTGGGTAAAAGATGTAGACGGGGTGTTACACGCGACTTGCATGAATGGGAGAATGCAAGGGGGGGGAGGGGGCAAACTGTTAATGTGCAAAAATACAACAGGATCTCCATTTGAAGATTCCACTCAGAAGTTGGATTAAAAGTGGTGGTATTTATTAGAAAAACCATGGATCGATACCATAGTGTGTCTGTTGGGTGAGATGTGATTATTCATTGTGATGCTTTCAGCTACCTAAACAAATAGGAGCTATTCTTTACACATTCTGCACTGAGCGCTGCTGATATCAGCACTGCCGTCGCAAAAAAACACAAGCATTTCTCATTTACAACAGCCTGTGTTTTCTCTTCTCACTTTCACGGCCCAGAGAGCTGCCTAGAGTGGGAGGGTGTGTGTGTATGTGTGGGTGTAATCGTATAACTTTTTCATGGTCCACTTTGCTCTACTTTCAAGCTCTAAGTCACGGCCCAAAGCACACTTGACCACTGCCACAACCACTCACACACAGATAACACATTGCACACACCAATACATGCACACACCTGCTCTCAGGTGTCATGATTGTTTCCTTACTTTTTTTAATACAACACCTCACTTTTCCACTTTAAAAAATTTAATTCAACAGCAGTGTATAGTGATGCACTTGAGTCCTGTTTTAGTTTTCTGCTGAGATCTATATAATTGGAAATTCTACTAAACTTGCTACGAAGTCCATTCTTAGGGCTCATAGGAGAGGTCCTTACCAGTTTTCCTCAGTCTAAAACGGGGAGGCTAGTTTTCACAAGCCTGTATTGTTTCTTCTATTTGGCTCTGGAGAAGCTATAAACAACACATTAACATTAAAATTTCACATTGGGTTAAATCTAAATGGTAACAATAAATGAAGGAAAATGTCTGTTTTGGATTAATCGTATATTTTATTAATGGCCTGCCTACCATGCGATCTACAGATAGAATTAGCCTTTGAATAATAGGCAAAAAAGCAGAATGAAATGGTAAAAACTTGGATAGATGGAGAACAGATGACCACTTAAGGAAAATATAACAAATTCAGTTATTTTCATGTTAAAGGTGTCATTCTATCGTTATTTCATTAATATTGCTGTGTTCTCCATTGCTATTGAATACATTGTGTGTTGGTTCTATTTAAAAAAAAAAAAAAAAAAAAAAAACGTCCGGATTGCTTTGTTTCAAGCTGTTTTTCGACGAGAATTACTTGAGGTCCAACAAGAGTTTACCGGTACTTCTACATACATGTCCATGACGCAGTGAAGAGGCGTTTCTGATTGGCTCAGAATGCGTGAAGGAACATTCCCCTCTCCCCTCTCGCTCTCTGTATGCGTTTACCTTACCAGAGTAGCATCCAGCTAGGTTCCATGCTGTTGCTTGTTCTGAAAACGTGCACATGAATCAGTTTGATCCAGCATTTTGTACATGTTTGTGCAGCAGCTACTGTGGTGCCATCTTCTCTTGTAGATGCTAATGCTAATGCTACTTCAGATTCACTGCAATGGAGGATGGGCGTCACCCCACGTGGGTAACGCTCAACTCCATCTGACTTCAGATGGACCCGCATTTTCTGGGTCCCTCGTTCCTCTCGTTTTCTGTGAATGCAGTATGCAGCCAGTGGAGGTGACAAACCACTTTCAAAGGCAGCATGTGTTGTAAGTCGGGGACACCCATCAGATTCCAAAAGGAGCGTGGAAAAGTGGTTTTCAGCAGAATGACACCTTTAAGAAAAAGACTGTAAATGCTTCCATTGTCAGAACCAGAATTAAAGAGGTCTATAAGATTTAGTACAGAACAGTTTTACTTCTTTCCCATACACAATGAAGGTTAATTATGTCTAACCTTGATTATGGTAGTGAGATCACAGCTTGCGTAAGTTTCAATTTTTCTTAATTTCATTGAATAGATCATATATGTATAGTTCGGTCAGCCAAATATTAAGATTCTGTCTCTTGTCTAAAGCGAATAGTAATGAGCACTAATGCACCACTCGTAGTGAAAATTGATCAATTTTCCGCAATTCCACATTAGAAAGCTTTTTTCCAAGAACACATATGGCAGAATAAAGACAGGCTGATTATGTGGTGAAAGTTTAATCACTTCATCACTGTTCACCTTCTGTTCCACATCTGTGCTTAACTTCCCCTTTCATTTCACCTCTTATTTCATTTCATTTCCCAAAGCCTTCATTCTCCAAGCCTGTCTCTCGACTTGTTTTCCTCTCATGTAGTCAGTCTATCTTTGGATTTGTTTCATTCACACTTGTACACTCGCACTAAATGACCTTCCTGTCAGGAAGATAGATACCTCATCATACACTTAACCTGGCTATGAGCAATTGTGGACATACGTCACGTAGAGCAGTGCCAAAATCTCTCCTCTCATCATAATGCTGTTTCCTCAATCCCATTGTCTTAGACCTAACCCACTTGTACTGTGCATTAGGACTGAACGACTGATTACATGAACTGTTCTGACACGTTCACCCTCTCTTTTGCTCCTCTTAACCTTTGTAACACTCAGCTATACAAACACAAAGTCCTTCATTGTCAAGTGTGACTCTCTGAAATCAGACCTTTCTGAGTGCGAACAGGACATGTCACCAGAAGTCTCAAGCGTCCTGACCATGCATGCTCAGATAGACACATATACACAGATACACACACTTTAACACCCTAGTCCCCTCGTCACTTCTTTAGTAGCAAAAGGCATTAAAATTACATGACAAGCCCACTTTGGACTACCCCTTCTCACAATCCATGCTCATGGGACACCCTTTAAGCCACATCAAATAGTAAAGCTTTTGACCTCCGTTTGCCCTAGCTGTCTCTGTTCCGTGCTCACTTGCACGAGCATACACACACACACCTAACATTGTCCTCTGTGCATACGCTGCAGATCCTTTCTCAATCGCACCCTATCTGGCTTGGACTCAAATTCCATTTCACGTCCTTTTTGCTATTGATTTTACCCTCACCACTATTCACCATCTACACTCTGTGCACCCACACAACCACACACACGCCACACAACCAATCTGTTTCCTTCCCCACCTTCCTTTTCATTCTCCCACCCCTGCTAGTCTCCTGTACTTCTTTCTTGGCCTCTCAACTCATCCACTCTTCCCTATGATGCTTTTTAGAGCACCTCAGATTAATGCAGTGTGTGTGTGTGTATTGATCATACAGGAGATGAATAATGAAGATGCTTCTTAACAAATAATTAGATATTCAAGTTGGCGTGCACACCATAATTAAATATGTGCATCCACATAAGGTGCACCTACACACATCCGCATGTTTTCTCTCACTGTCTCACACTCATCCCCACACACACACACACACACACACACTTAGCAAAGTCATAAAGTATGCAGAGAAGTGGACTGGCGCCAAAACAAGCCGTTGGGCTTTGAGGCCTCATTTCCATGTTGGAGCCCATTTTAACTAGCAGACTGACTCATCGTTAATAATTAGCACTCTCAGTGATGCTCAGAAACAAAGCTCTGATATAAACATGGAAGAATTTTATCTGCATGATGTACAGTTGCAAACATCCCTATGAACAAATGCAATGGGTTTGGGAATTAAGTGCACCACGAGGGGGCTGTTTTCTCTCCACATTCCATCTCACCTTTTCAAGGTCTTCATGCATTTACCTTACACATTATTCTGCGCCTGTTGCTCCACTCACTCTACAAAGAAACAGCTTTGTTGTTTACTTCTCCCACTCACCCAATTCTTTTAACCTTTTCTATCATTTTTTATTCCTTCTGTCAGTGCAAAAATGGCAAGCACTTAATTCATCCTGTTTTTAAATTCCGCTGTCATGTATTTGTTTTTTTTCTCTTTTATTACCACTTTTGCACAAGCAGCTGAAATCTAGATCTGTGCTGTCCACATATTCCCCTTCCCACAGGTTGTTCCTTTTCTCGTTCTCAAAGCCCACCTCACCCCTGTTTCAGTTGTGGACATCTCAAAAGGATGCTGGTTAGACAGGCCTGTCACTACACTGCTGGCCGGAGAGACAGACATCAATATATTGTCACTGTGCTGCCCCTACTCATCTGTAGAGGAACACTACAGGGTGGGAGAGATGGAGATGGGGTGAAAAGGAGAGGAAAGTAAAGCGTAGAGGGGAGAAGAAAAAAAAAAAATCAGAGGTGGGGCTGCCATCGCTCAGCCAGAGCTGTCTGATTTACAAGCCTATTGGATTTTAGACTAACATGAATCACTGCTCCATAGAGGCATTTCTCTCTGACAGAATGACAGAATGAATGAGACACATCACTCTGAATGTGTGTGAGGGGGAGCAAGAGAGAGAGAGAGCAGAGAGGTACATGTAAATCTTATACAAAAGACACTGCTAAGGCAACAATGCAGCTTGGTACGAATCTTTTCATGTTCAAAGTACTACATGTTCTCCTTATCCTTATAAGAAGACATCTTAATAGTCATTCTTAACTCTACCAAAAGTAGAAGGCTGCTACTGAAAATTCAGTCCAAGGTACAACTACTGCCTCTATGTTCTAAGAAGCAGACATTTTTATGATCCCTGACAGATATTCTGAGATTTCTTTGAACATGTTATACCTTCTTAGCATTGGTCAGGTATGATCGGGCAGTTTCCGTCAAGGTCTTCCACTCCTCCGTCTCCTCCTCAGTCCCTTCTCTTTCTGTCGACTGCTTTGTCTTGGACTGAAGATAGCTCGTCCAGCCAGAGAGATACCACACCTGGGAGGTACAGAGAAAGAGAGGTGGTTTCAGGAAGTGTGAAAACGTAGACTCACACAATGGGCTTCTCGTTGCAGTAAGCGAGTTGTGACAAGGGGAACAGATTTGTAACCCTCACAGAGCTTGTATGCAAGAAATCCTACATCCTTCTTTGACAAACAGCTTTCACACAAATAACATGGAACGACACACTCAACAGCAATCCATCACTCATATAATAACTGTCAACCTGTTCCAGTCCTGAAATATACTGTACTCATTTACACCATGAATATATATATATATATATATATATATATATATATATATACATATTTCTTTAATATGGCTTCACACTGAATATAAACCATGTTTGTTATGCTTCTACCATTTTGTTTTTATCATTTTACTGCCTTTCAAGGTCTATATCTTTTTGTACAAAATTGATTTATGGTGTTGAAAATGATTTACTAAAAACAAAAATCCCCTCAAGGTAAATATCTATTTGGTATAATCACAGTTAGTGCTGTGAACCACGTGACCACATAATTTCCTTATTAATATAATTTCATATTTGTTACGAGAACATTTCTGAAGGAATGCAAAAATGAGTCCTGCAGTCCTGATGCTGGTCTCAGGGTTGGTTACATAAAAGGCTAACTTAATCTCTACTCTATAAGTTTCCACATCCACAGCAGTGGCTCATTTTTTCATCAGCTTATCTGACCATGGTAACGTCTAATGTGCACCAAAACACCTTCAGCCCAGAAGACACTAAGGTGTCATTAGAAAACAAAAAAAACTTTTTGTGTTGCTGCTTTTTTGTAATCCAAGTTAAACAATACATAAGTGAGAGACCAGTAAAGATGAAATAACAGACATGAATAGGAGTGGAGGATGAAAGGTACACCTATTTTAATTTCCACCATGAAAATATCATTAGATACAAATGTGTGCAGGGCTTCCAGAGCGACAGCATCAAAAACAAGTCTGCAAAGAATTTCAATGTTAAATTATATTCAAGTGATTTATCCATTACAATTACAGCTACTTATCAAAGCATTTTTCAGTTAATAAAAATATTACTTATACAGAAAATGCAGCATTAATGGTACAATAGAAGAAAAGGGAAAAAAAAATACATGAACAAGATTCAAAATAAGACAGTTCATCTCTATACCCAAGTCTGTGGAGTCTTTATTTACTGAGCCAGGCTTTTGCTGTGACACAAGTTTCAAGAATCATCTAGTTATGATGAAGGTCATGTTTGTTAATATAACAACAGTAACATTTTTTTTTCCTCTTTAACTCTTAAAAAGCGCCAAGAGCAGTAACAGTTTGTTGTTTTAAAAAGACTATAGCTAGTCAAATGATTTATGGGTTATTTTTCATCCCGAACACAAAAAATGTTTTGCTAGTTCAGTGTTTCTCAAACTTAAATATTCTGTTATGATAAATAATTTAAGCCTCTTCCGTTTTAAGCCAACAGTTCTGACAAAAATGATTATCACTCAGTACAAGAGTTCAGCTTGTGTGATTATAAGTTAAATAAATTATTCTTAGTTATACTTTAACACCTTAAGAAAATATGGTGCAAAATATCATATATTACAGTAATATAATCTTGGGGCTGCTCTCAGGGGAAGAATATTTTAAACTGCATTGTTTAGCAAATCATGTTTTCCCTTTCTTTCACAATGAGAATCTCTTTTTTACTCCTACATAATCACATACCGTGTGCTATTCTTGCTCGTGCGCCTCTAAACACAATCACATTCAACTTGGAGTGAACTTAGAGGTGTGTGCGTCTCTCATCTGAGGCCAAAGATCACCCACCCACTGTTCTTCGAGCACCAAGATTCGAATATTAGCTTTATTCATTATTCATTGAGGCCAGGGGCAGCAGAGACCTGCACCTCTGCCAAATCAACCATTTAGCTAACAAACACATCAAGGCACGCCACACTGAATTCAGAATTGCCGCTCAGCATGCTGAGTGGGAGGCTACCCCCTGCAGCCATACTTATCAGAACAACAGCAGCAGTGGATAAATGTAGTTTTCACAGTCTCGTGATAGCAGCACCAGCACTACGATGATATTTTCACTAAAACATTTTAATTGTATCCTGAACTTGAGGAAAATATGTTATTATGTATACATGCATATATTCTAAACAGCAAGAGTTAAATTAGGTCATTTACATTCACTATTTAGATGAAAACCACTGTACACTTTGAAAAATTGCTACAACAAAGGCTGAAAATATTTTACAGATGGTCCACTGTGAAACATTTGTATATGTGGTGAGACAACTCAGAATTAAAACATGAGAAAGTTGGCTAATTAAGAACTTCAGAGATTCCACTCTACCCAAGCACAACCCCAGACAGAAGCACATATAATAAAATTAATGCTGTGTCTGTCAATCAAATCACTGGGACTATAGTCATTTCAAAGTGAAGGCGCATCTGAGTTCCCATATGGTACTGCTGAAGGAAGAACAAAAGCATCATGAATCAACAGAATACCTTTGAAACAAGATTTGCGAGAAACTAGCTCAGTTGTTTGTGCAGACTTAGTTATATAAGTAAGGTTCCACCTTTGAGATATGCAAGAGCAAGAAGACGGAGGCAAGAGCTAACAACTTATCTCCTGCACTTAAAGAGAGAAAATAAAAGGGAGACCAAGACAAAGAACTGAACAGAGCAGCAGAGAAAAATACCAGGGCCAGAGAGTATAAAGCGTCTCTATTCTGAATTTCTGTTTCTCTAATACGAATGCTGCAAGATAACTGGGATATCATCTGACAAAACACTTTCTGACCATCAGAGCCAGGATACTGTATGCATATGTGATTGGCTGTAGGCCAACTCAAATCGAGTGTCACAGCTGTGCGTCTCTAGAGCGAGTTTAAAAGTTCAGCCCCCTGATGACTGCTCTCAATCTGTCAGCTGAGGGGAGTGTGTGGAAGGCTGAGCCTGAGGGGGTGGGGGGGGGGGGGCACTGCCTTGCTCTTCTATGTGACATTCAGTGGCACACCTTCACTTTCTCTACCACTGACAGAGGGGATTTAGGGGGAAACTGACAGCACATACTCTTTACTAAAGCACAGAAAATACCACCATTTACACCACTCTCTAATAAGCATTCAAGTTCTCAGTCAAACTGTGTGTCAACGTTAGCCGTTGGGAGTGAGCAAGGTTGTCTGACTGTGCATACATTTACATTCACACACAAATAATGGCTAAGCTGAAGCTGTTCAGCATTTTCCTTCCTTTTTCAGCTAATGAAGGATTTTCCTGAGTAGTTATGTCTCTACATTATGAACCAACTGCTACTGAAAAATATGATAGAAATGAAATAGAGGAGACATAAGTGATGCTAGGCTTGTCATGACATGTATTACTTTCAGACGAAAAAAATTACCTCTGCCAGGGAGGCGCTGCAATCACTTCCATGTGTCTCTGTCAGCATGTGAGTGAAGATACTTCCTGCATCGTTTAAAACTAACCCAGAACTTAGATTGGCAGTCATCTCATATAGGTCCTAATTAAAGTGAGCTAATAACCATATGGACTGAGAGGGTGACTGGACATTAAGCCTTGGAAATGGTCTATATCCTTCAAGACAGGGACATTTGAGCCTCCATTAAGATTTAAGAGTTTAATATGGTCGGACTATGATACACACTGAATTCTTCTTGCTCATTAGTTCTTCTGTTGTATTTATCAGGAGACAAAATAAACATCACTTCATCACTTACCTGCACAACTTCATCGTCCTCCTCCAGAAGACCTTCCAACACATCTAGTGCCACCTAATGAACAAAGAAAGAATACAATTGAGGGTTGGAGTGATTCTGCTAAAGAAAACATCGTCAAGAAAAAACTTCCTAGGTTTAAAAATTCATCAGCAAACACTTAAAAGTAATCTGTCTCTTCTCTGATGTAGACACAGCCCACAGACAAACACGCATGAACAAACAAACTGGTGTTGTGCATCTTTGAGGCAGTGCGATCAATCAGATCAAGGGGTCTGATAAGCGTCTATGAGGCCAGCGTCCAATCCACAACACCATCAATACCAACAAGACAACAGACATGGCCGTCGATAGACACACTCGCCAGTGCTTATCACACAGTCGATACTCACTCTGGCTGCTCTGTTCGATAGCCACTTTTAATCCATTTACTTACATTAAGAGTCAATAGAGTCTTATTATCTACCCAACTCCAAAGAACATGTGATAAAACCTGAATATCAGTGTGACCCACCATCTCCTTTTCCCCTCCTCTTGCCAGAAATTTCTTCGATTTCCTCACTGTAGTTGTAAGGGGAAGAGGTTTGAGATCTCAGAGGATCTTAATGTTAGGTGACCTTTGCCTCAGTATGTCACTGTCTGGGTCAGTTTCTGTGGGAAGTTTCTATTACAGAAAACAGCCCTTGACTAAAGTAGGCTGTGTATTTGTTTTGCTCTCCCTCTCTCATTGCAGATGCTGTGATCGTGGCGTGTGTGTGTGTGTATATGTGTGTCAGTGTGTGTATGCAAGGCCCCAGGTGATGATATATTGATTTTTGTCAACTTCAGGTTGGAGGCGACTGTTAGCCAATCACCCGTGGTGAAGGGCAAGAATAAAAGACACGCACGTCCCTGTGCATGCACATACAAATATAACCGTACGGGCATGCACAGCAACAAAGCTACACAAACCAGTGAGCAAAACAAGCACCCGTTTCTTGTTAAAGCAGTCTTATTAGCTGGAGAGCATCCTAATTTTTTTCTCTCTCCTGCTCCTTGGAGTTCTCTCTTTTCATTAAGCGACTGTGGTTCCGGTAGCCACGAAGAGGACCGTTGCCTGGGCAGATTGAAGGCGAGCCAGGTTAATTGAGAGTATCTCATTAAGAGTGTGCAAATGTGCATGTCAGAGAGTCAGTTGATTGATTGCTAGACCAATTATCATCTGCAAAACCATTGTCCTTAATTAATTAATGACTGATTAAAAATACACAAACAAAAACACCTAATCCCAGTTGATGATGAATGGATTCATGCCCAGCGTCAGAATTATCCAATTGACTTTCGCTGTGTCACGCCAGTGTGACGTGCGCACACACACACACACACAAACGCGCACACACGTTCAAACTAAGCACTAGATATAAGAGATAGGAGTAAAGATCTGTCTGGGTATTAAACAACTGATAGTGATAGAACAGGCAGTTTTAGAGCAACAAAAATAGAACAAGAGATATCTGGGAGCCATGATAAGTGAGCAATGATAACCATTGTATCATCTCCAACTGCACTCCTTCCTAACTACAGTGGTCAACCCAGGGGCGAGTGATTAAAGATTCAGAGATTTCTCAAGCTGCTTCACGCTCTAAACAACAACAAGATTAATATTCCCGTAAAGAAAAGGGGAAACGTACGGGCAGTGTGAAGGAAAAAGTAAGAAGATTGGGAGGAAGGGTGCAAAAAGTGTCTTAATAAACAATGCAAAACTGGTCCATGAAGAACAAGGGTATAGCACCTCAAAGACACACAAACCCATACAGCAAAGACACTATATGTGTTGTCCTCGTTATTTCAACCTGTTTAAGAAAAAAGTAGCATACTGAGGAGAAACTCATTTATAAGGAATTGTGTGTGTGTGTGTGTGTGTGTGTGTGTGTCTGCGTGCGTAATCTTCAGGCAATTTTGTTTAACAGAATCATTTTACCAGTGCGCACAGCAGAGACAGGAGAAAGACAAATCACTGTACAAGCGAGGGCAAGCCGTATCTCTAACACGCAGAAAGTGCTACACACACACACTCTCACACAAAGCGGGATGTCTACACTTAAGTAAATAAATCCCACGGATGTCACTGCTAACCGTATGTGCAAGCAGCGCTGGAAAGTATGCACTGGCTTTAACTGAACTTAAGAATACAAGTACTCAATGAATAACATGAAAGCAAATAGGGCTGACAATGACACACAAAGTAACTACCTATCAGCTGATGTGACAGCTACACTGAAAGGCACCTTAACAGCTGTCAGGGGAGGGTGTCGGTTCGGTCTGTCAGCTGCGTGGTAATGTGAGAGAATGATGGTAATGTGTGCGAGACTGACAACAAAGACAAAACAGCAATGTCCCGGAAACAAGTATTCACAACTCTAAATAACTTTTTTTAGTTTATTTCTAAATTATTTATATCAGGATGAAAAAAATAAAAGTTAATTCATGCAATTATTCAGCAATACATGGAAACAAAAACAGACAATGAAACATGAGGCCAGTGGACATACTATGCCTTATGTGCTCTTGACCAATTTCTATTATAATTACTGCAAATGTGGCATGCATTCAAGTGTTTTTCCTAAAAAAAAAAAAAAAAAAAGACATTGAACAACACACTTTTTTGCTTCCAAATTAGATGGCACAGATCCACATCTTGCTGAAACAGAAAAACTTAAGAGAAAAACAGCATCCGTGGATCCAGTGTTTACATAAAATTAATCACACAGTCTTAGAATGCATTACTTCAAACACTCAAGTGTATTTATGCTTGTAGTGATTCTTTACACATTTAGGAATCATAATAATAATTTTCAGCCAATTAACTTTTTTCTATCTAGCTTGAAAGTTGCCTTTTTCTACATCTATGAATAAATTTTTTGAGTCCACCACCCAATAAATGATTTTAACTCTATCAAGACAAGAACACAAATACTTGATCAGTTATACTTTGCTTATGTACAAGTGGTTGCCCGCATTAAATAAAAAACTGACTATACTTATAAATGTTATAAGGAATGAACACACTTTACAGAAATACTCAAGACCAGAAAAGATTACATACAAGAATGGTCATGCAATTCTTCCAGCTGTACTTACATTTTCCATGAACTATATGTCTTATGTATGTGAATTTAGAAGGTCAAACTACAGTTACTATTTAAAATATGCTTTGACAAAGAACGATCATTTTATTGTTAACTCCCTCTTTCCTAAAATTCACAATGATTTTCCAAGAGCCCATGTTTTAATAGACTTCAGAAAACTGTTCTCTGGCAAATATTTTAATGAAATTTTAAAAAATTTGGCTCTGATTTGAGGGAAGCAAACAAAGTATTTAACAGGGGAAAAAGACAGACAAATACTTGGCAAAGACAGTAACCTTCAGACTGAAAACTACAAGCACAGTAGGCACATAACATTACAAAAAAACTAGGGTTGTGGAAGATTTTAAGTACACTGGGAGAGACGGGAAGTGTGTGTGTGTGTGTGTGTGTGTGTGTGTGTGTGTGTGTGTGAAAGAGGAGAAGACTAATTAAAGAAGTGAGGATGTTCCTATCAAATGTGGCTAGTTCCCAGTTTTGGGAGAAGGAAAAATGGAGGGAAAGAGAGTAGTTACTATATACAGATCCCCCCCATAAAATCGATTTCCATGACCAACTTCTAAATAAGAAATATAACCAAAGTGGTATATAGATATATGCATACAGTATTTGCTTATCCAGTATATGCAGCACAGCAAAATGTTCAACATATAAAGCACTGTGTGGTTTGGGCTTGATGACACCACCAAGGGATGAAGACAAATGGCATGTCAAAAACTGTGGACCGAGACGTTGTCATTTTACTGATACACCTGACAGCCCATCTCCGGCACACAGGCGCGCGCACACACACATACAGAAAAAGGTAACAGCACCTACGTTGTTAGGCTGCAGGATGAGGAAGAAAATATACCATTTTCACTTTGTTTCAGTAATAACACTAAAACACTCAACAAGAGTGACTACAAATTAATAAATTAACCACTGGATCATACTGCTGTTGGTGTGGCAGTAATCACAGAAAATTACTTTGAGCATTAATGACTGTTTGGGTTTTTTCCACTGAACTGAGAGCAGTGAGCCACTAAAATCAGGGCCATTAATGCTGGAAATTGATGAATGATTTACTAGAAAAATGTTCTGTATCACAGCTATGACAGGAGGGTTTTTATTCCCCCACTTCCTCCTCCCCTTTGTATTTCTTCTCCTCATCCCTCTCCCTCCATCGACCCTCCTACCCCAGCCCCTCTCTGTAAATACCACTCTTCAATTATTGACACTGAACTCTGGTGGGGATAAAGACCAGGCATGGCCTTGCCACCTTCAATGCTATCCACAAGAAAGGAAAGCACACAAAGGCACCTACACACACACTCACATACAAATGCCAGGCCACTCTCCCCCCATAAAACATACACAGACAGACACCACTGCACTGAACATTTTACCTCATATTCCAAGGCCTCAATGAGCAGTTTGGCTGCGGTGATGCGAGACTCGTATGGAGGGATGTCATTCTGGAGAAAACAAGAACATTTCCACAGTCACAGAGTGTTTACACAAGTATCCACAAACATAGTTCTTCCTTTGTCTGATAATAACACAATCTAATTTCAAGGTACAAAACATTTTGCAGCTCAGTGGCTGTTAATCATAGTGAAAGTGTCAGCACCCCAAGTTCAGATCAACCTGCTCCAGAAGATAAGAGTCATAACAGAGGTCCCACTGGGATTTTTGTCTCCAATCTGCACCCCGACCCTTTTACATCCCATTTGCTCAGAATTGGGACCTTTTACTCAGGTATCATTATTTGGTGCTATTCATCCTAACCTTGACATTTAAGCAATTTTTCCTCTTTGTTAAATTCCCTGTAGTAATTTGCCTATGTATCCTCCAGACACTTTACTGGTGTTTTCAAGTGCTTTTATATCCACTCTCTCTGTACACACTCTCACACAGAAATGCGCGTGGTTTTGTGAGTATTTGCTTTGCCTTTTATTTTATTTTTATTATCCCTTGTTTCATTATCTCCTACTTTTTATCTCAGTTGGTGTCCTTATAGTTTTGCTTGCTGCAAAGCACACTGTGGCAATCCCATTAGTTGAAAGTGCTTTATAAATAAACTGGGATCTTATGAGGGCTGTTTGCTGTCAGAAAAATACCAACACACAGCACAGCACCAACTCACCTGTGCATCCTCCTCGGAGGCTGCAATCTGTTTCTGGGAAGGAAGCCACAAACCCACACTCTTCAGCAAGTATTCTTTCCCTTCCTGAAGACACAAAAATACACATATGTAATTGGCATATGTGTATGCGAAAAAATAAAATACAATCATAAATAGGAACATTCTCATACACACCATCCAGTAGAAGTTAATTTAAAATCAGTTGTTTGATTTGTTGCTTGACTTCTCCGACTTGTATGCCAAGTGCTATATATGCACATTTGGTCTTTATACAAAGTAAAGATGTATGTTGCTATATTAAATCATATGATAAAATAGAATTTGTAGCTATACGTGTCAGTTTCTGGTGTGTGACTGGAGCCAGGGTGCCCCCTAGGGTTTACATGTAGTATTACAAGTCTAATTCAGCTCAAGGTGCTGCATTCCCTTAATTTGGTAATGTGAGCACATTAGGAAAAGGATAGATACAGCTGAGAGTTCACTTGGTATTTAATGCATTCCAAAAAGAAACTCAAGAGAGGAGAACATTTTTAAAGGGATAGTCATTGCTTAATTCCCCCCCAAAAATGTTGAGTGTTATGATTGAATTATAAAATGCATGAAAGGGTGGTGTGACGTCTGTGGTGAACCACATTCTACAACACGGTAGTTGTGTAAAAATATGGAATGCGTCTTCTTTAATTTAATGATTAAAAGAGGTAATCTTGACCAAATTACTCTGCTTTAGAATTCTTACCCCATTAAAAACCTCTTGAAAATACACATTTTACTGATTCTTTTGCAGGTCCTATAAAAGTTTGACAGAAATATGAGAAGAGATGACAAATATATTTTGAGATATAATTTTTCCAAAGTTCAAAAATAAAAGTGTCAGTACTTGACACAGTGATATTTTTGTGACATCTTCTCCAAACTCAAGTTCAAATTGCTGCCCCCTTCATCTTTCCTTATCAGACAACTAGATGACCTCAATGATTTGCCCAGTAATTAACATTCCTATCGGCATGACCCGTCTCTGTGTGTGCATGTTAATGTACGTGTCCATCTGCTGATTAATGACATGCAATTCAATTTGTTCAGAATAATTAACTCAGCAGATTCTTGCTTTAATGTGGCGATAACTCATCCTGAGTGTGTGTATGTGAATATGTGTAAATGTGTGTGTGTATAGACTGACCTGGATTTTCTCTGTACTGAACAGGTAATTTGCCATAAGCTGTAGAGCCTCAGGGTTGTCATGGTGATAGTGTAATGCTCTCTCAATGAACTCCCTACACTTGTCTTCAGCACCTTCTTCCATGCTAACATGCACACACATATGTGCACGTAGAGGAAAAGACAAATATTGACTCATTACAAAGGCAATAACAGGAAATGATGTTGAAATGTCTTGTAATTCATATGTGCTCCAGTACCAAAGGTCTGTCATGTAAATCTCAGCGATTGAACAGAAGGCCAGACTAACATCCTTTGTTGTTGGGAGGTTGGGGTTTTCTTCTGGTGGGGCAGCAGCTCCAATCTCAGCCTGCTGGGGAAAAAAAGAAAACAAATGGTTTAGTGTGTCGATCAGACAAGGCAGTTAAACACTGTTTACAACATTAAACTTCCATTGTTTCAAATGGCTGAAAGTGCTGAAATGCATTTTCAATATCGATTAACATTAGATTTTTTTTCTGTTTGTTTAGAACATCAACTATTTTAGGCTTCTGAAGAGACCAGCTGATCACTTGTGTGTACTTTTTAAAACACTGGTTGATGTGCAAATGAAATCTATTTGACAATATTACATGCTGCATACTTTTTCATTCGTCTGGAGTACCTTCATAAATCATCAGAAAACTTTGGTGAAGGACCATCAGGCTTTTTGATTCAGCTACACAATACCAAGAAAAAATAATGGGCTGTTTTGACAGTTTTGGTAAATCATGCATTCTTGATATACAGATAATATTTTATTGTTCATTTTAGAACTCATGACAAAGTTTTTGTCAGGAAATATTTTTCTGTGTTACTACAGTATATTAGGGTATGTACATAAGATTAATGACTAGATATAACTTCACAACAATTTTCTGGAGTCAATTCCGTACTAAAGCTAAAAAAACATGTATGACAGACAATTCCTTTGATTGAGTAGCATACATTATTTATTTTATAAATGTTCCAACAGCACCCTCTTGTGAAAACAAAGCTTGACGTGAACTACAAGGCAATTTCCCCATTTGATATTAAATATCTAGAATAAATCAAACAAAAGTAAGGATGCACACTCACTGTGGTCTGTGTTTGGTTGTCCAAAGTAGATAATAGGACTTGTATTCCTTTATTGTAGTAGTCCACAGCCTCCTGTCCTGTATGGATCTGTCCCAGGTACATGTACTTACTATGACCTTCATCTGGACTTAGCTCCACTGCCTGCTGGAAAACTTAGACATTTGGTCAAGGAAGCAAAATAAATACTTCAATAACTGTTTAATTCTAAGGTATTTGAATATCACATATTTCCATTTCATGCAACTTTATAATCATATTCCACTACATCTCAGAGGCAAAAACTGGAGTTTTCACTTGAATGCATTTGTTTGACAGCTCTAAATTTGTTAATCAGATCACAATATGTCATACCCCTACTGTCCAATAAATAGGTCCGTGTTTCTGATGTGATGAAAAAATAAAATTTTATACCTTGTCATGGAACAGTAACACTACAAATATACTGCATGATAATATAATGGAATATGATAGCTGCAGAATAAACTACCAGCAATATATTAAAGCAGAGGTCTTCAATCCTGGTCCTCAGGGCCCACTCTCCTGCATGTTTAAGAAGTCACCCTGCTCTAACAAACCTGGTTCAAAGCAATGGGTCGTTATCAGGCTTCAGCAGAGCTTGATAACGAGCTGATCATTTCAATCAGGTGTGTCGGAGCAAGGTGACTTCTAAAACATGCAGGACAGTGGACCCTGAGGACCAGGGTTGAAGACCTCTGTATTAAATTCACCTACAGCAGTAAAATAAAACCATATTAATGTAGCAGTAAAATTAATACTTTTATCAATTAATGTAAATTTTCTTGATCCTTGAATATCCCAAATGACAGCAGCACATGCCATTTTGTTAAAGAATGTAACAGTATAAAACTATTAGTACAGAAACATCTGTGAAAAGGATATTCCCTTAGCTTTTTGTGCGTCTCCAAGTTCAGAATAGATATGTCCCAACATCTCAATAGCTTGCAAGTTAGTAGCCTCCACATCCAAAGCCCGTTGACAGAAAAGGCTGGCCATTTCAAAGTCAAAACAGTCCATACATTCTTCTGTCTGCACAAGATGGGATTACATACACAAATACTACCATATTAGCTGATTATCCGAATTAAATCACAGTTTAAAACATGACATGGCTGTGTGTCATAAAAATAACCTTTTCCAGAAGTTGTTGTACAGAGTACTTTTCAGCTGTCTTCTTTCTGGCTTTTTCATGCATCCTGACTCTCATCCTTTCTTGGGGTGTCAAGCCAACAATTCCTGGATCTGTTGTCATGTGGGGAGTGAAAAGTTAATGTTAGGTCTGTCCCATTTCATCTACCTGGGTCAAATGAATATATCAAAAACAGAAACAGTGAAGTTAAATCAAATATCTAATAGCTAAACGTTGTACACTGTGAATTACTAGCACTAATGATAAATCATTGGTTAAGTTACCCCTGTTAGGACGGTTTTCTTTCCTCTTTGATTTGTTTTTCTTTTTTCCCTTTGCCTGCCCTCCCATAATGACGAAAAATAAGTATTATACTCTGACTAATTAGATTTATAACTAGTTTTTCAAAACTGTAAATCCTAGACACGCGTGGACAGTAAGAGGAGTCTAGATGGCATACAATGCGCATGCGCTTTCTGTGACTGGGTGGCTGCTACAGAGAGAGGTAAAGGACAATATACACCCATCAAGAAATTTAACATAGATACATACACCGTAATAAAATATTAGTACAGTAATACATCAGTTATATATTGCACTCCTTATTTTCTAATCACTTGTTCATTTCTGTAAAAACAGTTCAGTTTTAGGAATATTTCTCACCCGGGGTTCAATGCATTCAACGGTTCTTTGTCTGTGGGCGGGTGCTTCATGTGATTGCCATGGGATTCAAGCAATAAGATCGCACGTTTCTGCTGTACCCCTTGACGCATCTAGAACATTCCGGATTTGAACCAATGAGCGATCACGTCAACTGTTACGCACTGGGGTTTTTTACGAATCTGATGTAAATAAACGAATGACAGAGCCGCTGGTGATAGTGAATTTGCTACAAATATCTATATATATAATATATGTATAATCAATAGGAAACTACGGAATTAATCGGCTACGTATTTAAGGTAATTATTTTCCAATGTTACTAAACAAATTATCAAGAATAAATACCTCAAACCCCGCTGAGGTAGAAGTAATTGAATCAATGAAAGCAATCAAAGGTTAGCACGCTAGTAGTGATGCTAATGCTAACCGAGCCAATGTATCTGATAAAACATATAATTCCTGTATCATTTTCATAATAATACCAAATAAGGTACTGCGGTATCTAACAGTCCTGGTTTCATTCCTACCATTTTTAACAAATAGCTGCCAATGCTATTGTAAGCTATTTTCTCAATGGACATAGCTAGCTTACATAGATCAGTAAAACAAGCGCCGCAGTTGCCTTTGATATGTAATTAATTACTGTGTTCTTGAAATATAGCTGTGTTATAAACAATACATTGATTGTATCGTATGTGTATATTCCGTTACTTGGCAGGCTGTTGTAGCTACGTTGATGTCATTCTTACTCGCCAGTTTGCAGCCAACCACCAGAGTCGGACTGTGTCCTGCCACACAGGTAGCTTGTGGCCAATGCCGCAAGATCTGCCCACCGAGAGAAGTGGACTGTCAGCCTCAGGAAGAACCAGAAACTTGGCGTCAACAAAGCTCTGTCTCCACGTGGCTGTTGTTCTGAAACTGGTGTGCCTGTGGGTTTATCAACAGTGAAAAGTGTCATGTCAGAGTTAAATAAGGAAGTGGTGGATTTGGTTTGGGGGAGACCCTCCAGTGGAGGAGTGTCTGCTTCAATCTTTCGTAGATGGACCCAAGGTATGACGTTCTGCGTCATGATATTGACACCGGAACTTTTATACAATAATTCATGGACTGTCTAGTTGATGTAGCCAAACGAGTATAACATGGAATAGGAGATGTTAGAGTTCCCCTCTGGCAGCAGTGCAATGTACTGTTATGTGTGTTGAGAATGAACACTGTATTTCCCTAAACTCTACAAAAAAAGTGTTTTTTTGTCTTGTCTTCATCACAGGGTTTGTTTTCTGTGACAATGAACATACAGCACTGGAGCAATTTGAAGGAGGTCCATGTGCTGTCATTGCACCTGTTCAGGTACACCTTCGTTCAACCTGTCTTTAGACATAGTGGGGAAGCAGATCATATTATAGATCTGGGACTGACATTGTGTTTGGAATATGAACCAACAACACAAAGCAAGGGAAAGATTTATTTATTTAGATAGTAAGTGTGTTTTCTTTTTTCAGGCTTTCCTGTTGAAGAACATTCTATTTAACAGAGAATGTCCCAACTGGAGACAAATGTTAGGTAGGTCATTTACAGAGATACCCAAGAGTTAGTTTTTATTATTTATGTATCTTACTGCATGTGGCTGGTTAAATCATTATCTCTTTTTATATTTCTCTGTGTTAGATGAGGAGCAGAAAACAGCACTGTGTTCCACATTAAGTGAAATCTTGGAGTCTGCCTGTTCTAGTCCCTCCACAGGCTTCTGTTTAGTGACTTGGGCCAAGGGCCAGCGACCACCTACTAGCACACATACTAATGCACACACACAGTCACACCCACAGGATGTGCCAGAGCCAGAGAGCAGCCAGAGATCACAGGATCAGCAACCCTGTGAGTCCTACATCTGTCATTCAAAACAGTAATCCAAAAAATATATGCTCACTCGTTTGTTTACAATTGATCACAAAACTGTTAATTCTATTAATTGCAAATATCTAACTGTTGTGTCATTTTCTGATGATTGACTGCATGTGTGTTTTTGTTTGTTTTTTTTTGTATGTAGCTGCTTTGGCTGCTGAAGAACTTGACTTTGAGCGATTTCACAGTGTTCTCCAGTAGGTGACACTTTTTCTGTACAATGAACTGCTAGTGTATTTACATTCATTACTGTCTCTTCCTCAGTGCAGATAATCTTGACATTAAATAATACTGTGGGTTTCTGGGAAAATTTAAATCCTTACAAATCATTTCCTATGTACAGCAGTGGGATGAAGAACTTAATATATCTCAGAAGATAGTATCAACTGAGTGAAGAGATGTTTAATTCACTTCATCTGAAAGCACTGGCTTTCTCGTCGAATTAGCTATTTCATTCTGCTCACAAGTTGCTGAGTCAGGATTTTCACTGATTGCCTAATAAAAAAAAACTACCTCACTAGCTTTCTTACACACACATATTGTCTCACACTCATACAAACCAAATGAATGCAAGACTGCATTTGCCAGAAGAATATTGGAATTTCGTCACACACTATTCTAGCAAAAGAGAGTGCAGTCAGCAGAAAGCAGTGCTGACTCATGGTGAATGAGTACATGCTAACTAAGACAGACAGCTTCCATAGCAAGCTGTCGAAGATGGAGCGAAAGAGGGAAGCAGCCCCCATCATCAGATTTTTATTTGTCTTTTGATTTTGATGCATTTAATTGATTATCGCCCCAAAGTGGCATGATGAATTAAATATGGTTATCACTGTCATTGGCTGTGACCTTTTAAAACCCCACAAATGTCTGTCATTTGATTGTGTTGTAAATCATCCCGATGTTTCCTCTTTTGCTGCAGCAAAAGGACTGTCATGTCAGTTTCTGATCTAAGAGAGGAGGTGCTGTCTCTCTACCACACCTGGAGGGGGTGCTGTGGAGTCTTGCTTTTCCTCTACTCTGTCATCCTCACCAAGGTAAATGAGAAGGTTGTTATAGGAATATTTAAAATTCACAAATTAAGAAGCTGACATTGTGATTCCTGTCATATATACTGTATAATGCACTTTGAAAAGATCTTTTTAACTCACTTCATTCTTTTGCATTTTTTTGTGAAACACAAAATGACCTCATATTATATTTTTTATGCATATTTCTTTCGCAGTGTTTTTGTATTCTAATCTATATTTAATTTGAGATTTCAAGGGATTTTTTTTCTCGTTGTCTCTCTGCAGGGAATAGAGAATATACGAAATGAGATCCAGGACACAATGGAGCCTCTTATAGATCCTGTGCATGGCCATGGCAGGTAGAGAAATGCCTGTCATCATTTAGTTAATTTATATATTTGCATAATTTAGACAAATATAGACATAAATTATATCTTGGAGAGTTTTTTTTTCAGCCAAAGCCTTGTAAATCTTCTTGTAACTGGCCATGCTGTGTCCAATGTCTGGGATGGAGACAGAGAGTGCTCTGGCATGAGTAAGACTTCACTTGCATTACTAAACTTTCACCCTCAAACTAAACTTACACAACAGACATATTATCTTATTTCACATTCACAACACACACTTGTGACATCAAATGTGAATCATTTCCATCAGAAAACAATAAATCTTACATCATAGCACAAAAGCACAAATTTTTGCCAGTTTTACATTGTATTAAAGGTCATATTTATGCTGTTGATTCCTTCTTTCCATCTTGCAGAACTTCACGGTATACACAAACAGGCGTCAGTTGGCTTCCTTACCCTTATGGAATCACTACGCTACTGCAAGGTACAGACACATTGACATTAGAGTCCAAGGGCATTATGCAAAAAACAAACCAATTGACTAATTATTGTTCTTCATGAAAATGCTGTTAATTATACTTATTGTTATTGTGATGAAAGCTGATTGTAAATAATAGCAGACACCCACTGTGTAAATATGTAGAGGGTGCGAGACATAGAAATGAAAACACACATGCTCAGTCCAGAGTGAGAACTCTCATGTGAAAATATGTGTTTGAACAGAGTGGTCCCAACAGACAAAGTGAAAACCTTCCCACTCTCTCTTACTTAATTTTTTTTCTGGCACACTTCTACTGAAATGCACATTTTCTGAAAATAGACGTCTGACAAGATTTAAAATCCATGTGACGTGACACAATTCAGTATCTAAAAATGAAGAATCATGACATTTTTTATTCATCTTTGCCAACAACAACAAGAAATCTGATAAAAGCTGGAGTTGAGATAAGGACTCTGTAAATAGACCAATTAAGCTGTTTAATACCAAGGAGTTTATTTTCCAAAGTCAAGTAGGGTGTGAAGAACATTTTAGACTACTGCTTATCAAATTAGGAAAGGTATACACTATGTTGTAATTATAGTCGCTTTATTGTTTTTGTATTGAAGTGAAGCATCAGCCGAATGTGATACTGCAGGTCAGATAAGCAACATAAAATGAGTTGTCCATTAGACACCACACCTATATGATGAAGGTTGAAAGGAGTTGGAGTAGGAGAAAGGAGAATGCTGTGCTCACACTGCTAAAATAGTGATGGTCTTTATAACAACAGGTCTTATCTTTAACACATTCTAATTCATGATGAAATGTACTCCAAACAGCCTTTTCTTCATTTGTGATATCTTTTCTTTATTAGGTCGGGGCATTCCTCAAATCTCCCAAGTTCCCTATTTGGATCCTTGGCAGTGAAACCCACCTCTCTGTGTTTTTCACCAAGGCAAGTTGAGCACACTTATTCATAAGCAAGTGAACACATATTTTACACACACAGACACATTGTATGTAATATAAGCCAGACTCCTCAGCAGGTTAGAAAAACCAAAATATGGAATGTGCTTAACAGATTCAATATAGTGCAGGTCAGATATCAGTGTGTGGAGAAAAAAGAGGTACTAGAAACAGAGGGGAGAGGAAAAAATGAGTGCCGGAGATAGTCATATATGGCCAGTTTTGTTTCTTGGCTTTGCAAATATCCAGCATGAAAGAGGCAAAGCAGGCACACACAGTTACCATAATGTTCTGTCTTTTTCACTCTTTCATACACAATAGCTTCAATATTTAACCATCTGTGATCAACTAAATAGTGTAGTTCATAATACACACCCATGATGTAAACTGCTAATTTGGACTCCAGTGAGACTCTCCATTTATGCCTCAGTGTACATTCACTGTCAGGTTAATTCCAACAATATGGCTCACACATTTCCTTCTCCTGGCACTTACTTATAAGAACATGTTGTACAGAATTGAGAATGAGAAGCACTTAGGGACTAAATCGCAAACAAATTCTTTAAGGCATTTATTTTTTAGATCAAACTGCATCTGCAGAATATTTTGGGTAAAAATTAGATCAGTTGTTTGCCATCTGGGGCTTGCGACATCCCACAGGGTCCAAGAATATGTCTGAGTTCACAAAATGATTAAAGAGATGTAAAATATGCAGTTCACACAAAATTATGGTAACATCTTCTGACTTGTCCAAGCTTTACTTTTTTCCTAGCACATATATGGATATAGCAAAACAATGGAACGATGAGGAAATAATCATTGGTTGATTTGCTCTTGCACATGTATGGACACTAAGGGCACTTATTGTGAGCTTGCACTATATTGATGCTTGGTTTACAACAGAATTTCTCTTGCAATAAGACATTTTGTTTTATGTTGTCTTTAATTCTGTAAAGGCAACATCTTGATTTGATGAGGAGATATAAATAGGAACCCTGCCTGGGTATAACTTTGGAAAATAGTTAAATGGGAAGTCAGAAAAAATAAAGTAAAAAGCCATGAGCAATCATGTGTCATCACTAGTTACACTGGGGATTGGGGAACACAATCCAGAATCCAAAACTAATCTAAATTATTCTCTATCACATCAAGTTTTTGAACTATAGGATCCCTGTTTTCTTAAAGCATATGAAACATATTGTACTTAAGTTATGTGCTTGTTTTATAAAAACTTTGAAACATTGACATACAATGAAATATGGAAGAAACAGGCATGACTGTAATATTTAACACTATTATAGAAGGATATGGCTACTGTAATTTTCCAAACTGTTCCCCAGTGTTATTGTTCTGTATTCACACCTGGGAGCATCACCAAAGTCCAGCACTGGGTATTAAAACCCTGTAGTTTTGAGGTGCAGCACTATTGTAAAATCAACATCAGCATACTGTAGTCAAATGCAATTCTAGGGCCTTGTTTCTACAAAGAGAGCCCATGAGATCGTCCTCTTAAAACACCGGCATACAGTCCCAATTATGCTCATAGAAACAAATACACATGGGGTTTTGACACAAGCTCTAGGATGCATACCATAACTGAGGTCAACCCTGCTTTTCAGACTTCAGAGAAACTTTGAAGTATGAGTCATCAGATGGCTGTGCTTCATCATGTATATGTACAGTATGTGTGTGCTCATCTAGTTTGCATTTAAACAAGCCTCTTTATCATCCCTGTTAGTGTAGATGAAACTTTATACATTGCTTCAGCTTGTATATTACAGCTTGTGGGTTTTGGTTGAAGCAAATCGATTCTCTCCAGTGCTGTGAAAATGGCACCAAGGAGGCAGGAAAAATCCCAGGCAATCATCTCCATCACAACGCCACACCCTTAATACACCATTGATTAAAAGCTCAGTTACATACATAAAGCTCAAGACTGTGAGGCAAGTGGATCATGTGTTGGCTCTGTGATGACCCAAAGTCTTCATGCATGTGCTGATGACTTACCAATTGCTACAATTCCCCCGGCACTAGTGACATGTTCACATATACACCAACACATCTAGTCTGACTCTTACACACACATTCCAGAGCACAGGGAACCTAATCCTGATTAGTATTAGTGGTGTGTGTATGTGTGTTTGTGTGTGTGTGGCTTCAGGTGGATGGCTTCCTGTAGGGAATGTGATTCCAGAGTTCCCATCTGGATCCATTTGTCCCGCTAGAGACTGAGAGCACACATGCACACACACACACACACACATGCATACATATATCCTGATGTACAAGCTGACGCTACGCTCTGGAGACAGTAATGAGCTCCACAACTTTGAGCTCACGCTGGAAAAGCATAGAGCAGTGTTCTGCTCAAAAACCTTAACTCATAGCCCTTTTTTTACCAACATGGAATGGGAGCACTTCCAATTCCTGCACCAAATTTAAACCATCCTGAACATTCTTACCTGAATAAATTAGCTTCAGACACATCCAATTTAGAAAACTACCTCCTGGCTGGAATCAAAATTAGAGGTAGTAGTTGTCTTGAAGCGAATTGCAAACTGCTGGAGCATCATATTCTACAATTTGAAAAGTGTGGAAGGACAAGATGGCAATAATCAGGAAGTTGGAAAAGTACCATAAACAAACAATATGCAGTGGTCTTCCAACAAAACCAGTCTGACACTTTGGTCACCCACTGTTTTAGAAAAAGCTCCAAAATACCACAACAACAGAATGTGTTATTTGCCAAACTAGTCACAGGCTGTTTTTATTTCAACAAAATAACAAGTAATAGGAAACTAAAACTAATTTTAGTGCAATTGCTGTGACTCAGAAAAATAGTTGTAAAAATTGGATTGGGATTGGATGGTGTGGTGCCCTCAATGTTTTATATCATAAACATGGCTGTCAAATCTCCGTCCACAGACGGAAATCCGTCAAAAACGAAATTTCTGTTCCGTCAAATCTATCCGCTGACCGAAAAAAGATTTTTCAAGCTTTATTTTGGTCGAAAACCACCACAAAACCCTTTCTTTTTTCTGGCTTATTTTATTTTATTTGGACCTGAAGAAGACCTATTTAGGTCGAAACGTCGTCCACTTTTTTTTATTTTTATTTGACTTTCACGGGAGTTTTCCGCCGGCGGAGATTTCCGTGTTAGCTAGCTTCTTTTTCTTTTCTTTTTGTCTCTTTTCTTTGTTAAAATTAAAATACGCACACTCACACACACACTACAGAACACACACACAACACGGGAGACACAGACACATACATATATAAAATAAAATGCAGACTTTTATGGACGGAGAGGGCTGGACGGTGGTCCGCAGGGGACGCCGGCCAGGTCGATTCGCGCCCGGGGAGTGGAGGGGGACGCCGCGGTGGGGATGATTTTCTCCGGGGGACGGACAGTGCATTTAGGGCTCCGGGGTTTCACAACGCCGGGGTCCGCAACCACTATAACCCCAACCTTGAGCCAGTGCCACCCCGGAGGATTATCCCCACCGGTCGCCCCCAACCCCTCATTCGGACTTATGCACAGGCGGTGCGGGGCACACAGGGAGGATTTCGCCATGCGCCCGGGCTGCAACGGGGGGAGATGCGGGGTCCAAAAAACATGGCGGACTACATTAAACCTACGGCCCGGTTTAAACAAATTACACATACCTTTCATGATTTAATTAGAGCTGTTCACCACGGGGCCAATGTGAGGGTTTCTGAGGATGAAAAAAGACTTAGAACAATCATTAACATGGAAGATATGTTAGCTAATTTAATTAAACCTGCTTTGCCATCACAGAAAACACGTGATGACATTATAGGTAATGCTAAAAACTGGGCTCACACCACGATGTTAATTTTAAAACAGCATTATGAAGACATTGTGGAGGAATTAATGACCAAAGTTGAGGAATTTCATGGGGATGAATGGGAAGAGCCATTTAATGTAGCACTGAGATGGTGTAAAAGGACATTTCCCAGACTAAGAGAGGATGTTGTGGATGAGATTAGGGGGACTGTTTTAGCCACAGTAAGGGACAGACCCACTGAGGAGAACAATGTGACCCCTACTCCCCAAAATAACATACCTACTTCCACTCCAAGAGGTCACAGCACACAGACCTTTGCTCCCCAGGCCACAAGAGACCAGGGGAAGGATCCCCCAACAGATTTGGGGGTTCCACCTGTTACCACCAATGTTAATAGATGGTCTTCACCTGTGAACCCGGGTATTACTAATGCAGATTGGGGGGTTTCACCAATTACCACCAATGTAGATGGGGGGGTTCCACTGCTTACCACCAATGTAAACCCGTCCATTAAGGAACAGAGGGTACAGAGACATGGGGCATCCAGAGGGGTCCACACCACAATAGTAACCAGACCCCCACTAGACTCCATTCCAGATCCTATTCCACAATCTGTACCACAGATTATGGATACACCCGTACCTGAACCCGGGACAGACCACCTAGATTTGGGGAACATTCAAAGTACTTCGGGGGATAGTATTCTGACTCCTACAACACTGGAATTGATCCAGGTGTTGGAGGAGACAGAACGGAACCTGAATATGATTATAGATTCACTCTAATATATGATATTTCTGATAAGGAAAGTTTATTTTCTTAATGATTAATATTTGCAAAAGAAAACTCAGGACAATAATTATTAGTAGACAGTGCTACTAAATTAAGTATCTTCTTGACATCACAGTGAAAGACACTAGATTTTACTAGATTTAATGACATTTTTTATTATTTATTATTGGAATTATTTTTGTTTGATTGTGAAATCAAAAGCTTTAATTGTAAAGATGGTAAGGAAATATTTATGGAAGCATCCCATGCTAGTCTTTTGTATATTATCCATTGTTTATTTAGTGAAATTATACAATACATTTGAACAAACATATATAGTATTTTCATTTTCCTAGATGAGTTATAAGTAAATTTGAAAATTTTATGATCATATGAGCCAGATTTTTCTAAAATGTAAGTACAAATTTCACATTCTGTAATGTTAAATCATGGCCTATAATGCTCTCAGAATACACCAAAATGATGCAATTTTTAAAAATTTTCCGGGGGGACATGCCCCCGGACCCCCCTAGAGAGCTTCGTGCCTACGGCTGCGCCCGCCAGGCTCCGCATACGCAAAAATGTTCAGTCAAAAATTTTTCAGTTACTTTCAGCCATGCATAAATTACAACTATTCAACTGATAGAACCATTGGATGGTTTACCAAATACATTTCAAAGGTTTATTTGAGTTGAGGTTTTTTTTTTTCCCAGGTAACCAAACTGTGCATTTGTTTACTGATACTGTGAGTGTATGGGTTTATCAGTTTGCATTGAACTTCCATCTCCAGAGAATTGTGTCTTTTAACTTCTACTTTTAGATCAAGATACTTTTAGATTCCCATTAATATTATAAGAGTTTATGTAATAGTTAATGAATTAAGTAGGATGAAGTCCAGCCTGGTTTGCTACACAGCCTCAAAGTCCCAGGAATCCAAAGAGGACTGGATCAAGAACTAGAGCTAATTTGCTGGAAAAGTGTGACGCTGTCCTCTTCGAAAGGAATTCTATGTTTAGAGCTATTTTAAAGTGCACTGAGATTTCCCAGGCTTTGTGATACAAAAATACACGCTACCTGGTTATGTAGCTTTTAGCTCTGATATAGAGCCACAAAAGCCTAAAACCTGATCCCTGCCTCTGATGTGTCAGTGGCTCCTTCTGTCTGCCATTGGGGACGGGTGTGTATTCCCCTGAGTCGCCGTCAGTGTGTGACTGTTGCTTTTAGACCATCAGCTTAATAGCATTACTGTTTTTATCTAATCTACCTACACAAAGACCATTCCACCATCTCTGATCTCAACCCACAGCTCCCCCCATTTGTATTAATGTGTGTGTGCATGTGAGAAAGAGGCTGAGTGTGTATAATGGCATGTAATGGGATCTGTTTTTGGGATCTAACTTTCTGAGACACCAGAGGAAAAAGAGAAAGGAAGACAGATAGATAGAGTAAAAGAGAAGGAGGACTGATGATGGATGAGACATATCATGGGTATGTTTGAAAAAGGTTTCTTCTTTCTTTGGCCTTGTATGTCTTTGAAGCATTCAGCCAGTCAGTGTAGCTCAGTTGCTATAGTAAGGGATTCCCAAGCTCACCTCATCCTCAACAGCTTATTGGGGCCTCATGGGATAGAAAGAGGAAGAGAGAGAGGAAAGGAAGGATGCACTTTAAAGAGGAGTTAGTCAGGAAAGGAGGTGTGGGGGGTGATCCTCTAGTGACATGTCTTATCCTCTGCCTCTCTTCTCGCTGAGTGATGAGCTTCACAGGCTGTGTCTCGTTCTCCAGGGGTATGTGTGTTTGGATTTGTGTACATGCACAGTAGTCGTATTCACGGTCACAGATGTATTAGAAGGAGCAGCCTCTGTGGCGCTGTGTCTCTTAAGACAGTAGGTTCTGTCTCCACATAGAGGATGTCCTTCAAAGACTGTTAAGAGGACAGGCTTGCAGATACATTAATATGAGTTAGTGTTAATGAGTGAGGCCTAATTGGCATCATTTCCATAATTGCCAAAAAAAGCTAGGTGATAAAATTGCAATCCTGTCTTGTTAGGAAAAGTGACAAAACAGCAACATGACAATAGGGTGTTATGTAGTCAGTAAACTGGACTATCAGATGTCTCTGCTGTACATTTTCACTGAAATATTTAGTCATTTTCACCAAGACTTCAAGACTATGTGTAACCTTTACTTATACTTTATTACTGCCAACTGAAGTGGGGGTTTTTTTGTTGGTGGTGTGTTTTTGTTTGTATGTTTTGTTGTGTGTGGGTTTTTTTATTTCCAATTTCATTCATTTCAATTTCATTTATAAAGCCCCAAATCACAACAAAGTCATCTCACAGGGCTTTACAAAAACACAATCAACTACAGAAATAGATAAAAGGTCTCAAGCATCCCAGCAATTTTTACAATTGCATCATATTCAGACCAGGATTTGGATTCACTTTCAATTTCTGGTAAAAATAATCAAAAAGTTAATGGTCTCCTGTTAGGGTTGGAGCAACATATCAAGATTTTGAAACATATCAAGATTTTTTCATATGTGATATAGTAAAAGACTGTTGTTTATAACGAGCTAAATTATTTTGGGTTTAAATTGTACTCCTTGCGTCACTCCCTCCAACCCCCCCATATTACTCTTATCCTGCCTGCCTCTCACTCAGCCTTCTCTGTGCATCAGCATATAAGCAACTCTAATATGACTGTTCCATTACACTGCCATCTATAGGCTGGCATGTTCTGGACAGATATACAGTGTTGTATAAATACAATTTTCTGAAAATGATCATGTCTGCACACCCATATACATTTTGTTGTTATAAAAGAACATTATTTTCCACATATTTTGATGTGGAATGGTATATTTCTAATTTGTTTTGTTTTTTATTTATGTATGTTGATATTCCATCAATAAAAAGTGTCTCTATGGCAGGTGGCACAAGTTAATTTGACCTAGAACTGTCGTGTGGGTATTACTTCATAGAAAAATAATATATTGAGATATAAAGAAGTCAAGATATGATTTTTTTAAACATATCACCCAATCTTATCTCCTGTTGCCTTGTGCAATATATGCAAGGACTTCAAGCTTTATCTTCTCTGCATTCAGAACATTTCTTTACCTCTGCAGGTTCTTTTCTTTATCAATCACATTGTCCTTTTTGGTGTTTTTCTTCACTTTAAGCGAGTGCACACAGGTTTGAAATGATCAAGAATGATTATAATTGGTGGTTTCACTGAATGTGAGTCACATGTCATAAACAAACAGAAACAGCAGAAGCTATGTCCAAGAGCCCTTAAATGGAAGTAAATTACATCAGACTTCTGTTTTAGATTAATTCAAATATATGCAAGTTTTCATTTACACAGGAAGAAAGTTGTAGCATGGTGTGCTTCAGGTGCTTTGTTTTAATTTAAGTTGCACATCCTGTGATATCTCCACTGCACAATGATGATGCTGAACTAACATATAGTGCAACCTTTATAAAGAGTAAGCTATTGTAGACAGCAGTGTTAGTTAAAATTCAATGAAATTGAGCTCAATTTGCACTGTATAAGACTCACCATTCTATGTTCGACATCCTAGAGAATATAACATTCACCAAAGAGAGATAATGGATCTCAAGTTCTAGTGCCCAAGAATGCTTAACATGAAATGGTATAAGGTCAAGGTTACAATGGAAGGTGTTTTATAAATGCTAAATACAATTTGCAATTAATTTTCTGGTGAAGGCTTGTTGTTTTTTGTTTTTTTTTCCTCAGCAGAGGTTTTTATATAACTACCATTTTCTTCTTTATGTTAAACTGGATGACCTTCAGTTAATATGTATAGTATGATCATAGGGGTGCGGGCCACATACAAAGACAAAATAACAAAGCAGTGTACATTAACAAACATTAATAATCTGTGACAGGTCAGACTAAAGACTATTGTCGTTGGATGAAAAGCAGTCTGTGTCTGTGTGTGTGTGCTACATTATTCTTCTTTTTCCCCTGTGTGTTGTTCTCGGTCACAGAGCCCATCATTGCACTATAGACCTATTCTCTGGTGTCTCTTTTCCATTCTTGTGAGACAAGGTTTTTCTCATCTATGACAGCTTCATAAATCACTACTTTGTCCTGTCTGTCATTCCTGAAACACATGAAAATACAATAGATACAGTATAAAGTCATTATATAGCAAGAGAAAGATAGGTTTCCCTTTTGTTTTCTGTTCTTGTAATCACATGGGATGTAGGCTAGTTAAGGTGAACAAAACAAACACACATACAGACTATATAACAACCCCTCAAATACAAAGTGTCTCCTTCATACCCTGTCATGTAGTGAGGCTGTAGTTACGTGGTAAGAACAAGGCAGGAGACACTGGCCGAGACCTCTGCTTTGTTGTCCTGAAACCGATCCCTTCAGACGCACTCTGTGGCCACTCAGAACCTCTCAGCATGCACAATAGCCCTTTGGGTGGACCAGGGGGAAAGAAAGAGTAACTCTAGTAAAGCATGTCTACCTGTCTCTCCTGAAGTGGGTACCTGCATGAGGAGATAAAGAACCAAAACGGTGAAGTAAGAATGGAAGGAAAAAGTCAAGGGTAGGAAAGGAGGAAATACTCCAGAAGTAAAGTACGTACTTAGTGCAGATGTAAAGGAAAATGGGAGAATAGGAAAAGAAAAAGAAAAAGAAAAAGAACTTTGTTTCTCTGAGTGACCTTCTCTTTTGAGGAAAGAGCAAAAGAAATACCAGAATAATGAGAGCAAAGACAATAGAGTATACACTTTATATGGTACAATGAGATTAGATCTAGTACTCTGGGACAAGTACGAATGTGTCAGGACATCTGATTTCACTGAAAAGACACTCAGCACACACTGCTGAGACCTTTTAGACACTTAAAATTGTTGGCGTGCTCACTAGACATGTTTGATTTCAATAAGTGCTTTGTTTTTGTTCAGCGCAAATGTTCTGTATTACTGTATATTTACACTCTTTGTGTGTGTGTGTGTGTACTAGTGGGTTGTTCTTACTTTGTTTCTTTGTAGGATAGCTTGTTGTTGCTGTGTGAAGAGAGGTCAATGGTGTGTGCAGAAAAGTTGGACTGCGAGGAGTGGAATGTGCGCCTTGATTTCATAAGACACACTTAAAAATGGCACCAGTGCAGCTGTGTATTTGTTTGTCCCTATGTATATGTCGTCATTACATACTGTATATTCAGAGAGGATGCCATCTGTTTTTCAGAAACTAAAATAAGATCTGAAGCCTCATTATTACACAGATTCCCACACATTGAAAGTGACGCAGTGAGATTTAGCTAGGACACGCACCTCTACACACCTTCCCTGTGGCGTGTGTAAGCTCTATGGCATGTTTTCCAACACAGCAGCACCTTCCTCAGGCCTCTAATGAAATACAGATCAAAGACAGACCAAGCTAGACCTGTCATCACACACACACACACTCATGTAATATCTGTCTTTATGTCAGCTTTAATGCATGATGTGATTCCATGTGAGTCATTGTCTTTTTTTTATGTTTATTAGTCTCATGTTAGTGTGTATAGACTTGTCTTAATAGTATGCTCGGTTTGACCAAGACCACTGACTGGTGTTTTTCATCAGGCGGTGTGTTGACAGTCCTGTCGCTCTGGTGTTAGGTCTTGTACACAGAATGTGTCCATCCTGGCCTTCCAGATAATAAAAAGTGTTAACGTAGCATCGGTTGACTAGAAACTCTGGAATTTAAGCAGATGGGAATATATTTGGAAGATCAATTATGCTTCTCATTAGTTTTTTCTAAGTTCAGGTATGAGACACAGTTACAGTTCATGTGTCAAGGCACATACGTCACGTTAAATTCTATAAATGCTGTCTTTAAACACGATCGTTGACAGCAAGAGAACCTTTTCAACACTTAATTCCTCCTGAGACAGTGAAATGACCCTTGTCCACCCCTCTAAGTGAAACACTGACATGTCTTGCTAATGACAAATCTTCCATCAGATTTATGAGGTCTGTAATGTTAACACATCAGGACGCAGCTAAACTCTGTGTGACAGAACAGTGTTTGAGCGCGTTTTCACTCTCCATGCCTGTTTTTCTTTGTATCCGAATAGCCGGCAGCTGGGAGTCATCTCTTCTCGATATGTCCCCCTAACCCCCTCCCACTTCTCCCATTGCTTGGGTAAGCCCTCAGTACAGTAATAAGTGGACCGTGAAACCCTAGCAGCCTGCAAGGATCTGAGGCTCAAGCTTTAATAAAGGCCAGCTAAAGGAGATGAGCAAGGTTCATTTGCTCTCTGAAAACATTGTGTGTTTGTCCAGCAACTCGTTGTCATAAATATGCTCACTTCCTCCTTCACTTTGATGGAAAAACAGTGAGAACCATCTGACTCTTAAACTTCACACTTTGCATAAACAGTTAAGGTTGAAAAGCCGTTTTAAGATTTACTTTTTATCTTGAAAAACATGTCTTCTGTGATGAGCGTTCATGCACATAATAAATTATTTATTATGTGAAATATCTTCAAGGAACTCTGACACCATTGTATTCATCATTATGTCCTTGCAGTGTTACTTATTGGAAACTGGTGCTTATTCAGCAGTAACAGAGTGTAACATAAGACAGGTCTCAAGATATGAGATAGAACATTGATGAGGGGGGATGTTTGATATATCTACCATGACCAAAGGCATGTACTTCTTGTTGCAAGTTATACAAATGGGAGTAATAGCATCTGTTTTGTTTCATCTCATTATAATGATGCTCATTGTGTTGCATATTTTTGCACCTACCATAAATGCCCTCAGTAGTTTGGACTCCAAACTTTGGAGAGCACAAAAAGATAACCTTGCTTACTTTCTTAACTATGCATTTGTCTGCTCTCAACTTATAAGGCATGCTTGTGGAATTGCCATTTCCCAAAAGGTACATGAATTAATGTACTTTAGAGGCATTCTGAGGCACTTAGCTGAGTGACTAAATGGACATGAACATTGTGAGCCAGTGGCAAGGGGTATCACCCTTTTTAGGTGCACATATGCATTGCCTCATTTCTGCTCTCTCTGCCAACACTGCACTTTATAAAGTTAACCAACAAACAAATTCTGTAGAGCTTGTCATAAATCACACACAGTGTATATGTAAGACTCGTTTTCCTGATTGTGTGTTTTGAGTGAAAACAAACCGTCTAACTTTATCAGCAGATCAGTTAATAACCCAGTGGATTCCAGTGATTGTACTGGCCCCTCAGATTGTGTACACACACACATACACATACACAAGCACAGTATGCATTTGTAGTGCATCCCATGACACTGCTCGGGGTGGTGCCATGTGTTGACTACATATCTTGATTGTAACATGTTGTAGATCAGTGCTGCTTAACTTTGACATGAGCACACACAAGATGAGAATTGTGAGAACATATAGATGGTCTTTCCACCCTCTTCTAATGTTTCAGCACTGATGAAGCCACATTTTTGCATAATGTGACCCGATTCTCCTCTTTCTCCCTGTTGGACTGTTCTGTCTCTCTGCAGACCTCCTCACTGTTGTCATGAATCTACAACTGATCATGTTTTAAGCCAAAAACCCTTCATCTTTTCAGGTCTCATCTTGTCAGTCTCTCACTTCTTTGTCTCTGTAACAGCAGTGTTATGTTTGTACCAACATGCATCGATTCGTCTGTGTGTTTGTTAGCAAAATAATTCAAAACGTTGTGGACAGATTTAGCTAACATTTTCAGGAATAGTTGATACTGGCAAAAGGAACAGTTGATTAAAATTTGGTGGTGATCGGAGGGGACATGTGCCTTTCATTCGGTTGGTCAGGGCTGATTGTTGCTCACAGAAGTGAATCAGGTTGGGGCTGATCTGCCTTGGCGGAGTCTGCAATCTCCGATTGTTTTTCTAGTTTTCTCTGTATCTCACTGTCTGTCTCCTCTCTGTAGGAAATGTCTTTGGTCGGCCCTGAGTCTCCATCTGAACAAGCGAGGAGGGTCTTCCAGTCATTTGATCCCGAAGGTAATAAAGAACGAAAAGAAGTGGTGGGGGGTGGGGGGTCTGACATATATGTGACACACATGATCATTATTGAATTTCCTGCCCTTCAAACACTGGCTGCACACTTTTTTATAGATCATTATAGTTTATTTGGCTGTTAACAAACGTGAGAAAACACCATGGCACACAGATGTATTTTAATTAATCCAAACTTTTTCTATAACACAGTACACTGGTTGAACAGATGTATTTTTAACCTCTGTCGTCTTCCGTTGTGGTTTCTCTCTTGTTTGTCTCCATGTTTTTTTCTGTGCAGACAGAACAAAGGTCTGTTTCTCTGCTCTCATCTCGTCTGTTGTTGTTTTGGTTGGTGAGATCAGCTTCTTAAACAGCTGAGTCAACCATCCTGCTTTGCCTCTTCCTCATTCTCCTAATCCTTCTTTTTTGTCACTTCCAGGGGACTGGGGTAATGGTAAAGGGAAAGGATGCAAAGAGTGACAGTAATGAAGGAAAGATTAAACAAAAAGAGTTTGTTATGTTATGTCAGTGCTGTATCCGGGAATGAGAGACAGGTCTTGGCACTGTTCATTTATGTAGTTTTAGGATTAGTGTTAATGAGTGTAATGAAGCACAGTGAAATAAAACCTGAGTCATAATAGCGTAATGTTTTTTTTCTTTTCCACAGAATAGAGAGATTTAGGAGAGTCACACTCAAAACATAAGGATGCACTTAACAAAATACGTTGCATATCGGTGTTCAGTTGAAGACCCAGTTCAGTCACTAAGTGTAACTCAAACCATAATTTCTATTTATTTATGATGTGAAATTGTGCTATTGCAGTATATTCCAGAAAACACTTTTAGTAAAAACATTTCTGTGCATGATATCCTCAACGTAAGTAACGACCTGAGTTTTTTATGTTCCAGAAATAGAGATTATTTTAACTCTGAAGTAAATCAGCCCTGGTTTTTTGTATGTCCCATTCCTTCCTGCTATCTGAAGGAGCTCTCTGACATGCTGTTTCTTTTGTTTATTCATGCAGATTGTGGACCTATAAATATTCAAACACTTTCAGTAGAGTTTACATGAGAGAGATAACAGTGTCTTTTATAGGATATTAATTATGTTCATTAGGTTTTTACTTGATGTTACTACCAATGTTATAATGTACTTCCAGTCTAAACAATAACTTCATAGATTACATATCATAGATTGCATTTTCATAATTTTTTTAATGGGTTTGTCATAAAATATGGTATATTGAGACAGATTTCAGGTTTTACAGTCAGTTCACTTCTGCTGAAATGTTCAATGATTATACAATTATACCATTTGCATATACAACTGCAAATGGTAATGATCGTTTCACTATTGTCTTTAGTGTTTTGTGGTTCTCAATGGCCTGTTGTTGCCTCCTACATTTTGCTCCTCACGTGACCTTATGACTGAATAAAATAGCCTCAGCTTATTTAATATTCTGTAAGGTAATGATTGGTAAATGGCACATGAATGCCCAGCAATAAAGAAGTTATTTTTTTTCCTTTTTTTTTCATTTTCTGAACCGATTACTCCTCGAGAAGGTCATAGGGTGTCATATGTCTTTTTATTCCCCCCTGTGACTGATGATTAATGCACAGTACATGCATATATAGGTCAGTTTTGTATATGTTCTCTTGGTGAACATTAACATTACCTCTTTCCACGGTGGTGTGTCCTCTCATCACTCCATTTATGATAGGTTTTTACATTCACCAGGCAGGGATTCATCTCTGAGTGAAAATGTTCAGATATGATTGAACTAACTCCGATCAGCTGTTCAAGACATCTCTGGTTTTCCATCTCTGGGTTCATCAGTTCAACTTAAACCCATTTTCTTCAGTTGATCCCTGTTTTCCCTCACCATAAACATTACTCTTTGTACAGTTTCCAGTTACTTTTAGAGATTTGTGTATATAGTGTGCGCATATAACATAGCAGACAACAAATCTTACCAAGTGAATGTTGTTTCGGGATGCTGCCAGTATAGCAGCATATCTAAGCTTAACTGTCAATCATCTTCCCTGGTTGTTTTCTCATCCAGAATGTTACTTTGGATATTTTTTTCACTCCACCTCAGCTCTTATCTAACTTTCTGTAGACCATATGGACTTCTTTCTCTAGCACACTTGTTCCAAGACACACAAACACTCAAATGGGCTCACATACCAGTAAGTGCACATTTATACTCACAGACGAGGTGGGGGGGGGTGTATTATGTACATGCATGGTGCAGAAATTCACAAACCACTGTGTATATACACATGCTATAGCCAGCAGTGCAGTGTAAAAGGGCCATAAATCTGTCTGTGTCATATGTAGAGTCAGCACAATCCCCGTGCTATGGAAAAGGGGCGCCAGACTAGGTGACTCAACCAGAAATACACACTTGGCAACCCACTGTCTCTACATGTGTCTTTGATATTTGTGGTGTTTGTCATTGTCCTTGTGTTGTTTGTTTGTTTTTTGTATGTCTTTGCTTGTTGTCAAACTGTCAGTTGTCATGCTGAGAGGAGAAACTGAGATCCTAGGGAGTTTGTCAGTTAATCATGTTCACAACACATATGGGGTTTATGGACGTATCTGAAGAGGCCACACAGACCCACATTGTAAAGTTGAAAGGAGACACAACCTGAATGTGCACAGATGCACATGAATCCTCTTTTTTGGGTAAACACGTGTTAGTGTTTAAAGCTTCTCTTCTCAGGTAAAGCAATCATCATGGCCATGGAATGTAGGTCAAGAGAGAAAGGACAAGGTGTGTGTGTGCGTACATGCGTACGTGTGTGCATGCCTGTGTATTTTTCATAGTGTCAAATGTGTTTATTCTCCAAAATGCATGAAGTAAATAGTAAATCTTATGCTCTTTCCAGTGATTCAGTGTCTCTTTTTGTGTTTCTCTCTCTTTCTCCTTTTTCAGATAATGGCTTCATCCCAGAGTCTCTGCTGGAGGATGTGATGAAAGCCCTTGACCTTGTCTCTGAGCCTGAGTAGTAAGTTCTTGCATGTTCAAGCCTTTATGTTTACGTGCTTGTGTGTGTGTAGCACCTGTGGAGCTTCTAAAGTTCTACCTCCTAAGTCATGGCCAGGCCAGGTCAGCAGCCCAGTACTCATATTTCACTTCCAGGCTACTATAAAGTTAGACCAGAGAGAGCTCAATATAAAAGCGCAGGAAGAAAAGTAAGAACGAAAGAAAGAAAGTCCGAAACAGAGGCTTAGAGGGAGATCATTAACAGCAGGAAGAAAGACCAGGAGAAGGGAGGAAACGCTTTAAAGTGCCGCTTCAAACAGAAGCACGTTCTAATCTGAGGAACAGTAAGCCCTAACGCTGCAGCCGTGAGCCTGGCCCAGTAATGGACCACTGATCTGCTCTGCAGACCCCAGATGGCCAATGCATCACAACACAGCATACTGGGGGGGCACTCCCAGCACAAACAGGCTAGTTTTATTCTTTACCATACAACCACAGATTTATTGCAGGGATTTCACCATGAGTAAGAAGGAGTTTTACTGCTCCAGACATGATTAATAGGAATATCACAAAGTCCCAAATTTTAAATTTTCTTCACTTGTGGAGGATGACTGTGAACTGTCAGGGAGCTGTCTGGGACTCAGAATATATGTAACTTTTGACAGGGAGCTGTTATCCTTTCATTGTAACATAGCTTAGCCTACGTTGCTGTGAGAGACATAAAAACTTTTTTTGTTTTGACTTATTAGATGAATTATGTTTTATTTTTCATTACATTTTTCAATCTGAGTTTTTGTAGGTGATAACTGGTCTTTATGTCATATTTATTATTTTCTGCAAAGACTAGTAAACTAGCTTCACTTAATAAAAAAAGACAATATTCTTGAAATATTTTACATTAATCTTGGGCACAATGTGAAAATCAATTTTCATTGTGAACAAACAGAACTAAACGCCTTTCAAAATACAAATGATTGAACATGTCATCTTTCTACCCCCTCCCGTTATTTTTGGGGTGCATCTGTACATTGACTGTCAAAAAACGAAGCAAAAGGATAAAATAATACTTCTTGTGTCACTTTCTTAGTAATTCCATCTTATCATTTTATGTCTGAAAATAAATTTTTCAAAGATGATAAATCAACCTAAAATCCCCTATGTCAGATAAAAATCAGCTGACTGCAGATTAGACACAAATATGTGTAGCATGCTCAGTGAAGGAATTTGCATGCACGAGTGTGTCATGTCCATTCCAGTCCATTTTTCAGTAAAGTCATATGCAGTCACACAGTGGAATATAAACCAACCACAAACAACTTACTCCCCCAAGTCACATTCAACCACTTGTTCATCATGAGATATTTTGTTATTCACTCATGGGAGAGTCTCTTTCATCACTTGCTTTCAAAGGGAGCAGCTATAGAACAGCATATATGAAGGTTAGAGGCATTCAGACTGTAGCTCATTGACACTGTCGTAGGGTTAGAATCTACTCCGTATCCCACCCTGCCTTGCAAATAAGTATTGTAAAAATCAATAGATGAAAAAAATGACCACCCTCTCTCCTTCGTGTCTTAGTTTAAACCTCACTTCTTTTGTCAATACCTTAAAAGGGCAATCTAACCAGATTTTGTATCACAGTGGAATAATAATAACACTGATCTAACATGTAGGAATGTCTGGAAAGAGGTATATTTAGTTGTACCACAGTATTCGTGAAAACATGCACACACTCTCCAAAACATGCATCATAAGTCCAGACTGCATGATGAAGTGATCGTAAATTTGTCTTTATACACAAAACATCACAGATTGTTACTCTATGTCTGGCTGATTCGCACCTTGCTGTGTGTTTGGGTTTACTCCGTTTCCCTGAATTCCTGATCTGTTTTTGTCTTTTTATTTACTTACATTCTTTTCTATCTCTCTGCCTTCTCAGTGTCAGTCTGGTGAAGAGTAAGCTGGATCCAGAGAGTTTGGGAATAATTCTACTGGGCCCATTCCTTTTGGAGTTCTTCCCTGACCAGGTATGTGTATAAGTATATGTACTGTATGTGTGTGTGAAATGGTGAGACAGTGAAACCTTTATAGCATAAACACACACACACACTCTTCACACACCACCATTCATAAAACATAATTAAAACAGGCACACATGAGTGACACTAACGTCTATTTCCCAAGCATATGCACAGTGCTGTTTTAGCAAATCAAAGGTTTTTTATGCCAAAACACATTCCTGCGGTGTCTCATGTGAAATCTATTCATGTGTGTTCGACATTTTATGACGTTACTTGCCGAGAAGAGTAGAATGAACGGTAAGACGCCTTTATGAGGCAGCAAACAAGGAGACAGAGAGATAGAGGGGAACTGTTAAAGTGATCAGGGCTTTAGGGACTAACCAGAGGAACGGCCTCGAGCCGCAAAGAAATTATACTACCATTAGCCAACTGGACACACACACTCAGACACACGTGGGATTGGGGTGAGGGTTAGGGTTTCATATATAGGCATATAAACATGAGAACCTGGGACACGCTATTAGACAACACACCCTATTAGCATTCTGGACCTTTATACTGAAATAATGGGAAGTGTTTTGGCTCAATGTCATTATTGGGACGTTTTTTGTAGTGTTGGCTGTTTTGTGGTAATTGGAGTTGGGCTCTGCTTTAGAACACAAATACACACACATTTAAAATTCTCCCACATTAACATGAAGCTTTAGTTGCAGGAAAAGGTGAATTTTTGGCTTGTTGATTCCAAAATGTTCTCTCTTTGTTGGTCTTCTATCTCTGTGACAACAACTTACTCAGAGGCTCTTCATCAACATTGCATGTTTTTCATTCACTCTGTTCTCTGCCTCCGTTTCAGGATTCAGGAATCCCAGACTCATTTCCCGTCTACCACTACAATGGACTTAAACAGTCCAACCACAACGAGAGGGTAAGACTCTTTGCTATTCAGTTTTCTCATAGGAACTGATGTAAGTGGCTCTCGTTCTTTATTCCATGTCTTTTGTCTTATTACTCGTCTTTTCCCATCATCATTCATGTACAAGCACAGACATCCAGTCAGCCACTCCAGAATAAACAGTAGCTATTGTAAGTGTAATAGCTTGTCCATCCATCCAAAAACCCTGACTTAGCCTCCAATTTCTCCAAGACTTTTCAACACGGAGGCCACTGTCGGTATCCCAGCTGTGATAAATGTGCAAACACAGGCCTATTAAGGGAGCTTAGTTTGATGGATGATTGTCAGTGGATGTAGCTGGTGGCTGGTACTCCAGAATATCACTTTCTTCATCTGTCATCTTTGTCTCCTGTGTGAAACTGCCATTTCTCTCCACACTGTTACCTGAAAATGTCAGAATGGCACCACATGTGCCCACACAACAGCACTCGCCTACACACATACATACACACACACACACACACACACACATGCAAGGCGCCTATAAGGTTGTGATGGCATTTCCATCCCCATACTTCCAGATGGGAATAGCAGACTTGCTGACAGCAAACCCCTACAGCTGGTATGTGTGTGTTTGTGGGGGTCCTCTGCGTGCTTGCATCCATACATCCTTGCAACCCTGACCCCCTCCACCTCCACCCGAGAGGAAATGTCAGAAAAAAAGATTGATAGAGTTGAAGCCTGTCAAAGGTGACCCATAGTGTTGAAATGTGTTTGTTTGGTTAACACTGTGTTACAGCTCTAGTATGTAACATTTGCATATTAGACATATTGATTAGACCAGAGTTAGAAATTCTAATGGTTTGTGTTCTTTCATTTAATGTTTCCAGTTATTTTTAATTTCAGAGAAATCAAAACGTATGTTCAACGTAACACCTGTTTTTAAGGTTTCCTGTCAATGGTGTTACTATAGTAATGATAGCATTAGTTAGTTATTTCAGAGGTAAGGATAAAAGTGTTGAATCTCATGTCGTGTAAGTTTTCAGTGTGTGAGTGGGCCCTGTTTCAGACAACAAAACCTTGTCTTATTGTAACATAACTTTCATGAGTAAAGGTACAAGTTATACCCTCAGCTTCATTAATTTAATACATTTCCCTATCTGTAAACATGATTTAAAACTCATCAAATAGATTGCTATCACCAGAGACAAAATTAACTGCCATGGTCCTACCTTTACATCATCATCTACTACAAGTTTTTTTTTTTTTTTTTTTGAGAAACCACATAAAAATGGTATTATTTGGGTTTAATTGTGTATTTTCTGCATGTCTGTTCTCAGGTGGAATATGTGGAAGGGACAGCTTTGGTGCTAGGTTTTGAGGACCCCATGGTTCGGACAGACGACACCCCAGTCAAGCGCTGCCTACAGACCAAGTGGCCCTACATCGAGCTGCTGTGGACCACTGACCGCTCCCCATCTCTAAACTAGTACTGATGCAGTCTATGGAAGGACCACTGCACGTCAACCCTAAACCAGTTTGCAGAATAAGACTGAGACGAACACACATACAACACTGATGAATGAGAATGAAAAAAACACAAATATACACAAGAGACTGTGACCAACACATTCATGATCTAAACATGACGCATTGTTGCATCTTCACTCACACATTCCACATGAATACAAACCTCACCCTGACAGTCTATGCTATTGTCTTTTCACCATCGCTTGTAATCTGACACCAAGGATGTTTATGATGCGACTATTTAGGAAATCTGAATGACTGTTTATTTTTACAGCTACGCTCTGTGTCAACACCTCTGCTACAGTTTAACACTAAACAGTTAGTAAGTGTTTAGAGAGCAAGAAGGTTTGTGTGCGTCCCCAGATCACACACTGAACTGCATGTACAGCCAGTCGACTGTGAGACACTACTGTTAATTAAGCTACAGGACTGTTTAATGGAAAATCTACCAAAGCCTTCCACATATGAGAACACACATTGTCACATCCACCGTTAAGCGTTTACAGCGTAAAGGGACCAACCTGCACGCAGAGAGAACTGGAAATCTGGACCGGAGGCTTCTTCAGTGTTTTCACCCAGATGTATAAGTTCAAGCTGTTTCAGGTGCTTTGTATGTATGTGTGTGTGTGTGTGTGTGTGTGTGTATACCACATACACCACACTGGGATGTTAGCCAAGCACTTATGTATTTATTATCACACTCAAAGGTTCTGTAATAAACATTTTTTGGTTCGATTGTGGCCTGCTGTGATTGATCTGCTGTACTTATAGTAGTGGAAAAATATATTAGACCATTTTCTTCAGTTTCTTGTTCATTTTAATACCTGGTACATTTATTTGGACAAATATAATGATAACAAAAATAGCTCATAAGAGTCTAATTTCAGAACTGATATCTATCCATTTTTCAATGTTTTCTTGATAATAAGCAGTGTAATGACAAAAACTGGAACTTTTAGGAATTCTGTGTTTTATCGTGAGACACAGAAGTTAGTACCTGACGGAATAACCATTGACTTTTGATGGTCTACTAATTTTTCCCATCACTGTTAAAAAAAAAAAACTACTTTTGTGTGTCTTTGTCGTACAAATATCATGTCTTGACCCTTGGTTTGGTCCACCTCAGGTTTCAGGATGTCCAAGGTCTGACAAGGTCTCATCTTCACTAAATCACAAACCAACTTTCATCCTTAGGGACTTTAAACATTTAAACAACTTTTAACATTCGCTAAATCTTCATGACAGTGGCGACTTCAGTATGTCTTTGTAAATAGACACAATATTACTCTGAAACTAAAAACTGCATGCTGCTGTCAAAGAAAAATAAAAGACACAGTTTGTCATGCATCTAAAAAGCTGGAAGGCGATTAGCACTGAACTACTGTTTTGTGTATTAATAAGTCATTATTTTGACATGTTGCAGATGTTATCAGAAAAGCACTTTAAAACGCCAATGTAATGTTTGTGCTTTAATATGTACGACAATGCTGGCTCCATTTGTATAGTGAAGTATTGGCCTGGAGCGTGCCTAATGGATTTAGCTAATGGAGAAAGGATGTGAGGCTAATCTGACATAACAGTCTCATTATGAGTTTATAAAGTGAGAAGAGGAACTGTGTGTGTGTGTTAACTATCAAACACCACATTTTGAGTTACAGAAGTGTATGTGTAACAATCAATCCAGAATGACCTGCAGTTAATTTGCAATGACCAACAAACTGGCAGAACAACAGAGAGTAACCTGAACTGTATGTAAGCAAAAATGTGTGTATTCCTGGAAACTGGAGATTGTGAGAAATGTATTGGCTGTAAAATAGTGGAGAACATAATCATAGGTGGAGTTACTAGGGATGTAAGAAAATATCAGTTCTGCAATATATCATGATATTTCATTTCACAATACTGTACCGATATTAAAACGTACTGTATCAATAGTTTTTGATGCAGATATGCAGATATGGTGATGGTTCAAGGGGTATTGTCTGTCTATTTGTCTGTTTCAGCATAAAAACACATGCACAATTACATAAAAACTACAGGACCAATTTACATGAAATTTTCAGAAAAAGTGTGACGTCATCCAGAATATATCCCATTACATTTTGGTGAATGTTGGTGAAAGGTCAAGGTCACCAAAAATGTGTTTTCACAATGATCAAAATTTTGCAAGTAGCTTTTTTTGTTGACATCAGAAACTTGAAGGACAAATTCCTACAAATACCTAAAAAAATGTATATATAAATTATATATATATATATATATATATATATATATATATATATATATATATATATATATATATATATATATATATTACAGTTTTTTTCTGTGTTGGCTACAACAGAAAAAAACTGTGATGATAGAGACTTAGTTAATATTATTGACAGATAGGAAGCCTGACATGGGCTTCAAAATGGAATAATGACATTTGACCTTGAGTGACCTTGAAATTTCATTATCAAGGTCACATGATTTAAATGGTCGTAACTCCAAAAAGAGTGGTGATAAGTACTCAGTTACTATTGTTGACAACCAGGAAACTACATGTAGGAATCCTAACCTTTGACTTTGGGCGACCTTGAGCAAGATGTTCATAAAGAGCTAAAATGTTTGTTAGGGGGTGGGGTTTCTTGTGCCTTCCACCACTTGTTGTTGCTTTTTCTTTATATTTTATGTATTATTATTTAGACTGTGTTGTGCCTCTACTGTTAGGGTGACAAAAATAATGTTATAGTAACCATCCGCCTATATAGATCAAAAGGCTTGGGACAGAATCATTTCTATACAAATGCTGTTTAAATAATTTGTTTATAGTAATCAAGAAATCTGCTTATAATGTTAATTTTTGCCATTTTATGAATGTAAACGTGCAAAAATTATTTTAAAATTACGTAAACCCACACCATTGGCAGTGGGCTTTAGTGGTGCAGAGGGCGATTATTGAAAAAAATCTGCCCGCAGAACACTGAGAACGTCAATTCAAAATGAATGGGAGCTGTCGCAACATTGTAGAGGCCGTAGAATAATGTAATAAAATTCACTAAATGCTGAAGCATCCGTTTTATTTCATTTTTCTCACTGAAAAACGATATATGTACATGGCATTTAGATGATATTCTCCATAAAAAATAAGTGAAATACCTGTAAATTTGGTTTTAATAATCAACAGCATGTTCAAATTGGCTCTGGACAAATGTGATCACTACAAACGGTTTCCACTGTACTGTGCAATGCAGTGCATTAGTTTCACTACTAATAGGATATGGACATTTTAGCAGAATCTTTAACTGTAATGTTTGTCTGTAACATAATTTAATGTTGGAGTTTTTATAGAGGAACGTTTTGTGATGTAGCATGTGATTCTGTCGTGATCCAATAAAATGTCTTCAGCATTTGTGCACATTTCTGGTGTACTTCAATGTTTACAGGAAATAATCTTTAAAAGAAGAAACAAAATATAACAAAAATATTGTCTTGTTAATAGTATCAGGATACAATATATTGTATCATGATCCTAGTATTGTGATTTGAATCATGTCAGCAAATTCTTACCAATACACACCCCTAGGAATTCCCCACACATATCCACAGACACAAAGTGAGAAGACTTAAAACATACTTGGTAAACTGTCACAGTGCAGCTACACTATATCCAAATAGGGAGGTACAGATCAAGCATAAATCTGCTGCCTCCTCACTCTATCACCCTCACCAGCTCCGTTGCCGTCCCCTGCTCCCATGCATTCATGTTTTATAAAAGCCATTTTTGTCATCTGTTCATCTTAGATTTACATAGGAAGGGTTGAGAAAAAACAGATCCACTTCCTTGCTCTGATCTCTCACTCACTCTCACTCTCACTCACACACACTTATAAAACAATAAAGGAAGACATGATTACAAGGAAGCATTGATTCATGGATGGATGGATGGATGGATGGAAATAGGTTCAACCAGAGGAACAGATCAGGTAGAGGGAGTAGAGGTGAGAAACTTCTCCATCTGGCAGGTCAAGGTTGGCTTTTTTTTTCTCACCTGGTTTTTATCAGTTTTCCTGACAAGAAACACACTCAAGTGCTGAACTGGTAATAGAGCTCTACATCAGTTTACCACTCTGCAGACATCAGCCAGCTGGGGTGTTTTATTCCCCACAAATGTGTCCATAAAGTTTAGTTTAATTAAAGCTAAACTCCCTGTTCTGATGAACATTAAATACTGTTTGTATGACAGTGAACGCAACATCCATCTGTCATTAAGTGCTCACACTATTGATATTTTGTTGTGGAAATACTCCTTGGTCTGCTGGGCTAAATATACTACCAGCCTCATCTGGGTTGTCAGTTGTTTTGTTTGGGTTTTTTCTTAAATGGTTTTTCAGTGCAGGATATTATTTTTCAGCAGGAACGAAGTATGTTACCTCGGAGGTTTAAGGGGGAAATCGCCTAGTGTTGAGTGAAACGGTGAGCTGGCCAAAATAAAGTTGCACAGCTCAAGAGATTTGTGCTGTAAAGCGACATAATAATTACTGACATAATTACAAGTTATTATTCTCCACTGAAGAAATGGACGCCCTTTAAGTGTATGGTTGACACTTAAAGATGATAAAAAAAAAAAAAATTATGATAAAATAAAAATAAAATGATTAAAAAAGATTCAAGTGATTTATTTAAGGTATTTAGTGATACTTTATTAAGTACAATTCTTTACATTACTATGCATATGTGTGTTGTAAAGCATAAGTAAAATGTATTTAGTGTTTGAACAAGAAAAACTTGTCTGTCCCAAAGGCTAAATGAAGCCGTGACGCGCTTGTCCCGTAGCGCTCAGATGTGGTTTACTGTGTGTGTGTGTGTGTGTGTGTGTGTGTGTGTGTGTCTAGGGGGTAAAGTTTTGTGGAGAGGGCGGGGGCGCGACTGTATAGTCTTGTAGCTGAAGGTCTAAACAGACCTGGTGGTGCGTTCAGGGTGTCAGGAGGCAGTGTTTTCTGGGGGGGATAGAGCTCACAGAGCCAGTGACAGGGATCTGCTGGACTTGAGCCCGGATAAACCTACCTCACCTGCCGGGGGAGGACCTCTCTTTCTCTCTCTCTCTCTCTCTTCCCCTCCTTCCATCTCCCTCTCTTTCTGCCCCCTTCATTTTTGGGGGGAATAGTGCGCAGCTGGCTTTACTCTGGGATGGAGCGCGTATGGGACTGTGCGTCCTCCGCTGGGATGTTTATTCTCGGGGTGCTATCGCTGTTATCTGGAGTCTGGAGTTTTAATCTTTACTCAGAGCATCCTACAATTTACAGGGGACCCGATGGAAGTTATTTCGGCTATTCTGTGGACTTCTATCAAGCCAACTCCGACATCAACACGTGAGTAACAGCATCTTTACTGAAGTTGTCTCATCAGTTAAGGCTTAAAATGTGAAATCTCTGAACTTTAAAGTCAATAAAACTGTACATTTATGAGGTGGATGGAGTATTTAAATTAATCACTCATCATCTGTGTGTTTGTACTGCATGGCATGAGCCAGAAGAAGCATGGACTACTCAGATTACAGCTCCACACAGAACTAATCAGAATTATGAAACACAGAGGAAACTGAGATGTATGAATGAGCCAGACTGTGCACAGATGTTTGGATAGACCGTGTAGTCTACTGCATGCACTTTCCTGCATGTCTTGGAAGTACCTTGGTTTTTCTTATTTCCTACCAGGTTCAGTGTGTTGGTGGGGGCTCCTAAAGCGAACACCTCCCAACCCGGGATTGTGGAGGCAGGGGCTGTCTACTACTGCCCCTGGCCTGGACTGCCAGACAGCTGTAGACAGATACCCTTTGACAATGCCAGTAAGTTACCTGCAAGCTCTTAAACCTTTTTATTTATGCAGTAAAACAGATTGATTATGAATGAATATCCACAGGGCCTGCTGGTGCTTTGCATGGAAATAAATATATAATTTTAGAGTAGCACTTCTATGAGTATTTTATTGAAAAGTCATGAAATTTAACAAGTTTCCACTTTTGTCTAGGTCTGTTAAACCTATAACTGATGCATTGTGTTGGAAGAGTTTCATAACCTGTGTCTGGGATGTGTGTGTGTGTGTGTGTGTGTGTGTGTGTGTGTATAAGTTGGCACATGTGTTGTTGCAAAAAACCCAAAAAAAAAGGAAGATAAGACACATGGGTCTCATCAGCTTCATCTAATAAAAAGGTGCTGGCGGGTTTACTGGTACAAGGCTCCATCATGTTGATTATGGTTTCCAATATATTTTCATCAACATTAAATGTCCAATCAGCCTTTGTTTGTGCCTCTAATGTCTGTGATACACACTTTCCATCTCGAGTATGGGTGCAAGAAGGAAAGAGATCGATGTAAAAAGAAGGAGAGAAAGAAAGAAAGGGAGAAAAAGTGAGAAATGGAGGGAAGGGGGGTAAACTGTATGCACATGGGAATTTTGTTCCCTTCGGAAGAAAGGAGGATTGGGTGAGGTCTGCTTTTTATTAGATGTTGAAAATGTATCCCTGTCTTCTTTCTCCAGCCTTTCTCTCTCTTTTCTACATCATTCTGGCTATTTTTGGGTCATTTTTAGTGATTGTTTAATATATATATATATATATATATATATATATATATATATATATATATATATATATATATATATATATATATATATATATAGTTGCAAAGACATGAGATTAGTCTTGGCACTGGCATGAACATATCCAGAAAAGTTAAAAAAAAAAAAAGAAAAAAAGCCCCACCTATTTCAGAGGACAATTTTGAGACATTGATATTAAATGAAGTTCCTCTGATAAAGATGCTAATGAGTCTCAAAATAAACCTGCCAAATATTTTGACCTTCAGATGTGGCATTTGCTTAACATTACAGCTGATACCTCTATATTTAATCCATAAACAGGGTTATAATTCATAAAGATGCACCTGTTTCCTCATCATCCTGCTTTACTCCTCTAGCCTACGGTTGTGTTTTATTGCAGGCAGTATATTCCACTAATGCTGACATTTCCATTCACTTCAGTGAATTTAATTAACTGAAGTTCAGCTCATAATTTCTTATATCCATAAATGCATGTTAACTCCTGTTTGCACCCTAACCAATGCCTACAGATAAGAGAAACAGGGTAATCTTACTAGTTAAGGCTAACTAACAAGCATAACTAATGTCAGCTGACCCCGATGAAGGCCACAAGCTGCAGCATATTGGTTTAGCTCTTATAAAGTTGTTCTATACTACAAGTGCTGCTGGAGTTCTTGACATGCTGTTATGTTTTTCTTTCTTCATGCACCTTGGAAGTAGACGAAGCTTGAGGCAGAACCTTCTACTTGTAACTATACAGTTACCCATAAAGTTCAAATCATATATTTTTACCTCTTCTCACAAAATGATTGTGACAAAGTGATTTGTTCTTGATAGATACAATGTAACTGGAACTCAGAATGTAATCACTGAACCTGGTCAAAGGTGATTACTGATGTGTAGAAATAGGAACAAGAAGAGGAATGTGTCTGAAAACAAAATGATCCCAACTTTATGGGCAACAGTGTAATATTCTGCACAGTAGAAAGATCGGTGATGACAAGTTGAAATGTGGCTTCTGACTTTAGTTTATCACCAAATTCTTACACTCAGCTAATGGTGTCATGAAATGTGACATTTCTTTCCAAAGTAAGTACATATGGAAGTTGCTCAGATCCATAAAGAATACCTCAGAGGCTCTTAACAGCAACAGGTTTTCCACTCAGAGAACATAGAAAACACTGTAAAAAGCTTTAACACATAAGGTATTTGTTTCCTTTGTTGATGGAACTTCATCCACCAGTCATACTGACATGAGCAGAGCAGTAGTTAGATCTGTATGAATATTATTATTATTATTATTATCAGTCAGATGATCAGCTCATGAGTGACTAGTGGTAAAGCAGATAATTTACTGATCAGCTGAGCAGACCACAGCTTCAGTATTATACCCAAGCTATGATGGCATACAGTACAGTACAAAACTCCAAAGTAAAGTCAGTTTTCTTGGAAAGAGTTAATTTGGGGTTCATTCTCGCAAAGGGCTTAGTTCTGGTGTGAAGTGTTTTAAGCAAAATGTCAGGTTTAGGGATAAAGGGCTAAACATAAGGGACCGAATATGTGTATATGTGTGTGTATCTATTCTTTACAAAGCATGGGTTTGGAAAAGGTGATTGATGACAGTGGCCACAGTGGGTATTTCTAGAATTACAGCAGACCCATTATTACAGGTATAAACCAGACTATGTGACACACATAAACAGTCACGCGCATTGTACCTAAAATCTGCATGCATGGTGAACATCTGTGTGTACTGTACTGGTTATAATCCACATGTCAGCTTCACGTGTGCTTGATTATGTGTGTGTACCTGTGGGGTGCATGACTTCAGTGACATTAGGCAGATGTGTCAAGTCATGCCTGTTTAGTCAGGGTAGGGGAGCAGGATGGGGGTTAAAAAGGTGGTACATTATTTATGGAATTCATGTGCATGATTTAAGTGGATTAACTTGTCATCTGGGTTGTAGTTCTGAAAATAATGATTTTTGTTTCTTAATGTAGCAGAGAAGTAACCACCACCTACCATTTTCTTCTTATTTTTCTCATTCATATTCACATCCACATGTTGGACTCTCTTTATATCAGCGTTACTGGATTTGGTGTTTGCATTATATCTTCTGGCCTATCCATTCATTAGTTTACTTATTTAAAGCTCATCAGGTTATGGAAACTTAATAATAATGGATTTTTATTATCAGTAGTAAAGGAGTGTTCCTGGGGGGTTACAATCTTACAAAGACAAAGAAAAATTAGCACGGAAAACAGGAATTGTGTGTGCAAAATTAAGTGTTTATTGAGGAAGGGATTGCATAGTTCTAAAGTGAAACAGCTGGCTTTTAAAATACTGGAGAAAAAGGCAAAAAAAAACAACAAAAAAAACCCATACACATACACACCAAATCTGACACTTTATTGCTAAGTGTTGTTACATTTTATGGGAAAAACTTAAACTAAAAAAAAACCTCCAGTATCCTGACAAATGTCTGTTTCTGGGGGGCAAATGGTGTTTTGATGTTTGTTATAGGCCTGTTTAAGATGTTGCTGTTTGTTGTTGTCTATCAAGGACAAACGCTTTCCTTTCATACAGGCAGCGCTGCAGGCCACAGTCAATATCAGCTTTTATGAGCATCATTATGAAATGTCTCTTTCATTCTTGTTTTTTATGTCCTCCACTTCCTTTCTGTCTCTTCAGATAACAGAATGATAAAGGTAAATGGCACCCGCGAGCCTCTGGAGTTTAAGTCACACCAGTGGTTTGGTGCATCCGTCAGGACACACAAAGAGAAAGTGGTGGTAAGTAGACATGATGCCAGATTATATTAGCTGACCCTCATTATATATATATATATATATATATATATATATATATATATATATATATATATATATATATCACCTCCACCTGTAGACTGTTCAGTTTGGTCAGTAGCGTATGTGAGTGTTTCTGTTCTGTGTGTGTGTGTGTGTGTAGGCATGTGCTCCTCTTTACCACTGGCGGACAGTGAAGCTGAGTGGAGAGAAAGATCCTGTGGGGACCTGCTATGTGGCTGTCCAAAACTTCAGTGCCTACGCAGAGTACTCTCCCTGCAGGACCAGTGAGTCATACTGCTGCTGCCTGCCAGTCTCATTTCCATTTTTCTGCCTTTATTCCTTTGTTTCCTCTTTTTTCTATCCATCTCTACTATTCCATCTGTAATAAGTATCTCACAAAATGAACAATGTTAGTCTACAATGCATCTTCCCTCCCCCCAACATTTCCCCCTAAATCTTCATATGACTTAACAACCAGTATGATATACTATTGTATGATAATGTGAAAGTTACAGTACATTGATTTTTATGACAAACCATAAAAATAATGTGTCTGCTTCACTGTAAAGTGAATTGCATAGAATAATCCTGCTTTTCTCTCAAAAACAGTGATCCTTCTACACATTTCATTCTACTCTGTCCTATGAAATGTTAATGTTTTTAAATATAATTCATCACAATTGAATACCACACATGGATTTATGTTTACTTGCACAGAAAAGCCTCAGTAAGACATATTTCAAAGTTAGGTGATAAAACATGTGACATTGCTGTGTAAGGGCAAGAAAATCTATATTTATTAGCTGCCGTTTAAATCTGTGAGTTGATTTTGTTGGTTCACCTACTAAATCACACTGCTTGATGTTTTAAGTTGCCACAGAAACTGAAAACTCATTTGTCTGTCTGACACTTTATCTGTGTCTCTCTCTGGTCCTCCTCTTGCTGTCATCAGTTCTGTAAATAGGATTCAGTTTTTCTGTCTTGCCTCACCGTTCCTTTGCCCTGTCTCTATTTTTTTCTTTTTTCCCGGGCTTTTCTGGTGACCCTCCCTCACCCCGAACACTGATACGAGGCACCAGCATAGTAAGATAAGGAGAAATGGAGGCTATCATGTGCCACATCGTAAACTGCAGATCAAACACAGGCCTTATCGTCCACTCCATCATCCATTCTGTATTAAAATCCCTCACACTTATTATACACACATTCACTCTACTATTTTACTCAACCCGTGTAAGGATCTGTATTTTGTTGTTTATGTCAGTACTGACTAATCAAGACAAGAATAATTGCATTGTAAACTGTTCTCAAGGGGGGAATAATTCCTCACAATTCTCTCAACTATCTCTCTGACCCAGATTTTTTTTCCTTTCCAGTAATTTTTTTGTGCTCCAGTTTCACTTAAATCCATATTATAACTCACACTTTGTTTATAAATGCACGTGTGTCGTTCCACATCATTAAGCTTCACCTCAGGGTGCCTCTGAAATGGAGAGCAATTCATTGTGTACACGTTAGTTTTGAGTTCATGCACAGTTACATACCATCATTTAAACAGAAACACACCTCAGTGTATTTTATGTAGTGGTTTCTAGGTTTTCTGAGTTGTCCTTATTTTGTGTGGTTGTAAAACTGTTTTGACTGATGTTTTTTTTGTTGTTCAATGAATGGATTCCTCCTAGAAACCTTTATTGAAATACAGTATTCAATCCTTAAATATCTAGAAATATTGACCAAAATTTTCAAATGAGTCTTCTTCTCCATTCAACCCAATGTGATTTTAACACCATGTATTATAATGCAATCCTGTGCTTTTTTCAGGGAAAAGCAGGATGTTTCTTATATTTAATTTACTGGCTATGTAGTCTAGTTGTTCATAAAAGCTCAGAGAAAATTCAAACATTATATCAAAAGAGGGAAAAAAAAACTACTTCTTCAGGAAAATATAACATTAACTTCACATGAAAACAAGTGTCTACAACCACTGTTACCTACACAGTAAATTTTGAAGTGTTATTTAACTTCTTTTAGAGTGTATTTGGTCCCATTGTCTCCAAATTAACACTGCAAAATCTACAGTGTACTCCAGTACATGAGTGTTATTTTTGAATCAATGTTGCGGAACCTGAGCGTATTTCCATGTTTACTACCAAGCCTGAGCACATTCATGTGGGTCATATCTGACAATGATGATAATTAAATGCTGAGAAACTGCATTTTACCTAAATTATTTCTATGTATAATGATAGGATTAGTGATTCAAGAGTTGACAAGTGATGCCAAGCAAAACAAACCGCATCCCTCACATGTATTGCAGCTTATGTTGGCATGGATGCAGCTGATATGTGGTGATGTCAGCATATCAATTGCCTCTTTATACAGTATATGTTAAGTCTGAAGTAAATAGAAACGAAAATTGTTTTTATAGACATATAGACATGTTTTATAGACTGAAACAAATTTTGCCCATTTCCAAAATAAATGGGAGGAAAAAAATGTAAGAAAATTCAGAAAGATTTTTAAGTTTGACATACTTTTCCCAAAATTTTATATTTATTTTGGGTCACTAGCTGGTGAGCTATATAAATCCAATTTGGTATTTCACCAATAACATGGCTGCTACATACATACATGTGACATGTTACCCATTATAAGTAAACAAGGGGAAAATATTTTTTAAATGTATTAAAAATGTAAACTTTGATCTGTTTTTCCCCACTGACAATTTATAAAACAACTGCAATTGTTTGGCTGCTAGAGTGTTAACAAATAAACTGAACCAAAAACAATACCCCTTTCCTTCATAGAGTGGGGTATAGATATTTTAGGGCATTTCACACAGCATATTCGAGTTGGTTGCATCCCAAAGTCCACTTCTTTTTAAGTCACTTTTCCACTGAATATATGTGCAAACTTTACCTATTTTCACTAAATGTCGAAAAATCACAAATGGATAATAAAAAATATATGGTGAGTTGAGAGAGACAGTCATGATCCATAAAATACATGACAAGCTGAAACTGAAGCACTTAGTGTTTATCTATCAAACGTTCTTTATGGTTGGTTTAAGATACCTCTTGATAATTCATAGTTTAAGTTCTTCTTTGTTCAGTATTAATTGTCAGCCTTGTAAATACAAGCTGAACTGACTGTACTACATATCCTAACCAAAGAAAATAAAATTCTCACTTTGTCCAGTAATCTACAGCTGGCTTTTCTGCCTCCATCCATAATAATATAACTTATATGGGTTAAATATGAAGCCTAAAATTAACATGTATCTGCAACATAGTATATGAAACTATTATGACCAAAAACAAATACATTTTAGCGAGAATTTTGGAATGTTAAAGTGGGTTCACAAACTAAAAAAAGGTGTGAACCACTGGGCTAACAGATATGTAAAGGTTTGTGTTTTTCTTACTTCTTTGTCAGATAATGATAGAAGTCCTTCCACTCCACCACCTACTGTTTTAGCCTTGTAATACCACCTCGTCCTCATGTATGCAGTACATAAATATGGTATGGATTTGAGTACGCAGTGTGAAAATACCCTTAGATCAGTAGATCCTTTGGGCTGCTGGTGGCTGTTTAGGTCTCTGAGGGTTAAAAGACATAATAGTATTTGTTTGGATTTATGTTGTTTCATAGACGATCCAGACCCAGAGGGACAAGGGTTCTGCCAGGCTGGATTTAGTGTGGATTTCACCAAGGTAAAGACTGCTGATTTAACAATTGCATCGAATTGGAAAAGCATCAGGACACATGTCCCCTTTCAAAATGCAAACAGATACTTTTCCAAACACAAACCTCCCATCAGAGATTTATGGACATAAGGAAGATGAGAGAGCATCTGTCCCCTTGAGGAGCCCCTGCTCCTGATGTGACCCATTGCCTCTGAACACAATAGACCAAACACACACGCACACGTATACATTCTTTCACTGTATAGTCAAGGTGAACTTTGACCTCTGTCTTAGGCTTAGACTTTGCCCTCCTGTACAGGAAACAGTCACTCTCCACAGGATGTTAACAGGCATGGCAGCAGAAATCATATGTACACACACACACACACACACACACACACACACACACTTACCTTTATTTTATCTACCCTTCTACCTTCACATAATCACACACACAGAAAAGTCAGTGACAAATCATCTGTCAAATCACCAACCCTAACTAATTGTATCTATTCCAGGAAGGAATGCTGGTGGTAGGAGGACCTGGAAGCTTTTACTGGCAAGGTAATAGCAGCAACAGTGTGTAAACCTATATCTGGTCAGTTTTGCAATGATTTCATTGTTGGAAAGGTGTTCCAGTGAGTGAAAGATGTGAGATGAGTTTAACAGATAGAACAGCCCACATGCACTGAGACATTAAGTTTCCTCATAACAGTTCAGTATAAGACGTGATGGAAAGAAATGTGTCGTATTTCCTTTTTTTTCCCCTTTTTCTTGCACACACACACCCATTCCATCCCTTTACTTCATGCCTCTCTCCTTCTGTAACAGTGTAACAGGAAGTGGATATTTGGGCTTTCTAATGAGCTGATCGGGGGGTAATGGAGTCTGGAGGAACTGCCCCTCTGCCCCATGATAAAGCACAGAGAGGCATGGAAAGCTTGAAGAATTGAAGATGCTCAAGGACAAACTGCAGCGTTCAGAAGGACAGAGTAAAGGTTGAGAGGATTTAGGAACAGATAGAGGAAGAAAACAAGGAGGATAGTGTTATGTTAGAGGATTATTTGGAGATCACAGGACCATGTTGCAGCAGAAAGCGAAGAAAGATGAGAAGTGAGGGAGTAAGTTAGAGATTCAGAAACAGAAAAGTAGAAAGATGGATCTGCTGCCTGATAAAAGCAGTGCTGAAGTCAACCAGCTTGTAGGATAAGCAGAGCTAGTCTAAGCAGAGGGATGAAGTGTCGTAATAAGTGTAGACACAGCTAGAGTTCAGCTGTTGGAGGCCAACGCTGCTACTCCCACAGCCCTAGGTGTGTGTCACTTTCTCCTCTGACATCCACTTAACTTATCCTAATGTAAAATGAAACACAGACACTGCTAAGGCTGCACACATGAGTCAGATCATCTTTTTTTTTTTGGACAAATCCTGTTACAGCTAATCTTTTCAGCTGATTTTTTTCCACTTAATTATCTGAACCAAAATCAGCTACAGGTCTATTTTTTTTTTTCCAGTCAGATCAGAATTCATGCAACTTTTCTTTATGATCATTGAGTTGACATGGTGTTAGTTGATGTCACTCTGAGTACAATCATGAAAGACAGTGGTGCACTGAGACTCAGTGGAGGAACATATATTTGTGCTGACACTTTTGTACAAGCAATACTCCAAAGGATTTATCACAACTGCTTTATGTTTGAAAGTATGTTTAAAAAAATGGTGAGCAGGCCAAAGAGGAATGATGCTTCAGTGCCAGAGAAACATTAAGAGTCTTCCTTTATATCAACTTAAATGAATAAATGTAACTTTAAACGCCGACTTCAGTGGCCTCCATGTTTACTTTTGTGACTGTCTGTATTATTTAAAAAATGATGTGAACGGACAAACAACAAAATTGTCTCGGAGCCATAAATATGAGTCTGTGGTGTGAATATAGCTTTAGTTCTGCAGCTAGGGGGGCTATGACACATTTACTGATGACTTGCAAGAAGTCATTCATCTCTTCTTTCCCTTGCTACATAACCTCTGTCACAAAATGATTGAACGAGAAACCACTGAAAAGACTCAGAAGTAAAAGATAGAAATAATAGAAAGAAGAGACTAAAGAAGAAAAATTGCTTGATGATTGCTTATTTTGAAACTGCTGCATAAATTGCTGTGATTGTATTATTGTTTGGCAGCTGTTACAAATGGTTGAATAAGTGCTTGGGTATACAGGACAGCACTATGCTATGTAAGCCTCACAGACAGCCTAATGGACTGCTGTGTCTCTGTGCCCTCAGTATGGCAGGGCCTACTACCTCCAGTTAAAAGACTTCCTCCAAATGTTTATAAAAGCACTCAGTCTGGATTTTATGGTCTCTAATATACAGTGATTATCTTCAGCCTTCAGCATGAGTCATCATATAAAAACCTCTTTTGTACACAACCTTGTTATCTCGTGGTGTAAAGGACACTTGGAATTAGCATCAGTGACTTATGCATCTGTGCTAACAGTTTGGAACAGTGTGTTTCATTAATCAGACAGAGGTTTAATAATGAGTTGATATAGTGATATGTTATTCTGGGAGATGAAGTCTCTGCAGAGTGGGAGAGGAAACCAAGGGGGTGGAAGAGGGAGGGTTAAGAGGACACTTTTTTCTTCCCCATCAGTGCACACATGCACATACACATTAAGGAGGATTTATGGAAGGTTGAGGTCAGTCAAAGATAAAATCATTTGTTTGTTTGACCTCTTGTTCAACAGCAGGGAAAAGGTGTTGTTTGTGTGTGTCGGCATGCATACACCTATAATTCAGAATTGTCTCAGCAAAGAAGACAGATATTTTCTTGAGGGCTCTACAAGAACATTAGACTATTTTTCCAGCTATTCCTCTGGTAACGATGTGTTTTAGGTTTCCTATGGGACAGCTCGGATGTGTTGTTAGCGCTATGTATCTTTCAAGTGGAGCAGGCGTTCCAGCTCCAGCAGGTTTCTATACAGAGGAAGGCTGTGGCGGTCCCTTCATGGGGTCTGAGCTGAAACCACCGTCTGTGAACAGATGTGACTCACTCACCCTGTGTGTTTGTTTTTCTCTATCTGGCTGTGTGTGTCCATGTGCATGCGTATGTGCACAGGTCAAGTGATGACAGCGGGGATAGCTGAGATACTGAACGGCTACTCCTTGAAAGCAGTGCTGAGACGAGTTCCAGGAGAGAAACACACGACTGCTGCTGAAGACTCACATGATGACAGTTACCTGGGTAAAATGCTTACAAACAAACAAACACATAAACTCATACTTATTAACACTTTGACATCGATAGTGATCATAATTAAGTATTAACCCATAAAGGTCCAAACATCTACACGCAACCAAAATCATCTACTGATAAAAAAATGTAAAATACCAGTTGATCCACTAACCCTATCAATATATGTAAATAATTACTGTAAAATACAGTTTGTCATCTTGTCAGTGTCATCAGATATGAACCATTTGGACGTTCAGAAGCTCCATAGTGAAGGTGGAAACACTGACATATTCTAGAACATTGATTCACCAGTAATGACCACAGATGGAGACACGAGGGTTTTATGTTCAATATTTGAATGAAAAACTCACTTTTTCTTCTATTTCATCTGACTTTTGATATAGTAACCTGTAACTTTAATTTAAGCTTTTATGAACATGTACATGATTAATAAATTAAATATCGGAAAATATCTGATATTTGCATTGAAATGCAAAGTACTGAACATAATATAAATGGTGATTAATCATTTAAGAAAACTTCAAAGTACTGAAAAAATTATTTAGGAACTCTGAAAAATAGTATTGGGTCTTTATGAGTTAATAATATTACACCATAAACATGCAGTATAGTTCCCACTGATTCCATATCAGGGATTTATGAAGGATATTGTAATATATTATACAGAAGTGTGGATTCCCCCTGTTAAATCATTCATTTTACTGGAGAACTTCTGACAAATAATACATCAAGGTCTGTCCACTTATTCCAAACCACAAAAATGTTATTAATGATAAAGTCACCATCCCACCTGGAACTAGATCAGGGGGAAAGGGTTGAAGAGTGGAAACCAAACCTACATTTGCTTTATTATGGCAGGTGTGGTTAGCCATCCAAACCACTGAGTATGATAAAACTCCAGAAGCAATACATTCATTCAATAAACAAACCATGTATAACAAAACACATAGAAGAAACAGAGCAAAACTCTGGAATACAGATAGGAAAAAAGCTACACGAAAATCTAAAAAATCTTGACCAGAAATATACAAGTAGGATGAAAATAAAATGTTCAGTTGTAATACGGCTTTACTTTTTTGGTCATGGATGCAATTTTTTGTAAGCCATACATCTACTGTGACATAACTACTCCCCTTTTATCTGCTATTAGTTAATTTTTCTATTGAGCATATTTGTACAATACATATGCACAAAATTTTAGATGATTTTAGACTGAACTAATTACAATGAACATGAATAATAATTATCATTTTTGGTGGTACTGAGATGATATTTAAGCATGTCTGACTACTCCTCAACAGGTGTCTTGCCTATACACAGCATTGTTTACATAGTTAATTTCACCCATAAACTCTCAACTCTTTCCTCTGTAGGTTACTCTGTGGCAGTGGGAGAGTTTACAGGAGATTCTGAACAAGGTGAGAAAGCCAACAATTCATTACAGCTAACCACACACTGCACCAGATGAAGCAGCCACCCTGCATCACTGTCTTTGCACTCTAAAGCTGGATGCCAGGAGCACAGCGAGGGTCTGATAGTGTGAGCGATAGGGAGTGGACAGCTGGGTGACAGTGTCTGGGTCTGAACTCTGAAGCAGTAATGAGAACTGTCTCTGTATGTCTGGGTCATGACCTCAAGGGGACAGGACTGATAAAAGAGATTTCCTTTCCTGCATCGTGACTGATTAGAATTGATTAGTGACAGACTCTGCAGACTTCTTCAGGTCTACTCTAATTCCAGTTTCTCTTCTGCATATGAAGTAATAGGTAGAAAAGGGACAGCTACACCACACAGCATTATATTGCTCAACATGAGTGGGTGAGGAAAGGTGAGGTTTGTTTTCGATTATGTTAGAAAGCAAAGATAAAAATAGGCCAAAAATGAATAAAAGTTGCATTTGTTCGGAATGTACCATAAGTCACTTCTTCTTAGTTTCAGATTTTTTTTTTTTTTTTTTTTTTTTTTTTTATCTCTTGGAGATTTCCAGACATTGCTCTGAATGAGTCCATTCCCAATAAGAAGCATGTGTGATGTGCCATCACTTTGTCAGTGTCATAAATGAAACACACAAGCAGTTAACAAAAAGCAGCTCTTTTATTTAATAAAGTATGGGCAAAACAAAATGTATTCAACCACAGTCATGCAACCTCATTTTTCAAACCATTTTTTTTTTTATTGCTTTGCTCCTAAATCCAAGTCATCACCCATTTTTCTGCTCTGTTACACCATCCTTTGTGTCATTACATCTTGAAGAACTCCCAATCATGATTTCTTATTTATCACAGTCTCTTTGTCTTTCACCATTAAGTGCCATCTGCACAGGGTAACTGTGGGTATATATTCCCCTATACCAACCCCACAAAGGCCCTTAACCCCTTCCGGGACAGCACATGTCAGCGACTTTTAAAGCAAGCCTTAAGAGCTTACACATGCCTGCTGATTTGTTGTGCTGTGGTGCAAAGATTGTTGTGGTCTTGTTCCCCAAACCCTCCTCAGACTGTGGAACTGATCATAAATGTGAGTTCTCAGTGAAGATGGAGCTGGGAAGTAAGGGGTTATAGGCTCGTGGTTGAGCTAGTTGGGTAGGGTCTCTGTTGTCTCTCTCTCTGGGTGGGACCTTCAGATCATCTAAAAGTTCACAGCACCACACTCATCAATCACTGCACACACAGACGCTGAACATGTGATCACATGAGTGCCCTCAGCAACATACAGACCCTCTGACAGGGTGGCCTGGATAGTGGGATTTAGACATTAGTGACAAACCTCTGTCATGCTTTTTCTTTCTGTAGGTTTTTCTCATGTAAACATGAACTAATTTGAGTCTTTAATTTCCAGAGTTGATAGCTGGAGTCCCTAGAGGATTACAAAACTTTGGATATGTGAGTATTAGACACCACAATGCAAAAACATATATTTTCATTTTCAGCACCACTGTTTGTGTTTTAATAACTGACCATGATAAATCCTCTTTACAAACATATATTCTAAACACTTGACAAAACACAACTAGCTGTCACCACTACAATATGCATGTGTTTAAACCATAAAAAAAACAATCCTACTTTTGTGGCATTTCCCAGATGAAATTTCCTCTTTACTCAACCTTTTTTAAGTGATTTATGACTGTTTATTATACTATTATCTTCTGTATTTTGTGTTTTTTTTTTATTGTAAATGATGTATTTTTCTATATTTATTTTATTGATTATATAGATTAGATTAAATTCAAGGGCTACTATATCAAAAACAGAAGAAACCCAAAAAATGTCCTTTTTGACTCCTATATGTCATAACTGAATATAATCCAAGTGTGTCCATCCACTGTCATTGATTTTACTTTGTGGATTTTACTGGTGAATGTGCTTCTACATTTACTATGGATTAATCACCATTTATTATAATATCATGCTCAGTACATGGTATTCTTAAGTGAATATCAGGTATTTGCTTATTACCTCCACCAAAGAGGTTATGTTTTTGCCAGCGTTTATCTGTTTGTCTGTGTACAAGATAACTCGAAAAATTATGGATGGATTTTGATGAAATTTCCAAGATCTGTTGGAAGTATGAACAGGAAGAACTGATTTCATTTAGGGGGTGGTGGTGGGAGAGTCTACCTTGGCGGAGGTCTGCGCTCTCAGAGTGCTTTTCTAGTTTAAATTAAAGCTATTGCAAACTGCATCAAAAAACTGAAGAAAATTTGACTTTTTCAGCAAAATATATCATTATCCAGTATCTCCATCCACTGTCATTGATCCAACTCCATGGGTTTTACTGGTGAATCAGTGTTGTAGAAGATTTTTTTGTAATAGTTATTTCAACACATTCATAGGTTTAGTGGTTCAAAAGTTATTGAACCTTTAATAGTCGATGGTTTGAATTGGTGGTGGATGTTCGAGTCTTTATGGGTTAATTTACTTATGCATTTGCACACCCACTGAGCCAGAGGAAACATCAGTATTATAGAGTAACTGAACATGAAGGTTATGTAATCACAGCTCAAAGCAGACCATACCTGTCTCTAACTATTGTCAGTGTCTGCTGTAACGTTTCCTAATACAGGGTGTCCATGGATTTATTAAAGGTCTTAAATGTGATCCTCCTAAATTTATGCTTTAATATTCTTTAAAATTATTAATACATCTTTTAATCAGGCTCTCAACAGTCTTACAAACTTCCACAGATACAATGATGATATTGTTGTATTTGCTGTGAAACATTTGTTGAGAATTTGTCAAATTTGTAATTAATGTGTTTAGCATTCATTATAATAGAGATGGAAATGGACAATCATTCATGGGTGGATTGGTTTAAGTTTGAACTTTAGCCACTTGAAAGTCAGTAGCAGAAGCATTTCTTTTAAGTGGAAATGTGATGTTAGCGGCAATAACTTTTATTTATTTATTTATTTATTTGACAGGGACAATGCAGTCAAAGAGTTACAGACTTGCAGCTGATATGATGCATATAGTTTAAAGCTCGTGCTAATTCTCAACTCCCATCTCTGATTGGGCTTCTCTACAGCACTACAGTGGATTACAATACATTAAAAATGCAATTCATAGTATGAAAGAAAAGGAGGAAAGAGAAAAAAAAGACAGAAGACAAAAAAAAATATGGATCAAAAAAGTCTTAAAAATTGTTTTAAACAGTCAAAACTTTGGTCTCAAACCTGCGTATACCTTGTGATATATTGTTTGTTACATTGATAAATTAGATTCTGTTAGACTCATTGGTTAGATGATTACCATAATTGAAATTTGCGATAATCAGCAACAGTCAGTTATTTTAACAGTTTCGGTCGCTGATTATTTCACAAAGTCAATAAACACAAAATGAATGTGAACACATCTGCAGCGCAAGCTAAACTAACTGTGACAGCAAGCTTTATATTGTGATCAATGATCGATAATATCTGTTATATATCTGTCATCAGCTGTACTCTAATGCTTTCTAAATAATAGGCATGACTTAAAAACACATAATTAAAAACTCATGTAGGTCGAGGTGACATGGTTAACATCTATTAACCATGTGAAAAAAGTGAATGTAAAATAAGTAGTTTCAAGTTAAAATGGTTGTTAAATCAGAGTACATGTTGATGTGGGAGATACAGTATGTGTTTGCATGTATGTAATGCAGTGGTGGTGTTCTTTTATGGGAACGTGTCCCCAGGGCTAACTGTGTCAATCCTCCCTAATGACGCACAGCTTCCGTTGCATGTGGAGGGCGGTGACCCCACCTAACCCCACTAACCCTTCTCTACACACAAACGACCCCTAACCCTAACCACCACAGGACTCATCCCACTGTGCACATACACATGATGCAACACTATCTTGCATATCTGGTCATGTCTGGTGTGAGATTGCAGCTTCCTGTGTAGACAGTTCACTCTGTGTGATAGAGGAAAAGACCTGTAGCTCACAGCTGATGGAGAGCCATGTAGGTGCAGGTAGGCCATGTCCGACTTGACATTGGAAAGCTGATCAGGTTTCGTCTGTGACCCATCTGACAACTCGGAGCACAGCGAGTTAACATTTAAGTTAGTGATTTAACATTAGTGTTTACACATCCTCATCTGTCTGTGTCCCTAAGTCTATCCCCATTTAGTATGTCTTTGAGACGTCGTTGATTGGGTCAGTGTGTACTGGCCTGAACGTGTGTGTGTGTGTGTGTGTGTACACGAGCACATGTGTTTGTGCATGTAGCCCCCGGCTGTCTCCATGTGGTTGTTATTTTAGGTCTTATGAAGGAATTCTCAGCCTCCCCCCTCTGTCTCTCCCCACGACTGGGGTTAGGATTGGGGGAAGGAGAAAAGGGATGAGGGGGGAAAATGGTAAAGGCCTGAAGAGGATGGTGGTGGGGGAGGGCAGAGAAAAGAAAGGGGTTTCAGTGAAATAAAAGCTTTTTTATGCGGTTTTTGACATTTTTCCTGTGCCTGTTTGTCAGACTGCTTGGCCATATTTACTCCCGGTGCTCCTTTTAATACACCATCACAATGAAACTGACTCTTTATCTGCTTATTTAGGTGGCAATGATCAACTCAACCAATATGACCTTCATCCAGAACTTCACAGGGGAACAGGTAGGTGCAATAAAACATCTTAGATAGCCACAGCCTTCCATATTGCTGCACAAAAAATTTTCACACTCTTTGCTAGTAGTCAGGCATATTATTTACACCAATTGTTTTATACTGTTGCATACTATTTGTACCCCTATGCACAGCGCTCTGGCCAAAATACTTTCAAACATATGGTTAATGTTGTGAAAGAGTCTATTTTATCTCAAACCACCTTTTGCATCAAGCAACCCAATCACACTGACTGAAAACTAAGGAACAACACTCCTGCTGTGCAGACTTACATTACTTATTGAATTATGTGTTTTATGTAAATGTGATTCTTGGCCTAAATTGCCAAATTGTTTTCTTGTGGTGTTTTCACATATATGCAAATAGACTCAGCAGATACAGGCTGAATTAGATTTAGACCTTTTTTGTTTATGAATTAATACAGATGGAGAAAAATGGATTCAATCAAAAACAGATCTTACTGTTGTCCTCTGTGTTTCTTGACTGAATGTTAAGTCAGTATTTTAATGTTCTGTTCTTTAGATGGCCTCATATTTTGGCTACTCTGTAGCTGTCACTGATCTAAATGGAGACGGGTAAGTGTGTAACCTCCTCGTCTCTGTGATTACATACCTTTCTTCTTTCTCACTCACTGAACCTTTGCCCGGTGTTCCCAGGACGGACGATGTGTTAGTCGGAGCACCCCTCTACATGGAGAGAGAGCTGGAGAGTAAACCCAGGGAGGTGGGAAGGGTGTACATGTACCTTCAGCTGGCCCCTCTTACATTCTCCGACCCTGTCACCCTCACTGGCACGTACACCTTTGGACGTTTTGGAACCGCTATCGCACCCCTGGGAGACATCAACCAAGATGGTTACAATGGTATGTTGAAGGAAGAAAAATCTGGAGTAAAGGAGAAAAAGGGGGGAAAAAAAGATAAAGAGAAAAACCAGGCATTGCCAGATGAAATTTATCAGTGTAACAAAAATATGCAAGATGAGAGAGACAAAAGAAATGAGAAGCAGGGATGCATTTAGTGTGAGTGCATGACCCTTTTCCCTTGTTCTTTGTGTTCACCCATATAGACCTTGTGTTTTCAGGTAAATGTGATGACAGACTAATCTTTTTCTGTGTTTCCTGTGATTTTTGGACTGTTTTGTCTCTGCCTGAGGAAATCCTATCAGATGCTTCTGCTTCAAAAACCTTAAGCCTCTTCAGCCAATCAGGAAGTGTGGCATTGAATGGTTGACTGTGTGAACTTTTTTTTTCCTCCTGTGATCATTAGGGTTAAGGCCATATGTGAGTGCTGGAGTTATTTTTAACTTACCAGATGTGCCCTGAGATAAAAATCATCTGTGATTCTGTCCTGCAGTCTGGAGTTCATTCTTTTTCTTCATGTTTGTTTTATCTTCACATTGATTGGACAAAGGCGTGCACATGCACATGCAGACAAAAACACTGCAGCCCCAATCCTCCATGAAGTTAAACTCTGAGAACTGCTGCCTTAAAAATGAATGAATGGATATAGATCTGGCTCTCTCAAGACAATCAACCCTGCTGATTTATATTTTATGTATGGGCAGAGTGTGTTAATGTGTATCCCACCCTGTTAAAACCTTTATCCATCAGATCAATAACCAGTGGATCAATATTCAGTCTCTCTCTGGCCAGAAACATAAATCACATCAAGCTGTCAGGATGTGTCTGCCTGTGTGATTTGGCCTTAAAAGAGATGGAGCCTCTCTGGCAGCAGCAGTGACTTACTGAGAGTTAATCTAATGAATACATGACCTTGTTTGCACATGATTTCATTATTCACCATTAAATTATAGAGTGACCATGGAAACATAGTGATCAGGGGTTTTCAGCAGCCTCTTTTTTGATATTTTCAAAGCTGTTCTGCGTACCTGTGCCCTTCTATGCAGCTGTACGTAATCAATAGCAGATCTGTCTTCTCTCTGGTGATGACAATGAACCACTCCTTCCTTCTTTACAAAAGATTTCATCACTTTATTTCAGAATTTTCCACTAAAGCAAAACCATGCCCATTTCCTGTCATCTCTGTGGCTTTGTTGAGTGTCAGCTGCCCCAACCTTCCAATTTCACTAATTTAATTTGGCATGTGGCCTTTTTGTTTTTAAATTTTATCAGCCAATGCTGTTTTTTCTGTCACCATTGTTCACAGTAAGTCTGCCTCTTTCTGTCTATGCGTAACAATTGCCTATAGTGTTGGTTTCAGTGATCACAGTGGGTGTTCCATAGCCTATTTTGCTGTAGATGTCTGCATTGTGTGGGACGTTGTTGAGAAATGCCCATGACTTTCACATTATTTGAAGACTTTTTTTTTTTACACAACTACTCAGTTATGTACACATACCCACACATAGGCATACAGACTCACACACAAGCTCATATATACACTTGCATACACACATGGTTGCATTTATCCTCTCTACCCCACAATCTGCTTCATGTGGAACTAGTTGTTTAGGCTGAAAGAGAGGGGGTCCGGAGACAAACAGGATGTCTAGAGGTGTTTGGACAGTTACACTACTGAAGTGCACTGTCTTACACTATATTGCAAAGCTTGGATTTTAAAGTTAAACCACTACGAATCCTCATCTTGGGTTGTGAATGTGTGACTTTTCATATCATGGCAGGTGCTTGCAAAATGCTCTGCAGTAGTTCTGTCCAAGTAGGAACTGGATGCAGGTGTGGTAGATGCTTACTTGTAGGATTGATGCAGCTCTTGAGCCTTCAATTAACCTGTTTTTTTCCCCTGCAAACTCCCTTTATTAAGCTTTCTGATTAAAGACAAATGTTTTACAATGAGATGTAATTGTTTAAAGAAAGAGTTGCAGGAAAGAAATTACAGCGATGTGTACTGGTGATACAACTCACTAATATCTAGGTTTAGAACGATGTGTTATATAATGTATGCTTTTCTTAGTATTTATGACTTGTACTGTAGATCGCCTGTTACCGTGAAGCTCAATTTTATTATCATCTTTTTCCATCTTTAAAACTGACAACTACTTCTCAGTGAAATGCCCCTGGAATAGACAGAGGAGAATCTCAAACTTTTTTATCAAAACTAGAAATGCAACTCGAGGAAGGCCTTTCCATAATGTCATGTATCTTCTTTATTTTACTATATTGTTTTTTATTTAACTTTCAGCACTGTAAATGTTGACATATTGTTATATATTGTTCCATAAATCTTCACTGGGTTTCTATCTTTTATTTCTGTATTTTATTTTACTATGTAAAGAGCTTAGGGTTGCATGTCTGCATGAAAGGTGTCAAATAAATTGGCTAAACTGACAGACTTTCAGAATTTTGCAGACTGTCACACTGAAACTTTCAGCTTGTCCTGTTGTGAATCTTTAGTCTGAACTGGTTACAACAGTGGAACTTGGAGCCTGAGAGCTATGAAATGTTTCTTTCTTTTACTCAGACAGAAACAGAAATAGAAGTTAGACAACATTACAAGATGAGCAAAACAAATGGAAATTAAAGAAAAGAGGTAAATGGCCAAGCCGGCATAACCCCCCAGAGTAAGCAAAAGGAAGTCAAGGCTGTTTTCCGTATTTTGTATTTCCTTCTACCTGTATGATTTCCTCTGTTCCTGTCTCAGAGGGGCCTTAACCCTGCTGATGTCTAAAACATGCCTTTCTGTCTCATACCTTAGACGTGGCGGTGGGCTGTCCGTTCGGAGGAGACGATCGAGGTGGAAGAGTATTGATCTTTAATGGTAACAAACATGTGGCCACGCAAGGCCTGACCATGAGCCAAGAGCTGAAAGCAGCCAGGACGCCCAGCGGCAGCTTGGCTGGGTATGGATTCACTCTTAGAGGGGGCCAAGACCTGGACAACAATCAATATCCTGGTAAATACTCGCACTCAACAAGTTAATCATTCAGTCCAGCTCCCTGTGTTATAATCAAAATTCTTTCTCTGACTTGCATTCCTTCACTTCTCCACTTTCCTTCCAACTTTTCTCATTACACTCTTCCTCTTCTTCTTTCCTAATCTCGGTATTTCATTGTTCCCCACTTACACTCCTCCGCTACCATCTCCATGTTCTCTTGCACTGTTTGCCTCCTTTCTCTGTTAAACTCATCAAACAGGAAAAGGGGGTATAAGGATGAGTGCCAGTAAACTGCTGCCGCATTCATTCTCTGGAGATTTACAGCATTCAAGAAGGGGAGAAAGAATTAGATGCAGAGAAAAAAGTAAAGGGAACTATGATAATACATTATCCGCATGTTCAGTCTGCCAGACATTCGAGCCTGAGCCCATATCCTTTAAACTGTGCACAGACAAAGCAATATTCAATCAAATTACATGCTGCGAGTCCCTACTTTATGTGCCACCTACTGATTTTTCCAGACACGTCCAACTTCTGACTTTACAAAACATACTAAAAATTTTACCTTGGTCAGAGACTTGAAAGGATTGTTAATATGTGTGAAACTGGGTATGCACATGAGTATTTAGTTCTAAAACAGCCATATGAAACCATGCAGCTCTCTGAAACCACTTTTTTACTACCTCATTTTATCCCTAATTTGCAGCCACTCTGTTCTCAGCATTATCCTGGCTTCATTCCTCTGCAGATTAGGCTCAAAAGGAGAATTTGTTTTACCTTTTCTTTTCTTTACCCCCACTTCCCTTGCCCTTTTCTTTCTCATTCTCCTATAATAACAGATTTCTTCATTCTACAAACAGGATATGAAGGAAAATACACGTACAAGTTCACATGTGTGGTTTGTGATCAGTTTCACTGGCGGCTGCAAAGTGTGTGTTGAGCTCGTGCCAGGCTCCAGGTCAAAGCTGGATCCTGAAATCCTGAATTAAAAACACTGTATAGTAAATATACACATCATGGTTATAGGTTGGGGTTAAACTTGGGCTGGTCAAGGCCCTTTGGGAGGAGGAAGTGAAGGGGAAACTCATGGGTGGCAGAGCTAGAAGCCAAGTGCACGCACCACGTAAACACGCATGCACACAGAAGTGTGGAGCATTAGGGTCGTCTGTCATTAAAGAGTCGGCTGACGGAAGTGAGACACAAGCACATGGTGTGTCATTAGCAAGGTAGTAAAGTCACACTGTTCAAAGGAGCCAGAGATGTTTGATCGACATTATGAAAGGGCTGCAAAGGCGTCTGGGAAGCCTTCTCCAGCTACCATATGCTCCCATCAATGCCAAATGTCATTACTTCAACAACACAGAAAGAAGAAAAGATGATGATTTAGCTCTGCTCTTAATGGACTTTTACAGTGTTTGCCCTTTAACTGGCAGCAGGGAATTCAAACACAACCTAGAAGAGATAAAGAGATGAGGACAAAGTAGACACGACAGGAAATAAATGACACACAAAGGACAAGAGAAAAACACAGTCAACTTTTACACTTTCTTAATTGGAAATGTCTTCAAGTCATATTGTAAAACCAAATAATTACCCTGCATTACAATTATATGCACTTGATATGTTTTCCCATCACTCTGAGTATGTGATTTTAACTAGTGATAAAAGTATTTTAGTGCAGTTAGTTCTTAGTGTATGAGATGTAATGGCTTTCTGTAGCTAATATGTAAAGTTTACACTACAAATCTTACTGGAATATAAAACCATCCCACCTTTCAGCAGAAAAATGTTAAATGAAGTAGAACTTTGCACTGACTGACCATTTTGTGTAGAAAAACTCAAACCAAAAGAACAGGAAAACAAACGTATTTCAGACTGGAGCGACTCCTGATGCTTAATGGCTGTTGGTTGTGGGTTCACTACAGAGGCTGTGTTGTTTCAGTGTTTCCCTGTTGGAGTGAAACTGAGACCTGGGGTTCAATCTGAAGGCTGAAGTTAAGGTTAGGGTCAAATGTGTATCTGAAGGGGTCAGATTGCCAAAAGGTGACTTTAAGGTTCAGACAAGAGGTGAGAGGTCAAAAACTGACAATGTTTTACCCGTCAATCACATCAAGTCACCGAGAGACAGAACAACAAAGAGTCACATCAGATTCATTGTTTTGGATGTGTGTGGCAGTGAGAGGTCATTCCGTTAATGATGACACATGTGATTTACACATATTTTCTGTAGGTCTACAATGTCAGAAATACATGTGGATACACATGCTATTGTCTCCAAATAATTACACAAATGTTCCTTTGAACAAAACTGACCTTATAAAGCAAAGTCTTTGGAAAGTCATCCACAATTTAACAGAACTAATTCTCCCAGAACATTATGAAAAACATAGATGTCCATGAAAAATATTAAAAGAATGTGCTGACAGTATTTGTAATACCTGGCACATTATTAAATAGCTTTATGATCCCACACAGGCATCTGAGAATTAATAAATCCTCAGTTTCTTTCTTAAAATTGACTCCTTTTTCCACTGAGTGCCATTGACCTTTGGCATTTCATCACTGAGGCGGGTCCTCTCCAGACTAACAGCCAGTCAAGGATTGCAGCCAGTGACAGCTTGACAGTCTGTCTAAACTCTGGATCCAGGCTATGTTTTCACAGCCCAGACAGACACCATCAGGTATAACAGCTCAGTTACCAACACCATACCTGCGCCTAGAGCAGCTATCACTCTGCTGGTCAGTCCAGTCTGTTTGTGAGTGTGTATGGTTCAATGTGTCTGAGCACACACACTCACGAACCTCAAATCAACAGTGGCAGACCTGCCTTCCTGTGTGTAAGGAAATGGGATTGACATGGAAAGGAAAGTGGGATGTTATTTGATTTAGTCTTCGGTGCAGTGAAGCGCACACTCTTACTCTCTTACACACACTTAACCCCAGAGGTGCCCCCTCTCCTCAAATCAGCTTTATGTCATGCAGCGGTTTTAGACCAAACATAGGTGTCAGTGGAGAATAGAAACCACTGCATCAAACACACACATATAAATGGCTTTGGAAGGAATATGGTTAGATTTTCACATTACACAAGTCAAGTTGGACAAACAAAGGAATTTGAAACGGGAGTGAGGTGCGGTGTTCCCTCTCTGTCTGTGTCTCCTCTGCCAGAAACACACCTTGTTTCTGATGATTTTAACAGATTGCGGTTTAAAGGCCAAGTGCATGATACTCTGCCATGTTTTTTTTTGTTTTTTTTCCTATCATCCCTCCCCCTCCTTCTCCATCTCTGTTCTCTTTTCCACCTTTATACCATACATCTCCAAAAGCCTCACAAAACCCACATCTTTAGGTCCTTTCTTGTTGCAGACTTTAAAATAAAGCCACATACACTTGCATAGCGACACAGCACACCCCGGGGAAAGAGGGACAGGGCCTAAATGTTTAATGTTGTGGTTTCAGGGGGACTCACTGACTGCAGTCAAAGGCAGAAACAGATGTGCCTCTCTCAGATTCAATTAGTCTCCTTCTTCTTAATACACAGGAGAGGAAAGACACATCAAATGACAACCAAAGACTACAAGAGTACACTTCCACCAGATTAGTCCAACATGTCCTGCAGCAGGTTATAACAACATTTCACATCAATAAACAACCAAAGACTTACTTTATTGTTATTACTAGCTGAATAACCACTAAAGTACAATTTGCAAGTTAAAATGGACATATTGATCATAATTAAGAAAATATAATTAGTCAACTCTTTGTTTGTTTCTGCCTTAGCAGCATGAGGTTATTCTGTCTTCCCTCGGATCTCACAGCTCAGTTTTTCTGCATCTGGCAGTAGTGGCTTGTATCCATTAAGTGCCTCTCTCCAGTTTCACATTGTTTTAATCAGCACTTGTGTGTATGTCTGTGCGCTTGTGTGTATCTGTTTCTATGTGTATGCGTAGCTTTAATTGGTATGTGTCCCCTAACCACAGCCATTAAATACCAGCTCTATTTTAAACTCTGAGCACCAATTAAAAGAATGTCTTCATCACAAAACCCATGAAAACAAATAAAATCACATATAGATGAGATCTGTTGCTGCTTACAATTAGGAGTTGGTGCTGCACAGACTGTTGGGAAATGTTCTTTAGTGAAATGCAATTGTAGTAATGCGAAGTTTCTAATGGCGCTGGAATGCAGTGTGTGTCCCTGTTTCATTGCATGCACACACATGTACAACATACGCACACAGAAATACTTGATTAACACATGTTCTGTCTTAGAATTTAGTCTGAAAGTTGTCATGTGGGAAAGAATCAGCGTGGTGATATTATGAATGTCAACGCAATATCAGTGTGTGTGTGTGTGTGTGTGTGTGTGTGTGTGTGTGTGTGTGTGTGTGTGAGCACGCGGGCGTGTGTGCATATTAAACGTGAGAAGTCTGTGTTTGATGAAGATTGCTGGAGACCTTGAAATCAGTCCCATCTGTGTCGATCTTTGAAGCTCTCTACTTCCCGTCTCTCCCTCCCTTTGTCCTTCTCTCTCTCTCTTTCTCTGCACAGATCTAATTGTGGGGGCGTTTGGAGCCGGAGAGGTGTCCGTCTACAGGTAAGAACCTTCCAGATGCTCCGTTTTCAAAAGCTCTATAGAGTCCACTGTTTTTGTCAATTCAATTTTAATTAAATTACTGTGTATTTGTACAGAGCTCGAGCTGTTGTGTCCGTTGATGCAAAAATGATCCTGACTCCCAGAATCCTGAACCCTGAAGACCGCCAATGTAACCTGCCCCACATAAATATTATGGTCACTTGGTAAGATCCCTCAAATAAATTCTCTTCTTACAGTGTATATAATAATTTTCATGCCATACAGTTTTCAAAAGTAATGGATAAGCCATTAACTTAAACGTCAACTTTGAAAAACAACTGACAATTAAACAAGCAAAACATTTTCCCATAGACTTTGACTTTTCTGGTTTCTCAGATATTTCTATAGCTCTGAACCACAGTCCACAATTTGATGTGTAATTCTTTCCAGCTGTGCATGCAGTTTTGCCACTTTTGTTTGGTAGTGCATTATGGGAAATTAATGTCCATCAACATCTCTCAAAGGAGAAAACCTCCTGTTGTTACTTTTCAGCACTCTTGTTGTGTAGTATATATGTATTCGTAATTTGGATTTTAAAAATAGACCTGATGTCAGAAGGTGAATTCAAGTTCAGAAAATAAGATCAACTGGCCCCACTGCAGCACTAAATTGAAGATGATCTACGAAAGTTGTAATGTATCAAAAAGTGACATGCAGTATAAAGCTACAAAAATAGCAAAATTGCACAGACAGTAAAACATGTGACAAATATTTCACCCCTGTTTTCAAGACATCCGCAGTAATTCACAGTCTGCGTCTCTGTGCGTCTGCAACAATAAATTAGCTCCAGGTTAAAAAAGAACACAGTGCTCATATAACCTTGAAATTCAGATTTATGAGACTTTACAATTAATTTGAAACTGCATAATACTATTTTGATTATATTATTGTTCCTGTGGGTAGCGAGTTGGCTTTGAACAGTCTGGGGGTGAGTTTAGTTTAGGGGCATGAGACTAAAAACTCCTGCTGCTTCACCACAGTCTATTGTTGCTCCTAACTTATTGGACTTGGAACGGCTGCAGAACTATTTGGACAAGAGAAGTGTGCTCGGCTAGCTGCCATTATGGCTGCCTGTGTGTGCGCAGTCGTGTGTGAGTGTTGGCAGCAGCAGAAAACGGAATAGGCTTGGGTCAGACTGACAGAAAGCACCAAACTGTGGGAGTCTGTCAAAGCCAAACTCAGCTTATTTAAATAAACCGCCATAAGTTTTTGGTCTGAGATATGGAATCAGATAGGATACCACAGAAAACAGGACACACACATGCTGAGAGTTAAATAGCGGTTTTGAGTATTGGGGATGTCTGCGGTGCTTGTGTTTAATAGAGGTGAAGACTTTTGGACATTTTAGTTATTTCAATGTCAAAGCTGGAGAGGATCTCAATGAGGGGATGAAAGAGAGGTAGAAAAACAGAGACAACTATTTAATGAATGGTCTCAAATTAAATGTTCATACTCATTAAGCAGACCCTTAGTCATGAAACAGGGCGTTTATGTGTGTATTTTGCAGGGAGGGTTGGCCGGCAGTGTGTGTGTGGTGGTAGAACACAGATGCATTTTGAGGGAAAATTACACACAATAATGACTAGCCAAGAACTAGAGCTCTTGTCAGTAAAATGGGGTTCATTTCCGTACTGCATACACTTAAGTTTGACATACAGCGCTTATTATAGTATTCACACTTGAGTATACCCTCTTAAATGCAAAAAACACACACATGCTTACATGGAACACATATTAAACACGCATGAAACCACCTGTATGGGTCAAAATGGCTTAGGGGAGCAATTTTTAAAATAGAAACCTGTACTTTATCACACACATGTACATAAACTCACATCTGCATGCCACATATTTAGCGCTAGCTCATCATTATTGTGTCATCTAATAGAGATTGTAATTATTAACAAACACACAGGCATCCACAACATCTGCATTTTGGTTGTTACAGTTTGTGAACTGAAACCAAACAAACAATAATCACATGAGGTCATTTACCTCCCACCTCATGTTGCTTAGTCTTGAGTGTAGAAGCAGGAGCGTTATGTCTGCAAGCTCCTTTAAATTAGTGAATATTAACAGCACAGAGTGCCATGTGTGGGAGTCACTTTCCTGTTCTTGATTAAAGATGTGATAACACACACACGCACACACACACACACTATACATGCATTCATACACACATAAATAGAGGAAATGTAGAAATGTTTTCCAGTCTCCCATGTCTAATGGAGGGACTCACAGGGTCCTCAGGAGACACTGTGCCCCGCGGTGAAGGAAGGAAATAATGCCTTGCTCATAGTTAATAAGTTAACTTGGTAATTGTTTATTTTATTACAATACAAATACACACAGTGTTTTACATACACTACAAATGTATGCCTTATTTTTTGCACCCAAATTTGTAACATAATATGCTACAAATGGTCCATGAATAAAGTACAATTCAACATATATACTGAGATTATCTGAGTGTAATACTAATGTACACAACACATTATGTACTATGCTTAAAGTTGTAACATTTAATGTTCTTGTATTAGAGTATATAAACAAAACTAGACATATGGATGTGTATTATTGATTTGTTAGAATGTCAGCTGTACCATAGCACTTTTACTAATATTTATAATTGTTATTTTTGACGTTTTTATCAGAATGAAATAATAAATGTAAGTTGCAAAAGGTGAACTAAAACTTGAATATGTAATGCAATATAGTATCTTTGCCAAGATTTTCATCAGCATATGTGGTGAAAACAATAACTCCTATGATCTCACATCATCCACATATGTCTTTAACTTTTATTTAATTGAAAGACACCTCATAAAAAAACAAAAATTCCACCAAGTGTGTGAAAAGACAAAATAAAAATCAAACTTTTTACAAACTTTACCTCAGTCAAAACAATACAAAGTCAATGCAATATGTCAACACTAACTTCCCACACTGTCAAGTAATGTTAGTGAAGCAGCAGCGCACTGACACAAACTGACACATAAAACATATACAAACACATCACTGTCAAAACAATGTCAGTGGAAGTTTCTTCTTTGTGTGAGAATGGCTTTTTTTGTTTTCCCTGATGTTGCAAATGTTTCATTTGGAGACGTTTGTCTAATTTGATCATTTTTAAGCTTATATTCCTGAGCACAACATAAAAGTCTCTCTGCATATCCACTGGTTTTGCTGAAGCTGACATTTATAAATAACATACATTTTAAATTATTCTAAATAACCTTCCCATTCTTATAAACACTATTCCACTTAGCAAACCAATAAAAATGCCCCTTTAACCTCTTTCATGAAAGTCAGATGTATGTACACTGCAACTGTGATCCCAGGATTTAACAAGTAACAATCAATAAGAATTAAATTTGACCTATGTTCTCTTCCTCCTCTTTTCTAAGTCTCTGTACTCCTGTTATTTTCTTGTAGTTTAAAGGTGGACGTATGTGCAGCAGTGAGTGGAGTGGGGATTCCCAGCTCTGTAGGTAAGCAGCCATGCACAACGTGATGAGAGAGGCCAGGACCAAAAGGAGACGCTCAGTGGGTGGGACAGTAGTTGGAGCCAGGTCCGACATACAGCTCATTAGAGGCTCTGACTGTGAAACTTAAAGTAGAGAACAGGGATGGGAGGGTGGGATCAAAAGGACAGACACAGGCACTGGAGGTATATATTATTTCCACTGTTGAATAATGCTCTGTTGATCTTAAACTGCCTCCAAATGCAATTACTGCATAACTAATGGAAAATCAAATACACACATGCAGACTCATATATTCTGTATCTAGGAGCCGGACCATATGGAATAAAAACTCTGTGGTCAGATGGATATTCTCACTTGTTCCTTATGCGTTTCACTGATATTCCCATTTCTCCAGACCTGAGAGCTGAGCTGCAGCTGGACTGGCTGAAAGGCACCAGAGGGGGGGTTAAGAGAGTTCTCTTCATTGATACCCAGCAGCCTCAGCGCACAGGGCTCCTAAAGCTGGGTCAAGACCAGCCACATGCATGCATAAGTTACACCATTTACCTGAAAGTAAGCTAACCCCATGTGCATACATATAAAGCAATAGGTTACACAAAATCTCCACTTATGTTTTCCATTTAAACAAAAATAAAGATGGTTTTTCTTTTCTTCTTTTTCCCAGGAGGAGGATGAGTTCAGGGACAAATTAACCCCCATCTCCCTTGCGCTAAACTACAGCTTGGCTCCGCCCACTCACAGCAAAGAACTCCAACCTGTACTCAACCAGTACAGCAGCACCTTCCTCCAAGAACATGTAAGTAAAATGTATACATATGTGTCTGTAAACCTCTCCAGCATCAGTTCACATAAAATGTGACCTAACTCTGCCTGGCACTAAGATCATACAGCCAAATTTCAAACAAACCCAACCTGATATGACCTTATTTCCCTCCTGTTGGGATTTAGAAAGGACATCTGGACCTAAAGATTTTGTAAAAGGCCAACTCTGATGAAAGCACAATGTTTATCAAAACATTATATCCCATATATAATTTAAAGCTACAGACATCCCCTTATCTGTTCAGTAAGTAGTCTGCCTTATCAAGCTGGAGTTCATCTTTTCCAAACAGCCACATAAACACAGCCAGGTCAGACTGCAGACATCTAGCGGTGTATGAGTTTGTCTCAATTAGTTTTGGGTTTTTTTTTTACTTCCTTTTTGTCCAAAGTAATATATCTAATCAATGTTCTTATTTACTTTACAAAGATGAGACAATATCCAGTCCTTTGTAATGTAATTGTTGATAAAGAGGACCCAAGTGCAGCATGGAATCAGCTTTAGAATGTCTTTAATACAAGGGAGAAGGGAAAGGGACTGGAGATGTGGTCAGGGTTCGGAATCCAGGAGTCCAGTGAAGCGCTGAGATTCAGGCAGGTGGAATTGAAAGCCATAATGACCTCAACAGCAGACCAAGGCACCAAGACATAGGGAGAGTTCGTAGTCATAAACACAGAAGCTAAGCTCAGTTCAGTTCAGCCAATATGTAGATAAGACATGGAATAAAGATGTTCTAACACTGACTGCTGTAAAACATGAGGCTTAAATAAAGCACACTGAGTAGCAGAGGCAGGTGAGGCAGATCATTAACTGAGTGAAAACAGGTTTGCTGATTGATTGATTGCATGGCAGGTGAATGAATGAAGGTCAAAGGTTACCAGGCAGGAGGTCAGAGAACTGGCCCATGACATGTACATCTTTGTTTCTGCTGTTTCTGATCAGGAAAATTAAGAATGCCTTTTGTCAATGGGACTTTAGAATGAAAATCAAAGTACTTTTCTGTTTTCATGCAACCGTATATCATAGATGCATCTATAAAACTATTAATTTAGTTATTTTTCCAATATTGTTACCAGTTACAATATGAATAAGTCATTTTTATTCAAATGAATTAGTGATGACTCATTCTCACTCATTTTTAATACTCTAATGACGAAGCTCCAAAAGAACATAAACATATGCAAAAAGAACCTATTGTTAGTATTATGAAAGTGTTGTCAAATTAGCTATGTGTTTTGCTGTGTTTTCTATTTTTGGCTTTCTGATGATGTCCAGTGCACCTTAAACATTTCCTTATGACGTTCTCCCTCTGTGTGCCTCTCTTCCTGTCAGGCCTACATTCTCCTGGACTGCGGTGACGACAATATTTGTATCCCCGACCTCCAGCTCTCTGCCAGCATGTAAGACTGACGCAGCTACGCCCTCTGACCTCAGTCTGTAAACACGTCCGATGGCAAAACACACACACACACACATACCCACACAGCACCACTAATGAAAGTACATCTGTTATTCCTCATATGATGTACAACGTTTACACTGAAGCTGCTCACATTTTAATTCCCTTTACCATGTGATGTGTGCGCGTGTACATGTGCTCACATGTGTATGATTCCGCCTGTTCTCGATAGTGTTTCCAGCTGTATGGTATCTCCATGGCAGCATTACACAAACATCCTGTCACCCTCTACTACCTGACACGCATCCTTAAACACACACACACACACACAGTTAGGGTTATTGTTGGGGTCAGGAGTATTTCATTCCATGTAGCATTGCAAATTGCACAAAAAAGTAAGAAATACTAGGGTAACACTTTTGATTGTTTACCTACTGAGAGACTTTAGCATTTGAACTCTTCTTCCATGTTTGTGTCATTTCAAGCATATTGTTCAAATTCAAGGAAATTAAATGCTGTTCTCATATATCCTCTACCAAGGAACTGTAGAGTTATGTTTTTGCTGCCGTTTGTTGTATCTGCTTGTTTGTCTATTTGTCTGTGATCGCAAGATAACTAAAAAAATTATGGATGGATTTGGATTCTTTTTTTTAGGAAATGCTGGCACAAGGAACAAATTATTACATTTTAGTGGTGATCGGTGGAAGTGTGTGTGTGTGTGTGTGTGGGGGGGGGGGGTCATGTGTGTTTGAGTCAGTTGGTCGGGGCAGACTGCTGCTCACAGAGGTCAAAAGGGGGGTGGGGGCTAATATGCCTTGGTGGAGTCTGCTTTTTCTAATTTATACATGAAATTGTGAAAAAGTTAATGTTGTTCTACGAAGTGTGTATAGAAGTTCCACTGTTTTTATGCTTCTCTGTCTATATTTTATATCTACATTTCATACCTACCTCGTATACATCACTCAATCTTGCACTAGTATTCGCACATTTGTAAATAGTATCTGTTTATTTTCTCTAAAGCTGTTTTTTTTGTACATAAGACACAGTATTTCTATATTTTTCTAATTTCTAGTATATATTTTTAGTTTAATTTTATTATTTACTTCTATGATTATTTGCACTGCTTTACTTCCTTTTTTTGCACCTTTTCATGCTTTTTGCACCCCACTGTGTGTTTATGTGAGCTCCTGTGACAGTGAATTTCTCCTATCTTATCTATGCTATAAAATACAACTTTGGCAGAAATGTAACTGTCATCACATTAATTGGTTACATGTTACCTGTAATATACTATCAAAATGGAAATTAGATGAGAACATTTGTTTAATCCATAGTGCATATAATTGATAATGCCTCCAGTTCAATGTAAAGGCATTGAATTGAATAGTATTAAATTGCACCCCCTCTATTTGATTTGGAATCCGCTTTTCATGCTTCATGTTTCAGTTATTCTAAAAGTGAATGCCAAGATTTTAATTCTCACTGCAAATGTGCACATCCCAGCCAAGAAAAGTCACCACCTGGATTTGACTCAGAGCCTTCCATTAGGCAATTACTACACTGATTAATATGTTCCCTGTGACCCTAGTGAGGATAAAGGGAGTTCAGAAGAATGAAGATTAATATGTTTCTGCTACAACATGTTTTATAACCTTAAGTGATGCTGTGTGTAGCTTCTCATTTATTAAACAACCATCAGTTTGATTGATAGCACAAGGATGGAACAGTTTCAGTGGGAGAAAAATGTATCTGATCTGATGAGTCCAAACTGACCCTGTTCCAGAGTGGTGGGTCCATCAGGGTGAGAAGAGAGGCAAATTAAGTCATTACCCATCATGCCTAGCGTCTACAGTACTAGCCTATGGGGACAGTGATTAGTTGTTTCAGTTAGTCAGAGATTCACTCACCATATGTGTCCAAAACCTGAGGTCATCTGACCACCTGAATGTATTGATTGACCAGCTTTTTCTATCAATGGTATATTCCATCACAGTTAGATGTATTGCCCCCCCTCATACAGTTTGTGTGTTAACACTTTGTTTAAAACACTAGCACTAAATCTAATGGATGAATCCATACCAAACTGGGTTTTGCTGGGATTGCTAGACTAGATCTAACTACATTTAGGAAACAGTAGGTCAAGGTTCAAAATTTTTAAATGAATTTTTTAAATCTTCCCATTTACGTATAATGGGAAAAGTATGTGCAAGAGGTGGTAATTGTTGTGTCTGGCACCACTTGTTGATGAGTGGTTCAGAAAATATACAGAGATCATACCTGAGCTCCATTGACAATCCATGGGATGTGTAGAAGAAACATTTGCACAGTGGTCTGACTTTCATATCATCACCACAAGAGCTTGACCAAAAATGTATGCAACGGACAGAAATAAACATTTATTGTAAAAAAAAAAAAAAAAAGTTTTAAAAATGCCATGGTGCATACTTTCCATAACTATAGCTAAATACAATCAAATATATGTGTGTGTAACCAGTATTTGCCCTAAAAATGACCATAGTGATCCCTAGAATGTCAACATACAAGCTGTTGACATATTATATATATTTGCATATATACTCAAACTGTCTGTAGGTGGAGTGCTCAAATAAAGTGTTGCCTACTAAGACAAATCCTAAAATATAGTCACTTAAATGTAATTAAAACAAAAGCAGTTTGCCATCATTAAACACCTGCAGCAGGTTACAGTCCTTGATCATGTCAAACTGATGCCTTTTCTCTGTTATCTTGTATGAAACAAACAGAGATCAGTCAGAGCTGGTGATTGGAGATGAAAACCTGGTCATGTTGACCATCACTGCAGCGAACTTAGGAGAAGGAGCCTACGAGACTGAGCTCCGCACACTGATACCACCAGAGGCCGACTACATTGGAGTTGAGCGCAGGGTGGAGGTAAATATACACACCGGACTCAAATATGTCTGAAATCAATTATTCAGAATTGATGTTAAGGTTTAATAAGGTGGATACTAAGAATAGATGGATCAGACTGAAGCACTTATCTCTGTGTTTGAACCCTGTGCCAAGTCAACATGAGAACAGAGGAAGTGAACTGGAGTACTTGTGCATGCAGTTACAGTGCGACATCACATCCTGTTGTGTCTTTGTGGTGTGGGTACATTTGGAATGATTAAGGAAAGGCTATCAGCGCAGCATGCTTTACTGGCCACAACCCAAAAGCCCCTATTATGATTTACAAGCTGCATTAGTGACCACGGAAATGGATAGGGTCAACTGCTTTGTGTGTGTTCGTGCATGTTTATATGTGTGTGTGAGTGAGTGTGTGTGCTAATGAGTGTGTAATGGGTCTATTTGATTGATGAGGTTGTTACTGTCAGAACATTCGTCACTCTTCCTCTCATGCTCTCTCTCCCTCTCTTTTCAACCTTTTCTCTCCCTCCCTCCCCACTTTGATACTTCCCTCCCCTGTTCCTCTCTTTGCCCCTTAACTCTTACTGCTGTCTATTTGTCACATTCATTAATTTTTTTTTCCTACTTCTCTACTCCTCTAGTCTCTGTCACAGTTAAACTGTGAGTACAACATGGTCAATGAGTCCAGAATAGTCGTGTGTGACTTGGGCAATCCAATGATGGCTGGGACCGAGGTGAGTTTTTACACAAAAACACACACAGGTGCACTTTTCCATAAAACATAAATTTTTTAAACTTATTTTCTAAAAAGCTACAACTGTTACACTTCAGATTTAACCCACCCAATGTTTCCAGTGATCCTTGAACTTCATTCCCCCCAATTGATTCATGCTAAGTGTGTCCATAAGTGTATTTCATCACATAATAAGAATAATAAAATCCCTCACATGCTTAATACATATAGGAAACCAAGGCTTTGTAAAGAAAAGAGTGGTCCCTTCCCATATAAAATTCTACCATGCCATTGTATATGCATCACAAACCCTGTCATATGTGTGTTTTGTCTTGATTGTAGCTTTTGCTAAATGTGTCAAGGCCAACACTGAGGTGTTTGGAGCTCTAGAGGTGACACACAGCATTCTGATAAATCAATTATGTGGTCATGTTTCACTGCTGGGGGAGGAGGTTATAACAAGGTAAATGAGCAACTACAAGGCATTTGTACGCGCGTGTGTGTGTGTGTGCGCGCATGTGCGTGCGTGCATGTGTGCTCCCCAGTCATCCAGATGTTTCCCATATTTAACTCTCCTGCTGCCCCATTGGACATTCAGGAATCTATGAGCTTATGCAGAACATACCTCCATAGACCCCATACAGACTGGATTATATTGTGCGGCTAAATAGTTCTCATCACAGGAGTTCTTTTTTTGTGTCTCATGACACAGCATAGTGTCTCAGTAAAACACAAACCTGAGGAAAAGATGTTTGTGGCTTCAGTATTTCTGCCAGTTTGCCTGTATTAGATTTGCTTTTCTCTTTGGATTTCAGTCCAATGAGCTTTGACAGTATTAAATACACAGCCTGTCTTACATGCAATTTTCCTTGGACCCAACATTTATCTCTGTCCATACATGGATTCATATTTTGCCAAGATCTTGTATTGATGATGGGAGAGTTGGACTGCTTTGTAAAATCTTCTCCAGTAATGACTCTCAGTTGGGTTTGGGTCTGGACTCTGTTATGGCCAATCCATGTGTGAAAACGGTGTCTCATGCTCCCCCATCCACTCTTCCATAAGTCTGATGAGTCTGATGACTCCTGGCATTGTCCAGCCTTTATGCTCCTCTGCAAATTGTTGATTGTTTGAGAAAAGAGAAGCTACTCACTCCATCAGTTTCCATCTGAAACTTATTTATCAGTAGTTATCCAATGAAAGGCTCTTGCTGAGTTAAATCCAGGTGGGAATTTGCTTTGGCTGGGCAGTGTATATATTTCAAAGTACCTTGCCAGTTGAGCAGTGATGGAAAGAGGACCATACAGTATCACAAAACCGTAATGTTTCCTCTCTTGTCCTAAATTTTAGTTAACTTACTCTTGTTTTATACCCTCCTGAGCCATAGGAAAGTAAAAGTTGGGGCTTTTTTAGATTACATAATCATCTTAAAAAAAACAAAGTAACACTTTTTTCAGGTAAATGTTTTATTTTTTTTATATGGAACGTCCTTTAAATAAACAGTGTTTTTTTCCTGTGTGTGTTTTGTTTTTCTACTGAGGACAAAAATGTATTGCTAGGTCTCAAGAAGATATGATTATTATTTTTTTAAAGCGTGTTAGTCTTTAAGAGCATCATCGGGGTGCTTGAGCCAATCCCAGCTCCCACTGTGTGAAGGCATGGTATGCCCTGGACGTGTCGCCAATTCATCACAGGGTTAGCAAACAATCATTCACGCTCACATTCACACCTATTGGTGATTTAGATTGACCGGTTAACCTATTAAGGTGTAAGTCTGTAGATAATTGGAGGAAACCAGAGTGTCAAGAGAGAACCCACATAGACACAGAAAGAGTTTTATATGATTAAGGATTTCTAATCTTATTTTTAATGGTTTAATTTTCATTTTAAGACATAGTATATCCAGTACTGTGCAAAAGTCCTTTAAGTAAAGTACCTTTAAGTCTGTTGATTTTTAAGGTTTGAAATGAGCATAAATATTCATTTTTCATTCTCTTTTCTTCAAGATACAAGATACAACAAGAAAATACAAAGAATATGTGTACAGTCTCAAAAGACACACAACAAACTGAATTACATGGGATATATTTAATGTGACCTCTATGACAAGAAGCAGCACAAACTCTTAGAAAAATATCACATGTATTGAATGAAATATGATATCACTCATCAGAAGATTAATGCAATAAATCTCATATGATTTGAAGAAAAGGGCTAAAGATGTGTTACATGTAAAGGGAGGTCACACTAAATATGACCTCTTTGGTTTTTCTCTGAAACATTTAGATTTTTCTGATATACATACTTCCCATATATCCAGATTGTGTCTTAATACAGATACAGACAAATGCATAAGTGTGGTCAGTATAACGTAACTAAACCTCCTGTCAGTATAGGAGTATTGTAGTGTTTATGGCAATCCCATGTTAACAAATAGAAAATTATAAATGATGAATAGACTTCCACTTTTATGTCCCCTTGCTACTTTGATAGTCTGCAAAATGCTTTACAATGTGTTATATTCTTCCATTTGCACACAATTCACATAGAGTAGTCAACAGTCATTGTGAGAAACTTGACTTTTAGTGTGTTGCTCAAGGACACTATGACATGTAACCAAGGGAATGAGATGCTTGTTATAAAATATTGTTTTGTGTTTTTAGATACATGAATCTGTTGGAATATTTCATGAATAGCTTTTTCTGCACAATAATGTGTCCATTCTTGTTTGGAAGTTTGGAAGTATCAGCCTCGTTCAGTTTCTAATATACTTTACAATTGATTTCTCAAATCATCATCATTTTTAAACCAGGCCTTTCAAATCAGCCCTTAGCCATCACCCAAAGTTTAGCAGTCAATTACCATGCCTATTTAAGGTCCAAACAGCTGTAAACATCAGTTTTTGAAATTTACGAAACAGACTGCTTTTAGTCCCTTGTGGCAGTTTGGGGCTTTAACAGCAGCAACAGCACAACTAGGTTCTCAGCCATATTGTGGTAAAATGAAAATGGTTTGGAATCTATTGAACATACAAATAGACAATGCAACAACACTGCAAGACCCACTGGAAAAACATTCTGTGGAAGTTTTGATGATGTGCCTCCACTGTGAAAATGTACAATCACTGTAGCCAGTATGAACTGGGGCAGACCACAGCTGCTGGTGTCTCAGAGGGGCAAAAACACAGACTTGTAACAAACACTACTCAAGCCAGGGTCAAGTGTTTGCGTCTGGTTTGATGACTGTCCACCTCCCCCTACAACAGGGAGAACTCTGGTAGATAGTGACGTCTTCTCTGTGAGTCACTCGCACTCACTGGGCTCTTTAGATCTTTTCTGTCTGGCTCTCTAATGTGTCCCATAAAGATGGCCTGACTTTGTAGTAGAGCACCCCGCCCTCAACCTCCTGCAGGTCTGCCTGCTGAAGAGACTACATGCTGTCATCTCCCTGGACCATGTGTTTGACCTGTTGTTCAGTGGAGCTCACACACGCATTCATACGTGCACACACACGCACACACCTACATGCACATAGACACACACTCTTTTGTACAGTTGATGATGAACCATAATAAATCCTCCATGTGTTTTAGGTTAACTTTGAGGACAGGGGAATTAAACTGAGGAGAGACAAGAAACTTAACTGTAGCTTTAAAGTGTGTGTGTGTGTGTGTGTGTGTGTGTGTGTGTGTGTGTGTGTGTGTGTGTGTGTGTGTGTGTGTGTGTATGTAGTCTGGATTCTCTCACATTTGAGATTTTTACTGACCATTTTGTCAACACACACACACACACACACACACATTAAACCTTGTCATTTGCCTGTGCAATAACAGACAAAAATCCAGTGAACGGTGAAGGTTCACTAACTCTCACTCAACTCTTTTAACCCATAAAGACCCAAACATCCACCACTAACCAAAAGCACTTACTGATGTAACATGTTAAATAACTGTTGAAACTGTCAAGACACATAAATAACTGAGGTTTTTCATCTTTTCACGGTCATCAGAAATGGCCCATTTGAACATACATAACATCTAATGCAACATTAATTCACCAGTAAAACCCATGGAGTTCAACAAATGGCAGTGGTTGTACAAACTAAGTTTTATAGTCAGTTAACCCTCTATGGGACTTATTAAGGAAATTCATGGCAAAAATGCATGACCTTTAATTTTTTGTATAAAGCCCTAAAGTAAATTTCCTATGTTCATTTTGCAAAATTGACCTTTGACCTTTATTTTGGGGGTACTATCATTTATAAATTACTTTTTCCCATTAGGGTATGTTTTTTTCATGAATCTTAATGTGAAAAACAATTGATAAAAGAACAATGGCTTCATTATCCATGAATACATTTGATTGAAAAACGCTTAGGACATTTCATTTCAGAATGATTCTAAAATCATAAAAACATACAGTTAGTTATGAATTCTGATGAACGTAAGGTTGAATGGAAAACTGCAAATGAAACATGGTTCAACCTCCACAAAAATCAAAAGCAGTGCAGTTAGTTAAATATTAAATTTTGTTAAAATGTGTGGTACAATATGATTGGTTAGAAGCTTGTTCTTTTTTAAAGGTGTTTTAAGTGTCATTTATAAATGACATAGTCCCATAGAGGGTTAATGATGCAATTTGTTGAAAATATAATTTCTTCCTTTTTTCTGATTTGATCTAATACCTTTGAATTTAATCTGAGCTTTCATGAACTTCTACATAATCTGTAAATGAAATGTAAGAAAATTCAGGATTTTCACTGAAACAAACTGAAAATTGTGACAAAGACAGTTGTGGGTCTTTAAGAGCTCGATGGTGCGGCCTTTGAAGACCAGATGCAGTTCCCTTCTCGTGCTACTCTGTCATCTTTTACTGTCCTACTCTTTCTTCTGTCACTCCCATCACATCTCTTTTTCATATTTTTTCCCTTCTCTTCTGCCCAGCTGTCCGTTGGTTTGCGGTTTTCTGTCCAAAGGCTAGAAGATGCTGGACCAAAAATCAGCTTTGAGCTACAGATCCACAGGTGACACACCCACCCATAGTTACATATTACCACTGCAGTTTTCCACTTGCGTGCGCACACACACACACACACACACAAGGAGGTTTTTGTGCTTCTTGTGAGCCATGTAAATGTGCTCTGTGTCTGTCCTGATCTTGTCACTGTTTGTGGTTTGACGGAACTAACCGCAAAGGCAGAACAAGACACATGGCCCAGAGGAAGTACAGAGAGGAGACAAGCTCCACACAACATGTCCACTGTGTTTCAGTATATTGATTTTGAGACAACACATCACATGACACAAACACAGTACTTGCTCAGTCCACTGGCAGGAAAATTCTCCTTTCAGTCTGTAAAACATAAAAGATGCAGCTTATAATGGGTTTTTGTGAGACTTTGATTTTTCCCACAGCACTAAATAGCTATTACATTTGACTCTTGCAAAAAAAGCACTGAATACAGATCGTAGTAAGTGTGACAAGATTTTGTTTTATGTCTTAGAATTGAAAGAAAATCTCTTTGAATCTCTTCACAGCTCCAACAAAGATAACTCTGACAGCAACACTGTCACTTTGAATCTGTCCATTGTTGCCAGAGCTCAACTGGACTTACGTGGGTAAGTCAAGCATCTTTGCATGTGAAAAGTCTGGTGTCTTCTCCAAGACACAGTGACAAATTCTTTGTTGCCGTGTCTACTTTCAAAAGACACAATTGATCTGGTTTCAGTTTTTTGGTGTTTGCAGAATATTGCTGGCACTTTTATAATGTTTGAATCTGTGGAGCATGTTTATATACAGATGGAAAACAGCATGAAAACACATTCCTAGGAATAAACTAATCATGTGCACATGGGATGGTTATGAGTCTTTTACATGTACATGGATGCCCGCATGCCCCTTAATACACACACAAACACACACTTCAAAGGTTGGAGCCATGCACAGTGGTGTTTGGGTGTGGTCAACTGTGTACATAAACAGTGGAGGACCTGGGATGAGAGAGCTGAGGACATACAAGTTCCTGTGTTTATACTCCAATACTGTCCTGCTGTAGCTGCGTCCATTTGGCATTTTTAAGTCTCTGTGTTAAATGTGTATAACAGCTGTGAACATGAAACTTCCTCTTTGCCATTGCACTGAAAATGTTTTACGAATGACTTGACAGACATTCAAGGGATGAAGTGAAAAGATTTTGGAAGTCTAACATCAACACCCTTAGACTTCCAAATTAACCCTTCTATGCATGATGTCCACATTTGTGGACACAGTTTAAGATAATTTTCCAAAGGCTTATAAAGGCAATATTTTCCATCCCACATGGGGGTAGTCTTTATAGACCCTAAGCAATACAATGAGAAAATGCATCGTCTTTTAGTTATGGCCTGGTGCAAATAAAGAGCTAGACCCAACTGTAGTGTATTGTTATATTTTTTCCATGAAGATGTATTAAATTTTCTTTTATTTCATGTTTTTTTTTTCTTCATTAGCGGTAGAGAATGTGACAGTTGGGATACTAGTCATGCGAAATTTTGCACCAGGACTGCTCTGTGACCTCATAAAGTTGAAGGTCCTGTATGTAGGATTGTGGCCAAAACTAGAAATACAATCACATCCAAAATACTGTGAAGTGTGGTATCTCCTCCCAGACTATGGGTTGCCAGATCCAGTATTAGCATCTAGTACAAAGACCTACCATGGCAAGCAATGAGTTGTACACCGGTATTTATACCACCTGGCTCAAGCCCTGGTTCACTCTGCAGCTAAAGTCCTGGCTCCACTGATATAGCGCTGATACAGTCAGTTGGTTAATGACCCAGCTCCACTACTATAGCCACCAGTATGGTCAGCGGCTGAAGCCACAGCTCCACTGCTAAAGCACCAGTTCACTCTGGAGCTCTTCCCAGGAGAACATGCTGCTGCCTGGGCCCCTGAGCCCCTGAGAGCCAGCGTCAGTCTTCAAATTCTTAACTACTTTTCTGTTTCTCCGTGTTATCCTTGTTTTTTTTTCTCACTTTGTCAGCATGTATTTGTGAATAAGGGTTTTTTTAGGTTTAATAATGTCAGACATTTGTGATTTAAAAAAAAAAATAAAAAAAATTCCAGATTCAGCTCAGTGGAAACTGGAAACAATGGGTGAACAAACACTACTGACTGTGATTGGTTGATAGGTGATGGGTAGAGCATCAACCAAAACAACATAAAAAATTATCTAGGGGCTACTACCAAGCTATTCAAAAGCAAATATCCTGTCTGTTTTACTACAGTATTTGAAATGAACAGTGACAGTCAGGACCATTTTATGATTAGTGAGAACAACATTCCTACATACAGTACCTTTAACTTCCCAAGACCCAGCTACAGGTTTTCTCTCCTCTTTTCTTTGTGTACAAAAGTTCAATACTGTAGCTCTGTACAAAAAACAAAACTGTATACCGCAAAATATATTCTAGAAAAATGTTTAAAAATGCATCTGAATAAAAGGTTGCATCATGATGTTTCCAAGATAGGCAGTTATTTATTTTTTTTTATCTAAAACTTGTACTTTCCTGGGTTTTAAGAGGTTAAATGTCTTCTTACTAACAACATAGAAAATTTCAAAATGCTTTTCCACTCTTAAATCCAGATACTTTTTTTCATAATTTAATGTAGGGTTAAACAAACTAAAGGCAGTCTGTAACTACCTCTCGACTGATAGTTGTATGAATAGTCTCGATAGCTGCAGTTTGTTCGCTGATCTTCTAACTTGTATGCTCTTTGACCATCCAATCAGATGATCTAAAAATGCAGAAATGATTGTACACTTATTTATATATTTCTGTTAAATCAGAAGGCCTGTTTCTTTTACCTGGCAACACGTGATGGCTGAAATATGATTGGACAAATACTCCAACATGCATTTAACCTGCTGCGAGCAATGAGACGAAGCAAAAAGCTACAAAATAAAGAGAATGCACTATTGGGAATAATGTTATACACTTTGATGGAACAAATATAAAAATATAGGGTGTAAATATGTCAGTAGTTGTGATTCTTTAGGACAGTAGAGAAGGCCTTGTTGGCTCTGATGACCCACCACTGAGTTATTGTAATTACTTTTCCAATGCATCTTAAACTTGGCGATGAAACAAGTCCTGTAAAGTCCTAAAAGTATAAGTCGCAGACTTGGCTGCTGCCAGGCATGACAGACTCAGGTATCTTAGAGAAATGTGCATCAATGTGATTGGCACATGAAAGGCTGTGTAAATTCCAAAAAGAGAAAACAACACAAAATAGTGCTCACAATCTGAGTGTATCACAGCATACCCAATGACTAAAGTCTGTCTTGACACAGAGACAACTCCTTGTAAGCCATCTACTGTTGAAAAGATGTCAAGAAATTTTGACAGAAAGTTTTTATATGTAGCAAAAAGATGCAAAACAGCAGAATGAATGTTATATTCAGAAGGAATTTTGAGAAGTGTAATCTGTAAATTAGCATTTCACAATGGGTCACAAATACATTTAGTTCTGATTTAATGTTGTTGCTTATAATCACACATTGTTGTTTTAGTTTATATGTGTGATTTTATGTATGTATAACTCTGTTTTGTGTTTTATTTGTCCTCATGTGTGTGTACATCACTTCAGCCAACTGTTGTTTTTTAAAGTGCTTTATCAATAAAGCTGGATTGATTTGTATTTATGTTAAGTAGTCTATATTAAAGGGATATCAGCGACTGGTCATCACTGTCCACATAAATTATAAAGTGTCTCTTCAAAATGCAACTCACCATAGACATTATAGAGGAATTCCAGAGATTTGGAGCTAAATGATACCGGGTATTTAAATTATCATAATAACAAATAGCAATGTCACCATTGATGTGGTTGAGGAGTGTTTTTAAATTAAGTATGACAACATCAAAAACTATAAGAGTATATGTGCATCAGTGTCAGTGAGCTGTTTCTCCTCTCTCCAGGGTATCACATCCTTCTCAGGTGGTGCTGCCATTCCCACGCTGGGAGCCCAAAGAGAAGCCTGTCAAAGAGGATGATGTGGGACCACAAGTAACACACATCTATGAGGTAAGAGTTACATGAGAACACAGACAGACAGCTCGATCAACTGTGAAGAGAAACTGAAGAAAAGTGTATTCAGATGTGAAGAGACATTTAGATATTGAGAGCTGAGTTGTTTTGTGTAGTTGTTGCTGCTGGATGTCAAAAATATACCTATGCCCCTGCTGTTAAGATGAAAAGATACAGAAATAGGTGCGGAAATAGTAAATTACTACATTACGGGGGCTAGATTACATGTAGTAAACAGTAACACACACAAAGTAACCCCAGTAGCCCTATAAAAAATTGTGTTCTGGCTGATCAAAGGTCTCCAACTCAAGAGTAATTAATCCTGTTGAGGCGGGAAAGACAGAAGAGGAAGGAAAACAGAAGGTAAAAGGTAAAAAAAAAAAGACTGGACGCAGTGTAATGAGGAATAACTACTTAGAGGAAAAACAAGGTCAAACAGAGGTATGCCCCGATAGATAAGAGGCGGGAGGATGGCAGACAAGCTGGCGACAGTTTACAATAGAGCTAAATGCATGTATGTGTGTTTCCATGTGCTGTACATGTGATTTCTTTTGGTTTTAAAGGGACTCCTGCTTCATTGAACTGGAGTGCAGCAGTGTCTGGCCTGTCCTGCAGCTGATAATGATTTTCATTTGCAGTACTTTTCCCAGTTGGCAGCTGCTTCTAGTTAAAGAGGACGCTGTTTTTGCACTCGCAGAATTCCTGCCCTCCAGCGCCAGGATCATGTCCTGTTTGGATGACTTGTTTCAGTGTTAATGACTGTGTCTTATGTTCATGTGTGTGTGGTGGAGTGAAAATGCATGTTGGTTAACAAAGAGGATTTATTGAATTGATGGTTCATTTAGCTTCATAATTCATTCATCTTAATTTTGATGTGGAATGATGAGCTAGGTGATGGCGTAGCTTTAACTTGTCTCTTATTTCAATCCCCAGTGACTGACGGCTGCATTAGTATCAAGTTTGCTGAAACGCAGGTGGCCTATGTCATCAACCTACAGTTATGATAACCTAATTTTACCCTCGGTCACATGAGACAAGCAGAAAGCTCAATACTGACAACTTTCTGTTCCCTCTGTCTCTCTCTGTGTCTGTTTGCAGCTCCATAACTCTGGTCCTAGCAGTATACGGGAAGCAGAGCTTCAGGTAGGCTGGCCTGCCCGTTTCCGTGATGAAAACCTGCTGTATGCCATGGAGATTCAAACTGACGGACCAATTAGCTGCAGAACGAACACCAGCCTCAACCCCCTCGGCCTTCAGGTAACACTGAAATATATCTACACACTTATGTATACAAACACATCACACAACACAGTTCAAAACCCAAAGATATAATGCGAACAAGTTAACATTAAATGTACCTCCCCTAGCTGTCAGGAACCACTACAAAAAATACAACTATTCCTACTGTGATTATAATCTTATTTATTACACTGCCTGTGGCTTATCCATTTATCCATTCCTTAGTCATTTATATATACCTCTTTATTCCATTATTCTGGCTGCTCTCCATGCTGCTTGCCAGTTGGCTCAAAACGAAGCAAATAAAGCAATATGGCTATTAACAAAAATTAGAACTGAAGTACATAGTTTCCAAAGTCTATGATATCATCTGTAGAGTAGTTCAAAAGAAAATATGCTGTTTCAAAAAGGGCTGCAATTATATCTGAACGGAACATGCTAGATGCTGTAATCATCTAAGAAAATAATGTCAGCACGATGTCAAAGGTCACATTTTGTTTTTATTCTCCCTGTTTTCTTTCTGATTGGTCATTGCCAGTTTCCCAGTGTCAATAATCATTCCCAAGGCCTTCAACCCTTGTTGTCCTGAGGGTGCTGTAGATGGCCACTAAAGATATATACATGAAGTAAATGATTCTTTATATTGATAATAGGAATCTATATTACATGACAGTTCGTGCAGCCTTCTCCAGCGTCTCTTCATTGAGCAGATTACCAGATAATACAACTGATACATAATTTCATCAATTTGATTGTTTTTTTTGGCTGTAAAATAATTTCAAACTATTCTACATCTAATATGTAACTGAGAACCTGTACAAAGAGACATTACTGTAGATATATTTGTTTGCACTGGCTTTTAGCATGAGCTGAGCAGGATGTTGTATCTGTTTTTATTTGCCTGTTGTATTTGTTTTTATTGTTTTAGTTCTTAACTTCTGCATTGGCACTTTTATTATGGTTGTAAAGCACTTTGGGTGCCGCTGTTTGTTGTAAATGTGCTATACTAATACATTTGACCATGACCTTGATACTGATTTTTTTTTTAATCCCCAAGGGGAAATTAATTGTCTATAAGCTCAATGAAATTAAACAGACCTAAGTAAAAAATCAAACTCAAGTGATCATCAGTCTACTGGTCATTGGACAAAGGTGTAACTAATGCATGATTCATAAATCCACATGAACACCAATGCACACCTTAAAGTTTCCCACTGTTTTAATACATTTCCCCACTAACCACAAAGTATATTGGATACCCAACAGTTCACTCATTGAAATCCACAATGAAATTAAGCACTAAATGATAGCTGCCAAGTTAAACTACCACAAATTCAGGTTCAAGAGTAATACTGAGCTGAAGACTTATGTATCTGAGACATTTAGAAATATTAGTATTATAAACAACGTCTAGTGTATCTGACAAAGTAACACTACACAATGAGTTCTTATGGTAGAATGTTTCACATGAAAGACAGTGCCATTGAAAGGTTGAATAAGTGCTGTTAGTTTTAACAGTGTGACTTTAGAGGACAAGTGAGATACTTTGTTTAAAACACATATTCACTCTGTTAGTCTCTGTTAGTACTAATTTTGATCAACATTGGTGTATTATAAATAAATGGAAATATCGGTAATGATGAAGTAACTGATTATAGACCTCCAGACGATGATGTTACAGGCTGGTCACATGACCAGAAAAATGTCAACGAAGCTATCTTGGCAGTAATCATGACAAACAATCGGCTGATACGAAAGGCGCCGCAGTTATTATTGTTTCACTTATTGCTGGTTAAAATGGTCAGTGGGTGTTGTTGTTGTATGACATAGTTGGTCTCAAGACCAACATGGGAAGCTTCAACAAAACGGTGTCAGGTTTTTGTTTCTTTTCCTATATGGAATCAAACTCAAACAAACTTGTATCTGAGGTTACGAAGCAGTGTCAGCTGCACTGCCGTCAAATGTAGCTAGCGCAGCTAATAAACAAACATACTCATGAGACACTTCCTATTAAACTGGGATAATTTAACATTTGCCCTTCCAGTGATGATGCTGCAGTTTTTGGATTTAATATTCCACAACTGAATGTTTGAAACGAAACCAAGACTGAGTCCATTTGTAAACCTCCAGCCTCTTGTAGGCTCTGAGAGTTCCCTTACTAAACTGATGAGGTAGCTGTAGCTGTCAGCATACTGCAAACTGGGGATGTTCAGTTGAGGAGGAGATACTTTTGAAAAGCACCCTAGGGGCATTATACAGGACTGTTATATTTAATCTGTCCAATTTCTGCATATAAATCAGAATTTCACATGAACTGAAGTGAGATGTGCACTCTGATGGCGCGAAGGTGGTCATCATGTTTATGCCATAATATTTACAGTGGCGCCATGGTACCTAAAAAAGAAATTGCCCCTCTGGCCGACTGTTAGTTGAGCTAGACCTATCATGGATTGACCAATAGCTGTGCGAGTTGCTACCCTGAATGGCCAGCACAATATCTGAAGCACTTTCAAAACAAATAGCTTTGGTAGCTAGTCAGTCATCATGTTTACTGCCAATATGGCGTCCTGTCAACTAAAAGTCACGTGACGCCCGGAGCTCAATAGAGTTTATTTGGACAAATAATAACTAAAGTCACTTCAGTTCTTCCATCAATAATCATGATATTGTACTGACGAAAACAGTGCTTTTAGGCATTTCATGTTTTCTTTGTCTGTTTTAGTCACATGATACACAGAAATTAGTACTTGATTTCATAACCGTTGTTTTTGATTAGTTTTGTTTTCTGTGACTTTATAATATCATAAATATATGGTAAATTAGCTCATTTTAAACGATGAGGTCTACATTATTAGTTTTTTTTAGATCACTTCCTTTATATTAAAAGTGAGTGTTTGGAGTTTACATAACCGTTGTGTAACAGCTCTCTTGTCTTTGCCCTGTGTCAGATTTCTGCACTCCAAGACACTCCTGAATTACTAGGTTTCCTGAAAAACACCAGTAATCCTTCACCTCACCGGCACAAGCGAGCGGTCACTGCTGCTCAGAATTACACCGGTAAAACCCTGGTGAGCCATACAGATACTGTCTCAAGAAAATAAATGTTTGTTTAGTGATTTATGTGGGTTAAAATCTTTCTCTATCCAACACTGTTTCTGTGCAGAATTGCACCAACATCTCCTGCCTGAGGGTCATGTGTGTCATTGGGAGGTTGGATCGTGGACAGAGTGCCGTAGTCAAGATCCGCTCGAGGCTATGGGCGCACACTTTCCTGCAGGTCAGTACCTCAGCTTTTCATCATTTGACATTTCAGCAAAGCTTTTCACTCCACTTTATTGTTAAACCAGAAACAATCAACACAGTATGACCAGCTTTTTGTCACCTGGTGACAATGTTGGAACCAAATGATTACTTTTTATGGAACAAACTGTTACTACTGTACGTTGTAAAAAAAAAAATAATAATAATTTAATTAAAAATAAAAGAAATAGAAAGAAATGGCAGCTGTGGTTGCTAGATAAATACTGTAAAAAAAAAAAAACACATCAAACCATTAACATATTTAAAGATATAAAAAACATGAAAACTCCACACAGAAAGTTCCCACTGCCATCAACTGGTGTTGGACCACTCCAGATCATTCTTACTGTGAGGCACAAGTGTTATCCACTACAGCACATCCAAACATCCACCAATAGAAAACATTGAACCCTTCAGCTCATGAGACTTTAGCAGTTCCACAGTGAAATAAATAAATAAAAGAAAAAGAACATAAGTCAAGTCCAGCATCAAAATGTGGTTTATCCAAACTCATAATAAAGGCAGTTTAATACCAAGGCAAGCCTCATATGTGTTATAAAGTCTCCCATGGCAAAACAAATTTGCTCAGCACCAAAAGACAGCCAAACTATTATTCTGCTGTTAAAGATGCTAGACCAGACAGGTGAAAAATATTTAAAATAAGTCATAAAATGAACAAAAACAAAGTAATCAATAAAACAAGCAAAAATACAGTTTACAATTTTTTTTAAATAAATAAATGAAAATTACCACAACACTGGAAGCAACAGGAAAAACAAAATAACACAAGGAATATGGTGTAAAAAAAAAAAGGCCAAAGTATCTTTTTTTTTTCTTCTTCTTCTTCTTCGTATTTTATCTAATCTAGTCTTGTCATCTGAACCCACTTTATCCTCACTAGGGTCACTGGGGGCCTAATCCAGTTACAATGGGTGATTGCGGGGTACACCCTGTATGAGTTTCCAGTTCATCTCAGGGCTGAACATATATAGACAAACAATCATTCTCACATTTACACCTATGGACAATTTAGATTAACCAATTAACCTATCAGTGCATGTGTTTGGATGGTGGGAGGAAACTGGAGTACCTGGAGAAAACCCAAACAGACACGAGGAGAACATACAAACTCCACACAGAAAGGTCTGGTGTGGGAATCGAACCAGGGTCCTTCCTGCTGTGAGGCATGAGTGTTAGGTCAATACATATACAAGATTAAAAAAAATAATAAGAAATATTGTCCCAATGTATTGGATGGTTGATATATCAATCTATCATTAGTTAATATCCCTATTAAATGATAATAAAAAAAACACAAACAAATACATCAAACACGTTTTTCACACATTGCACTGCTACTGTAGGAGAGGGAGATGTCACTAAATATTACACAGAAACCTTCAAAGTTTTTATCCTTGGCCCAAAACCGACAGTTCTACGAAGATTCCCGAAACTCTGCAGTATTTTTATGTAACCTGCTGACAGCTCGATAACCAAAAAAAAATCACATAACCTCTATTTATTCAACGCATTCTTTGGCCTTTTCATTCTACAGATAAAAAATTATTTTATTAACTGTCATCATGTCTTATATTTCTTCTTTTAGCGACGTAATGACCCGTATATTCTCAACTCTACCGTGTCCTTCATGGTGATTACGATGCCTTACCGCATCCGACCTCCAACCCTTCCTCAACATTCCACCTCGGTGAGACAGATGTAGTGTGTGTGTGTGTTTCCAGCTGTTAATAAGAGCGTTGCAGAAGTGTGTGTTCATGTACAGGCCTGTTTTATTGTTTGCCATACAGATGGGGACGCTGGTGTTGTGGGGGACCCCAGACGTGTCATTTGCAGTTCCCCTCTGGGTCATTGTCCTTGCCATACTGCTGGGCCTGCTGGTTCTGGCCATGCTAACATTAGCCATGTGGAAGGTAAACACTGTCAGATCATGTCACACATCATCATCATCATCATCATTCCTTGACGTAGTCATAATTACGTTTTATTTCTGTTTTTTACAATGCACTTTCTGTAAATAATAAGAAATACTGTCATTAGATTCTTTATTTCTTCACTTTGCGGTATTCAGTTATTTGTATTTACACTATAACCCTCTATGGGACTACGTCATTTATAAATAAAGCTTGAAAAACAGCTTTAAATAATAAATAACCAGGCCTCTAGGCAATTGTGCCATAAATTTTAAAGAATTTAGAATTTAACTGCACTGCTTTTGATTTTTTGTGGGGGGTTGAACCACATTTCATTTGCAATCGTCCATTCAATCTTATGTTTATCAACTTTTCAGAATTCATAACTAACATGAATAATTTTTTTCATGACTTTCGAATAATTCTGAAATGAAATGTTCTAAGTGGTTTTTTTTCAGTCAAATATCTTCCTGGATAATGAAACCATTGTTCTTTTATCAATTGTTTTTTACATTAAGAATTCATGAAAAAAAAAAAAAACCTAACGGGACAAAGTAATTTCTAAATGACGGTACCCCCAAAATAAAGGTTAAAGATAAATTTTGTAAAGTATACATAGGAAATTTACTTTAGGGCTTCATACGCTTAAAATCAAAGGTCATTAATTTTTTTGGACTCCTCAATAAGTCCCATAGAGGGTTAATATGTGATTGCACCCTACTTTGTTTTGCACCTTATTTGTTTGTTAAATGCTGCTGTTGTTATGAAGCAATTTCCCAATTGTGGGATCAATCAACTACTTCTATTGTATTGTATTGTATTCTATTCTATTCTATTCTATTCTATTCTATTCTATTCTATTCTATTCTATTCTATTCTATTCTATTCTAGTTTAATTATCTAATACTGCTCTAATGGGTTGATGTGACTCCCTCAGTGTGGCTTCTTTGACCGGGCACGACCACCCGCTGATGATGACATATCCGACCAGGAGCAGCTGACGTCTGATCACACGGGGGACGCCTAAGATAAGATGTGTTCGCTCCTACTAGAGGACTATGGTTTAGGAGGAATGTGCACCTTCTGGTTAACCTAAATCAGATCTATAGTTGTTGGACCTACATTCCATGGCTTGAGGTCTTCCGTCTTTCTGTTAACAAACCTGAGTGAAAGGATGGACCAAAGACTGTAGCGCCGCACAAACTGGGACCAAAGAGCAAGGTTTAAACCAGACAGAGTGGGGCCAAAACACACTTGATAGGCCCAATCACACACACACATGTCCATGACTTATTCATTGTGATGAACCAACAGAACTGAGGACACAAGGGACGTTGTTGTGAAAGAAAAGTTTTAGATTTTTCTGTAATAGTTGAACCATTTTTGTATGTGTAAGTGAGAGACTTGAATAGTGTGCACAGTATGAGTGTATGTGTGCAGGGACTGTACATGTGTGTGTATGGGTGCCTCTTGTGTTACCTCTTCATTCACTTATTGAATTCTCTCCCCTCCTGATTTAATTCATCCTGGTTTTCTAAATGTTAAATGGAGCTGCACACAGACAGCTACACAAAGTCATATTTACTGCACAGATGCAGCCACATGCATAAACACAAAGGGCACAAAGTTTCTGTGTATATTTATGAATGTATGTGCAATATTTGGGTGTTACGTGATACTGAAGCTTGTTTACACTGGCATTATTTTATTATTGTTTCATTGTTTGTGTATATAAGTGATGAATTAGTATATTAGATATTAGTGTTGATGAGCAATGAAAGCAATTGTTTAGACTGATTTAAGTACCACCACATAATGTTTCCAAAGAGGAAGACAAATAACGGATTAATAACTTATTGTCTCAAGAGAATGACTATAGAGTTTTATCTTTTTGGAAGCAGATAATAGCTCTTTGGAGTGGAGGTACTTGCCTACCTGTTCAAAGTTTCACATTATGTGTTTCTGCTTTTTTATTTTGTTGTGACATAGCAGCTGATGAGACTTCAAATACTATGTGCAAAGATAAACCGTTCATATTAAAAACACAAGACACTGTAGACAGTGTGAGGTTGTGTACATTATTACTGTGTTTGTCTGACATGAATGCATCATGTACATGGAGGCAAGACATAATAGACTTAATTCTGAAGGAAAGAGTGTCATGATTGAGTGGTAGTTGTCTTTTTGTATTAAGTGTGAAGGTTTTTCAGAATAAAGTGTTGTTTGGTTACTATTGTTGGTGTGCAATTATTTCCAGTCTAAATGACTGAAGTTACTGCCTTTTATGTTTGTTTTTTTGTTCTATATTTCATATTTTGGCATCATGACCAAGTCCTGAGGGCCATAGCAGATTCCATCTGCACTGGGATCAGCCGCAGCAAAACCCTCCGCCCTGTAAAGAACACCATCACCTTTGTCAGAGCAGGAGAGCGGTCACCAGCATCACCTCGGAATACCTCCAGTGGGTTATTGGCAACAGCCCGGGACTGGGAACTAAAAGTGGACTTGGGAAAGCAGCTTAAATTCCCAGTAGCAGTTGCCAAAACAACGGCAAGGCCGGACATTGTTCTGCTCTCACCAGGCACCAGGCAGGTGATTCTCTTGGAGTTAACAGTTCCATGGGAGGATCGTATCGAGGAGGCCCACGAGAGAAAGAGAGAGAAGTACTCTGAGCTTGTGGAGGAGAGTCGTAGCAACAGGTGGAGGGCGAGATGCCTCCCAATTGAGGTGGGATGCCGAGGATTTGCTGGCCAGTTGCTCTGCAGGGCCTACAGTGTCCTTGGCATCACAGGAAGCAGTCGGCGAAGGGCCATCAAGTTGGCCACCGATGCTGCAGAAGCTACATCTAGGTGGCTGTGGATCAGGAGAGAAGAGGCGTGGCGTGTAGGGTAGCGCTTCCTGGACACAAGCCGGGACCTGATCAACCCTGGCTGGGTCACCTGGAGGAGGGGGTCTGATGTTGAAAGACCCGAAACCCCCAAGGATCCCAGGTTACATCACTGATGATGTGTTCAGGAGCACCACAAGGTGTATTAAAGAACCCAATTGTAATTTAAGTTATTTAGCTTTGACATTATTACATTTTAATTAACTGAAAGTTTTGCAAGTAAAAATCTTAGGCCACGAAGATTTTTGTTAGATTGGTCATTTTATTAAAAAAAAAAAATAAAAAATTAAAGAAAGAAAAGAAAAAGCAGGAAATGTGTGTATAGCTAAAAAACACAGAAAACTGAACTGAATGGTTGGTAATGGTTAAAGTCACTATTCAGTGTGAACCCCTGACCCCATGGCAAGAAACAGCACAAACAGAAACATCTGATATGTGCTGAATGAAACCTGGTATAAAACATCAGAAAATGAAGAATAAAAATCTCATATTGTCTGAGTAAAAAAGGTTAAAGACGGTCATTCATTAATTTTCTGAACTTGCTTTATTCTCACAGGGGTCGCTGGACTCCATCTACATATGGGTAAAGGCGGGGTACACCCTGGACATGTCAACAGTTAAATTTTTCTGAATATTCAAACTAAACCATTTATTCAGAATGTGTCAGCGCTAACATGTCAGGGGTTAAAGGGTTAGTAACTTATGATCCATTAATCCTGTCAATACATGTAAATAATTGGTGTAAAATGCAGTTTGTCATCTTTTCATGGTCATCATGTATGACCCTGTTGGACCTTCAGAGGCTCTGTAGTTACCGTGGAAACACCATTATTGGATCAATGACTGTGGAAGGACATACTGGATTTATGTTCAGTTAATAATGAATTTTGGTGAAAGAAACCTTTTTTTTTCTCTGTTCCTGATGTGACATTTAACTTTAATCTGAGTTTCTATGAACATCTTCATGATTAGTACATTAAATAAGGGAAAATACCAGATTTTTATGGAAGAAATGCACAAAACACAGGATAATTTTATAATAAATGGTTAAATAGAGATAAAATTCACTTGGGAATGGATGGAAAAATAACACTGTGTCAAAGGACAAAGTGCAAAGGGACATTATGCAAAAATATTATCTCTTCCCTCAAACGTCTGTTTTTAATATTTCCCATACAGTCGGATTATATCTTAATACAGACAAATGTGTATGTTTAGTCATTATAGCTTCACTAAACCGACAAAAAATAATGTTGACTTTTGCACATTACTGTAAAGGATTTAAATGAATTGATTTTTTTTAATACTCTTATTGTCTTCTCTATTCCGACTATAGCTTTTCTTTCATTTTTACTGCAAATTAGGCTTTTAACTCAGTATAAAGTATGTCCCACATTTAAATGACAATAAATTAATTTCAAATAAAAAGACACCATTCCATTAATAAGGTGACAAAGAGATAAACAGAATTTGTTTTTGTATTACACTAGAGAAGTTTTAACATCTTTGTATAGTTCACAGACCACAATAAGAACACATATTTTTGTTATTTGAAATATAATTGTCCTCATTCGCTCTCCTGCCTCATTCCCTCTTTCTTTTTTCAACTCTTTCATCCATTGATCTTTTTTCAGGTTTATTTCCACCTTTTGATTCGCTCTGAAATCTCCTGCCATCTGTAAATCAATATTCACTCTTAATAATTAGAATACATAGTTAACCACCTCCCCATTGCTCAGTTGGATTTTATTTGCTTGTTTTTGCTTGATGATTCTTCAGATTTTTTTCCTATGTTTGACTTCAGATTAGGACTCCTTTGACGTTCTATTATCACCTTAACTACATACTTGTAAACAGCAGTTTTGTATTCTTCACAAAATCACGTGTGAATCCCCTTTCTCTGCTTCCTTGTTCTAAACCCACAGCATTAATACATAATTAGATGAGAAAGGCTGTACTTATTATTTTTTTATTCATATTTCTTAATTAATGTTTCATTGTGTTTAGTGTCATTTATGTTATAGCACTGAAACTGGGCTTTAAATATGGATATGGTCTCATGCATGAATAGATTCATATAGCTTTCATTACTAAAGAAAATGTAGCAATTGAAGTGAAATTTCTAGTAAGAGCAGTTATTGTTGCTTTCCCCAAAGAGAAAATAGTCTTGTTCCCCCCAGTGGTGAAAAGTAGAACAAATGAAGTCTGTATTTAGAAGAACAACAGGGACATCTTGTGGTATTAGGTTGAACTAAACCATGATTCATTGAATTTCAGTAAATTGTCTCATATCAAAAAAGAATATAAGCAGGAATTAAATGGAAATAGCTATTCAGGTATAGTGATATTCAACAAAAAGACTAATTTGTTTTCTTGAATGTACAAGTCAATAAAACTGCACTTCTACAGGATTACTTACCCTAATTATAAAAGTTTCTCTGGATCTGTATTGAGCCTTTCAATCGATATTGACACTTGTTTTATGAAAAATCAGGGATATGAAAGTGATTTCATTGCTGGAAAAACAATTTGAAAACAGATTGTTATCAAAGCACTGTTTTCACTTATTTTTATATATATATATATATATATATATATATGTGTGTGTGTGTGTGTGTGTGTGTGTGTGTGGTGTGTATTACAATGGCAAAGACTGATAGATACATGCAGTATGTTTCTTTATACTCTTTATTTCTTTTAATATATTTGATCAAAACCAAACATTTGAAGTAAAGATTTAACAGTTTCTGACTAGTAAACCTTGACACCATCAAAATAAGGGAACATCATTGATACTTACTACATACCGTACGTAGAACAGTAGAACATACGTGTATCTTAGCTGAGATTAATCCAACAAACAGACCCGAATTACAAAATCATTTTTTAAGTCTTTGACTCCTATAATTTCCTGGGTTTTTGAGCTGGTGCAAAAGAAAACATCTTAGGTGAAGTAATATCCTGTATTTGTGTCAAATAAATGATGCATTTGTGAAATTCAATTTACTTCTGTACATGGGGGTCAGTATTTATCCTCTCCACTGGTAACAAGGTCATACAAACATTATAATGGAAGACTTTGGCTATTTACAAATCGCTGAGATGTTGTACTGTTGGTGTACAAGTCCACTCAGACATGCTGTACATTACTTCTGTGTATTAGTTAAACTATCAACCCCCTACCATCCCACCCACCCCCTCCCCATATATCAAAGTGCAATTCCATAGCTCACCACAAGGTGGCATACACCATATTTAACATTGTTTAAAAAGACTATGAAATGATAGATTTGGGAATCTATTTTAGCATTTTTCTGAAAAGGGGTTTATCAATATTTAACCACATTTAAAAGGTTGATTGTAGGATCAAACCTAAAGGCTGCGCACACCTTTAGTTCATTATTCATATAATGTCAGATGTTTTGTGTGAGATTTTCACATTTGTGCAAGCACATTAAATTGCTCCACCTTTCTTCATATCAGAAGGACGGCGTGTGCAAAGCCTTAAAGTGTCCATCCCAATTTCCATAGATCTGCATCAGGTTATCATTTCAGGTCTGTGTTTTGAAACAATTTAGCTGAAGAAATACAAATATAGACCAGGTTCACAGAGAGAAAATGGCTACAAAGACAAACTGATGAAGCAGTAGCTGTACTTTGTAACAGTGAAGAATATAAGACCACATAGTTTTGGAGGAGAACAGTCACTGGGCAGTGTTTAGCCTGAGCAGTCAAACACAAACAAAAGAGAACAGTCTGGTTACTGGGTTTACAATAAACACCTTTGAGGAGTTAGAAAAGGTTAATGGCTGTCCTGACATGATAAATTTCAGCTCATATTAATACATATTCTTTGAGTGTGCAAGTCAAATGAATTCTCAGGAGGCCAAGTTTTTATGTAGATGTTCCCAAAAAAAATTGGGAGCACATTCATGAACAATAGATCAATACCTGAACTGACACAAACGATCGCAGAACGACTTGATATTGGTGAATTAATGGAATGATTGAAGAAGGAGGCGCTGTGGCACATACAGTACATAGGCTACATGAGGGTTAGAATATCTATACACAGACTGTACACTTTCTAAGATACAATTTACTATACATGTTCAACACTAGGTGGCTAGTTAACTCTACAACTCTCTGTCTTTCTCTGAATAGTAACTTTATCAGTCATCAAAAATAAAGTTGAAATAGTTTGCCCAATGTATGTTTACATTCCCTGCCCCGGTATATAATGTTTTCAATCATAGATAAAACCTGCAGGACATGATGTGACGTGAAACAGTCTTAACAGCTGTGGAACAAGACAACACTGCCACCTCACTCCTGCTGGACGCTTTATCAAAGTGCTGCTGCTCAGAACACACACAAACACGTGACTGTGAACACGCACATACTGTCTTAAGCCCTAAAAACACACACACTTCATACTCGCTGTCCGTTTACACACACACACACACACACACACACACATACAGATGCACACTGTTCCTGAGTATGAACTGTAGAAGATTTATTTTGGCTCTACTCTAACAAAGAAATGACACATACACTATATCAATACAAACAAGAAACACTGCGCAGAAGTAATATTTCAAAAGAGGTATGGACTTAAGAAAAGCATACCATCATTCAGGAAAAAGAGTTTTAATTAATTATAACACCTTAAAACAATGTGCTGCTGTGTACTGGTTACATAGATCTAAGGCCATAGTGTCTGAAAATAAAGCAATAGAATAAGATGGTAATCATTTTATATCAATAAGTAAATTATTTTTTCTTATTTAGTCCACTACAGACAGCATATATTGCAGTATAATGAGTTCATACACAGTTAAAACTAATTTAGAGGTATTATATATAAAAAAAAACATTGATTTCTCCTTATATGTAAAGATCTGAAATGCTGCAAAGAGCAGCCAGGACTGAAGACAGATATAAACTGGAGACACATGCTGTCCTTAAAAAGAAAATATGTGGCTATTAATTTGTAATGTAAATTTGACTGAGGAATTGCAGAAGCATATACTTATCATTGGTGAAGCAAACAGCACATGCATAACTTTATGAACCAGTACTGAGGACAAGTGTTCAGTGATTTACATTCAGACCTTTCAATCTTGGTATTTGCTGGCAATACTGAGCTCAGCTGAGCTCGTAGTTTTAAGCCACACACACATCTCTGCTCTGACTGCATACAGCTACATAGAAAAAGAAAACACACACACACACACACACGCACACAGACATACAACATATACGCTCCACGTGAACAAGATGCGGTGACCCACACATGTGTAATGGTAAGGAAATAAAAAGAAAGAGAAACAAAACCAAACTCACAAGAGCATCAGATACACAAGGCAGCAGAGGTCACAGCCATTATGATTGAGCATTGTCACAAAAAATACCCAAAGAGGTCTCCAGCTTCACACTACTGCTTATAATCTCACTACAATCCAAACAAACAGTGAAACAAACACTGTGAAAGACAACGTTTTGTTACCCACTTTCTACCTGCTGACATCAGGTCTGTGCTTGTAGTGATTACGAGGAATGGGTGACTGATCCGCATCCAACAAGTTTAAGCCACATGACAAAGGAGATCCAGCTTATGATAGGTGATATGCAAGTCCAATATCTCTGGAGTCCAAGTGCCATTCACACACAACATTCAGGCTGCATTCATTTTAGCTTTAAGCATTGATTGCACTGATCTCGAATGTGATACCTCTTAGTCGAGGTGCTCTTCTTTACTTCACCAGACTTTTGTAAAAGAAAGGAAACCATGTAAATAGTGTGTAAACTCATCATATATTACAGTAGTCTGGATAGAGAGAAAAGAGAAGGAATAAACACAAAACAAACCACAGATGATTCATGTTCTTTCAACAGTCTACTCATTTGTTCAAGCACCTTTCACTCCCTGTACTGGAGTGGCCCTCTATGCTGATTTTAACCTCCTGAGGGATGAAGGAGGGTTTGGGTAGAGTCAGCGGAGGTTCTTCCTCAGATCTCTCAGTTTGATCTCGCTCTGGAGCCGACCAGCGTCTCTTGCGGACAACGGGTCTATCCTGATCACCACACTGTATTTTGTCTGTTTTCACTACTTCCTGTCTTACTTCTCTGTTCCCCAACACAGCCAACAGTGGTCCTGCTTTGTAGATACCCTCCCCTGGTCCAGAAACAAGTCCCAGTCCTGGTGACACCTCTAACCCTGGTCCTGTTGCAGTTGCATGCTCCTTCTCTAGCCTGTCCGAATTGGCAGTCTTTACAAGGAGGCCAGAACCACCTCCTGCAGAATTATGACAGGAGTCAGAGAGATCAGAGGTCTTCAGCTTGGCACCAAAAGCCTGGCTGTCAATTACTGAACCGTTCCTTAGTCCACGGAGGGTGAGTGACACACACACGTCACCTACACACAGCTTAGCACATGAGAGCTCAAACAGCTGGGTTGTCCGGTCAGGGCAGCAAGACGACCAGCCCTGTCCAAATACAAAGAAGGGGTACTCCACCAGCACCTCCACACACACCTGGAAAAGAGTATGACAGTTAAAGTTCTGCTAAAAATACAGTTCAAAGAGAAAAACAGCCACTCTAAACTGCTGTACAAAATATGAAATGCATCACAGCATATGGTACAATGTCCTATTTACGACTTTATGTGTATATTGTGCATAAATGACATTGAGCAATTTCACAGATGTAAAAATGTAAGGCTAGATGACTTCCATCTAGCTTTTTTTGGCATTTACAGAACGTGCAACCTTCCATAAACCAATTAAGCATATCATTTTTAAAAGGTTTTCCATCTATGGTGAGGGCTCTTCTAGTCCAAAATCCAGCTCCTTGGAAAGCACCACATTGTACATATCCAAAAACATCTGGACATGCAAATCTGTCATAACGTTTAAAAGAAATCCAGGCATACATCTTTACTCCAGCTTTGTGACTTGTTGGCTAGTTGGTTTATAAACAACATGCAGAACTGTGTACACTGCATACATGTCCAAAAATACTCCTGAATCCTAAAATATATGAGTATATGGGTATTTCCTACATTTGTGAATAGGAAAATGCTATATTTGGAGAAAGGCCTAACTCTGACCATCCAAATGTAATATGTTGTTTACATGACCAGGATCAGACTGAGAACAGTTATATTATATTATATTATAATAGTGAAAGGTGGACACATACTTTGAATGTAATCAAGGCTTACCACAAAAAAAAAAAGATTTTTACAGTGGCCTAAAAACATATATGACACATTACCTCTGTATTTTATATTTAGATGTTGCAATAGATTTTGGCCGCTCTAGTATTCCACAAGATGTTATCTGGTAAATGACAGGGTCGTCAGTTGTGTGTGTGATCCAGATTCAGCCAGTGATTTCCACAGCTGCAGCTGAAAGAATTGTGAGACACTAGTCCATGACATCACCAAGAATGCTCTTGTGTTCTTCTTCAGCTGTCTGTCCATGAGACCACTCTACCCAAACCATGCAACACATTGTACAGTGCTGCAAATTGGGACAACCTATCACCAAATGAGACCCGTATGACGCAGACCAGGAAGCCCTGGAGTGGCTGAGGCAGTGGGATGACAAGATATGATGATGATGAACACCAAGAAAACCCTTAATGTTTTTCCTGAGTCACTTCATAGTCCTTCACAGAGTCTACAATCATAGGTCTGTTGCCTATTGATGAATTACTTTATTGTTATATTGTATTATGTGTTTTAAGGACTGATTAGGAACATTAGACACAGAAGGATCTACAGAAAGTGGGTTTTAAAACAATAACTACTCAACTTTGTGGTTATTTATAGAATATCATACAACAATGAACTACGAACTGCTTACCTGGGCTTTTAACTCTCCAACAGAAAACTGTATAACCACAGCATTAGGTGTTTGCCCACTGTCAATACGCTCAACAGTGCTGGAGTCAATCTTCAATTCACTGCTAATCTCCGCGCTCTGGATGAAGTCCTCTGTTTTGAGGTCCTCGACGCGCTTCAGCTCTCCATCAGCCAGCTGGATAATGGAGCCTCGCATAAAGAATGGAGGAAGCGCCACAGGGGAAGAGGACGAGGAGATGGAGGGTGATGCTTGTATCGAAACAGGGGCAGGAGCAGGAGCAGGAACAGGACCTGGTGCTGGGGAAGGAGCTGCCACTACCACGGGAGCTGGGTTTGGGGGCAGGACCGGTGGCGCTGGAGCCTGTGCGACAGCAGGGGGTGGTTGATGCCCATCTGGTGCGAGCACGTCACACTTAGAAAGGGCTGTGGCCAGATAAGCATGTGGCATGGCGGTGGATATCTGAGGGGTAGTGGTAGCAGACAGGGCATTTGCAGTACGACTAACCTCCATTTCTGTACCATTATTGGTGCCGCTGACTGGGATTAGTAGAGACTGGCCACTTGGGATGACCAGATGCTGGGGCAGTGCTGCGTGGTAGCTCACAGCATGCTGATTTGCGCTGGTGATGTAGCCAATGATGGGTGGTTGTGATGAGGAATAGAGGTTAGCGGGCAGTTCCTCAGGGGCTAGAGTGGTTTGGATGACAGTATGAGGAGCCACAGATTTAACTACCTCTGAAGAAGGAAGAGGGGTAAAAGAGGAAGATCTGGACACTGGTTTACCCAAACAGATGCCACCTTTTTCAGTTTGGACTAGGGAGATCTTATTTGGGCCAGGTTCATGATCAGCTCCATGGTTGGGTTGAGCCACTAGAACCAATGAAGTCTGGAGCCCAGAGGGGTTCTGGCCATAGTCTGCAGGCAGGAGGATATGCCTGGCCTCATAACTCTGGACCGGCTGATGGTTCACTGGTTGAGCAGGAGCTTTAGTCTGTTTTACCACCTCCAGTTCCCCATTGAGTAGCCCTTTAGCATGCCCCTCTGGTTTCTTTCCAGCTGAACCATCTGTATACTGGACAACCAGCTGGGGGGGAGCAAGGGTAAGAGTCTGTGGTAGGACGGTGGTGTGAGGGTGGAGCTGGAGGTGGGCTGTGGGTGAAGTCACAGCACTTCCACTGACAGTCAGAGGAGCTCTGCTGTCCAGATGGATGTACTGGCTGGTGACTTGGGGAGAATTTGACAGTGATACGGGAGTCAGTTCAGTGGACGAGACTCCCATTTGAAACTGTGGCTCACCTTTAGTGTTTGGGGAGATGAGGGCAGTAGTGTAACCATCCAGTGGAGAACGCTGTCCTGCTATAGCAGAGCTGTTTTGGGCAGAACTAGTATTAGTGGAGATGATGTGAGAGGATATATAACCAGCATAGGGCCCAGAGCTGATGAACTGAACATTAGGCCCCAGTTGAGCAAACTGAATAGTCCCAGCCTGTTGTGGGAGAGCTGTGGGGTAAACTGTAGGAAGAGAAGCCAGAGGTACTGCAGACAGAGGAGCAGCTGAGGAAGGGATTGAAGAAGAAGGAGATGATGAAGATGCAGAGGAGACAGGACATCGGGGGCTCTCTGAGTCTCTGGATTTGCAGCGTTCACTGGCCACACTCGCGAGCCATGCTAGATTTTCTGTGTGGGCGTTATCAGCAGCAACAGCAGCTGGAGGTGCTGCTGTAGCTACGACTACTGGCCTCTGCTCCAGAGCCAAGATCTCACGCTTCTTAGGAGGCAGGCATCCATTACTCCTCTCCTGGTTGGATTTCATTCTGCCAAAGTGGTTTTAATATTCCCTGGTGTTATGAATTCTGAAACTGTGTTTTTTTTTCCCCTCTCTTCTTCACGCAGTAGTTATGTGCATCCGCTGGCCTCTGTTAGTGCTGTGAGGCTCTGCCTCTTGATGGTTTCACTGGTTGATAACTCCAGGTCGCAGAGTAGAGAGGGTGGAGTCACTCCAGCTCACAAAATGAGCTCCATAGATTTCATGAGGAATCATCTCGTAATCATGTGCCTCTTCCACAATGTCAGCAGGAGTCTGTTGACAGAAAGAAGTTCAGGTCAGTCAATACTGCAATGCCTAATTAACAGGCAAATTCACCCAACTTTAAAATCACACTAGTACATGTATCCAAATGAAGGCCAAATAAAGAAACTTTATTTTATTTTTAAAAAATTCTGTTCTGTCTACTTGTACTGTAATGAGATGGTACACTAATGAGCACAGTTGTTATTTATGGACTATGGGTAATTCACAACCACATATTCCTATGTGGTTGCAAATACAAAATAGCGAACAGCAAAATAGTATTTCTCTGGGATATTCCCTTAAAAATGTCTCTATTTTCATGTTTGTAAAAGTGTTGGTCTTTATTCGGCCACTAGGTGGTACCCAGAGGACCTGGGTTTGTGTTTTGTCAGATGCACAACATGTAGGTCATTCTGTGTACATTTTCCTCCAAGTGCAACCTCTTAACAGTCTCATTGAAGGAACACCGAAAGAAATCTGTGACATCTCAGTCAGTCTTTACACGAGTAATGATGTATGACCCACAGTTGCCTATCACCAGCTCTTTCATGTTTCAACACTAAGCCCAGAAGCTTCCTGAACAGCACCGTTTGTGTGTCTGAGTGTGTGTGTGCTCAGTTAGGTGTACAATGAGTTGCTGCTGGCTGTTATTGTGCTCCAGGTTGTAGGGTAAGAAAGCAGAACAGAGTGAAAGGATAACAGCACAGAGGGACGGCCTCAGAGGAGCTCATGTTTTTGTCTTTGTTTTAACACTCCTAGGCCTCGTGTTGAGTCAGTGGGGCTCCTGTAAATATAACATCCACCTTCAGACAGGAACTGTGGGTCAGTGGGCACACCAGAAAAATGAACTGAAAACAATATGGCCTCGAATTTGATTATGGAACATTCTGGAAGACGTGTTAATGGGCTTTTGTTGCTATAACTTTCAAATATTTTAACAATGGTTTTCCGTTATACCCCTCTTTTGAGTACTGTTTCAAAGTTCAAGGAAGTACAAAGTGAACAACAATGAATTATTAGCCCAATTTGGTTTAGGGAGAGGCAGGCTGAACATTTTGTTAAACAAGCTTACAGGAAAAAAAAAAAAAAAAGGATGGAAACCAGAGTGTTTATTACGGGATACATAGTGAAAGATAGTTGTGTCAATAAACCACAACAGCAGTGCACTGTTACATTACTGTAATAACACTATGATACAAAAAAACTATCATACAACATATACAACCATATACTATGTCAAAATCCCTTTGCTAACTCCACTACATTGACATGCACTCTTTTGATCATCTCTTTTTTATGATTTCTGTCCAGATTGGCTGTTCTTCCCACAGGCTTATCTGTGGGTCAATGCACAGAACTCTAAGTTGTTCATTAGCCAGAGGCACTATAGAAATGGAGTGTATGACACACACATCCATCCATTCATTTTTTTCCACCTACTTGAATTCATAGGAGCAGGGCTATTTGAAAGTGCTAAGTTGTACTTTCATAACATAGGGGTGGTTCACTACAACAGGGAACAACAGACATATTACATAAAGACAGTGAGAGAGAGAGAGAGAGAGAGAGAGAGAGAGAGAGAGAGAGAGAGAGAGAGAGAGAGAGTATGTGTGTGTGTGTGTGGGGGGGGGGGGTACAGAAGGCGACCTTGGTCAGTACTATTTAGACGCATCTACCTCCAGTACTGGTTTTGACAAGGTCACTCTATCCAGAAGCAGCAAAACCTCCATGCATTATATCTAAGCATACAGCGTGGTAGATCTACCAGATGTAACAAAGGAGTATAGCAACAGAGCTGAAGAAAAACAGAAGGAGAATAGTGAGGGGGAGGATAGGGAGAAAGGCTGTGTAAAATGACAAGACTGTGCAGAGGGGGTGAAGGGGGAAGAGTGAGAGAAGAAAGAAGATTTGGATTGAGAAGGAAGGGGAGAAAGAATGGGGGGGGAAAGGAGAAAACAGAGTGCTGCTTCTCCTGACCCACATTGAGTAGTGCCTGCAGCATCAGAGCGCCATAGCCCCCGCCTTTTCTGAGAGATCCCTGATCAGCAACACAGCCGCCGCTACAGCCTGAGCTACTGTGTGCAGCATCACCACAGCATCTCTCAGTGGCAACAACCCCACCTCAGTGACATTGTGTCTACACGTAAATGACATCACAACAGAAAGTACCATCTATGAACAATCACAGCATCACAGTAGAAGACAAAGCCAGTGTGCTTTCATTTCCAAATGCTGCAGACACACAAAATTACTGTCACTAGGGTATGGTGTAAGAGGATGCTCTTAAGGTGGGTTTCCTCATTTGACCTGGACAAAGCACCCACTACACAATGGCACATGCTCATATACACATGCATACAATCCAGCCTCTCTAGATTGCAGTCTATTATTAGAACACTGACACTAATAAACATACAGGCTTTGTGGTAGTAGAGAGGACAAAGATGAGCTTTTGAGGCATGGTTGGTGTGACACCAGACCAGACAGTAAATGGGACCCCTGAATCAAACCCCTGGCATAGGACTGTCACCTTTGGAGACATGTATGAGGAAAGGGGACAGGCCAGTCTCTGTTCCACTCATCACACTGATGCTTTTCAACTCAGACAGGGTGATAGAGCCTCGCATGTGATCCTCTTTCATACTCCCACACACACACACACACACACAAAAGATACCCAAACCACAGAAATAGGCTTGTGTAGCGGTGTGTGTCTGCCGTCACTGGAGAGCAAATAAGATGATGTTTTCATTCAGTCTCCTCTCTGATGTCTCCAGGTGAGAGAACCCCCAGCAGAGTTACATCTCTCCTCTTACGCAGCCACATCCACCAGTCCCCCACCTCTTCTCTGCCAGAGCATCCTCTCATGCACCTACTATTAACTCCTCACATTGATCCACAGCTTTATGGCAATAATTCCTCTGCAGCAGGATGAGCCAGTGAAGCAGCAATATAGAGGCAACCAAATTACTTGACTGGTTTGGCTACATTGCAGACGATATATATACAAATAACCAATGCAATGAGTCTGATATCATAAACCTGTTGTCATTGCTGCTACCTATCGAATTCTACCTGCAACACCAGACATGGATACACATAGAATACACTGCACAGCAAACGGCTATATATAGAAAACAAAAACTTCATTATCAATCTGAGCTCTAGTATGAAAACAGAAGGGGGGGGGGGTACTGTGGAAGGCAATATGTGTATGCGTATATGTGAGAGATGTTGTATATAATTAAAAGATCTCACCTCAATTCCCATGAAAACATAGCTGCTTCCATCAAGAGAGCAGATCAATACAGTGCACTGGTTTTCCTAGCACCCAAAAGAGCCATTTTTTCCTGCCCCTTCTCTGCACAACAGTGGTGCCTGTCCCTTTAAGAGGCGGACCGACCGTGTAGCAGACTGAAGCAGACAGTGAGAACAGGCAGTGGGTTCGGGCTGTTTGTCTTCACAATGACTCCAGAGTTCTGCATCACTGCTCGACACACACCGATCACACAGTGTACAAGCAGAGATGCGTATGCAGATGCCCCTCTCTTCTCCCCCTCCTCTCTCTTTCTCTCTCTCTCTCTCTCTCTCTCTCACTCACTCACTCACTCTGCGATCACCTCTACGCAACCAAACTGAGCTTACTGTCGCTGAATACTACGACTGTGTCTCTGGACAGATGCTGTGGCTGTAGCCTCTGGGGGCTTTAGAATGACAGTAAGAGCGCATGAGTGTAGTAGCAAGGCAGAAAATACTACTATGCTACAAATCAAGAAGAAAAGAGACAGCCCCCTCCTCCCCTCCTCTAGTTAGAGTACTAAGAATAGCTCACCAGTCTCTCCACAGCCACTGCTTGCAGTGCATGTCCAAGGATTCTTCCTGCTTCTCTGTGTGTGTATATGTGTGTATCTGTGTGTGTGTGTGTGTGTGTGTGTGTGTGTGTGTTAGAGACGTGTTTCCTAGGACTGCTTTTCCTGAATCTTTCCTTTGTGCTAAGATCTTCTTCTTCTTCTTCTTCTTCTTCTTCCTCTTCTCCAGTAGCCTGTGTTCTCCCTCCCTGGTTATGACTCCTCTGCAACGGGGCTGATGACGGTAAAGGAAGTTCCCCACTGATGAAGCTCACACCAAGTCCTGCGTGCAAGGCTGCTCCAACGTGTGTTATGCAAGGCCACCAGACCGCCAGCTCCTTCTCTGCCTGGCTGCTTCTCTCTCTCTCTCTCTCCCTCCCTCTCTCTCTCCCTCTCTCTCTCTCTCTCTCACACTCACTCACTCACTCTCTCCCTCCCCTTTCTTTCTCTCGCTCAGTACTCCACTGACACAGCTCCTCCCCCAGCCAGCCTCATCAGCCGCATCAGGTATTCATTCAAAAAAACACACTCCACTTGGCTCAGCGCCCAGACTACGCTCACACAGAGAGGGAAGGAGGAGGTGGAGGAGGAGGAGGAGGAGGGAGCAACAGACGAAGGGTGAGGGAGGGAGATTCAGAGAGGGTTTGCTCAGACAGGCTTGCTGCATGAATGTGAATAACTGTGGGTTTTACTTGCATTGCTATGTTACAGTACTGTACATATGCAGCTCACGAACACTGACACACATAGGCAGACACAAACTGACAGAGGATTAAATTGTTCAGTGTGTTAGAACATCAAAGCTGTTTTAATGCACTGCTTCGTCCATGTTCGTCCTCATATGCATTTTCACTGTAGAGACAAATCTCCTCCTAATCTGCCCTGTGAGCCGTGAATTACAGCTCCAGTCTCTATACAGAGCTGCAAAGTGACTGTGAGTAACCTGCTATTACCCAGGTCTCCCAAGGCCTCCCCTAGAGATTCTTCCCTTAGAGCAGCACTGATAAACACCCCCCCCCCCCCACACACACACACACACACACACACACCCTCCGCCCAGCCACTTGGCATTGGGGCCCTTCTCACCCAGAGGCCACCCTCTTATCCTGTTCAGCACACAGCAGACAGAGCCAGGCTGCAGACAGACACTTCACTACCAGGCCAGTTAACTATCTGCTCCTCTGCAGGCAGGACAAGCAGGGTGTCCCATCTGCCTTAATGTGCAGACCAGGGAAAACACTGAATACAACTAATGATGCAATGCTTTTACTAAAACAAGGGTACTGAGTTGTATTATGTTCACAAAGGCTCTTGTGCTGGGGGTTCCTACACACTCTCCTGGATGCATTAGCTACAACGGAGCTGAAATGTAACCCCAAAATGGACAAGTTACACACATGGTTGAGTCAAAACATTTCAGCCCCCCCTGGAATATTTCTCATAATTTCATTTTATTCATTTATTTGTTTTCGAGCAGAAGGGAAACACACTTTTGTGGTGTGTACAAAGAAATAAGAGCAGAGCAAATATGTTAATAAGTAGATTAATACAAGCAAGTAAGGTTTATTTATATAGCACCGTTCACATAAGACAATGTGAAGACAATATAATAAAATACACAATAAAATTACAATCACAAAAAAGTATAAAATTGTTCCATTAAAACATGATAGACATATAACAACTATTAATCTACTGTCATTAAAATGCCTGGAGAAACAAGTTTGTTCTGAAACAGACAATATACCAATTGCTATGTATACTAGTAATAACAATATATTCAACAAGTATTGCTCTTAATGATCTTAAATAAACAACATTTCACCTTCTCATGTTCAACTTTTTGAACATGAGAAGGTGTGAGTGTCTGTGGTATGAATTAGTTTGCAATATCTTGTTATTACATTTAATATTGGTGAAGTAAAACACAATCTGCTTTTGTTATTTTCTGAAGAAAAAAAGACAGAAAATAATGGGGGAAAAGACACAATACCACATTGATTGATTTGCGAGGTTCTGCACTAGAGATAAACCAGGTTATTGATCAGGCCAATTAATCAGTGCTGATTGGTTGTTTTACTAATTGTAGGATCTGGCAGAACTTGGTCAATATTCCTGATTTTCAGCTGTTTTTTTTTTACTGACAGATACAGTAAATTTATCCTTGGATTTTTAGGATCTTTATTTATTTAGGTAGTTATAAGTGTCACTGAGATGTTTACTTTACCAGCCACTGGTTATTAGGGGATGATATTGGCTAGTTAATCTGTCATACCATTTTTCTTGCTCCAAACCATTATTATTATATGGCCTTTAAAAATCCACAATCAGCATATTTTCCTATGTCTGGAGAATATGATTTGTAGACCAGGGCAGATCTGTAGTACCCCAATACTTCATGTGTAATGGTGTGATGTGACACATTTTATTTTTCTCAAAAGAATTACAGCTTCTGCAATTTAGATACTGCACTCAGCCATATTGTGATTTCTACAATATTTCAATGAATTGTTCAACCACATGCCACTGCATTATTTCAACTAAATTGTCTACAGATAAAAATAATTTTTTATTAAATTCTGTGATGCATATTTGCCTTTATCCATAGCTGTCCCAGACCTCTGTCTATGTACTTAAGATATACAGAAGTCATGTTCAGAATCAGAACATACAGTTCCCATAAAGACATCAATTAACACACACATACAATATGCACAAAGAACTGCTGAAGTGGTGCATGTTTTCCCAGTTGTGGAACCTGGGAAATAGCATGTGCAGTGTGCAGAGGGGCTAAAGCCTCATCTTTTTATTGTGACTCATACTTTGGGAACTATACAATTCCCACAGCGAGGGAATGGAAAGAACATGACAGACCTCCATCATTAAGTGTAAGGATACATAGTAGAGACTGTGGTTTTCTTGTCTTGAATTGACTCACTGTATACTGAAGGTCAGAATTAATGTCAGCAAAATGAGTTAAATGCACTTTCCTGTAAGAAAACGCAAATCCTGCTGCAGTCACATAAAGCATAATGTTCACTCCACCGCACTGAGCACAGACTGTGTAGAGAGAGCTGTCAAAAAATGTTACCCTGCAATCAAACACAGGGCGTTTATCCAGTATAACGCTGGAATATTCAGTCTTTGCTGATTGTTTAACATGTTCGGCTGAACTTGATCTGATGCCAGTTACTGTGGTCTAACCTGCTCGCCTAGTCACATGGTTGTTGTTGTTTTTTTTTTTTTTTAAGTATAGCAGTGTTGTGGTTCAGAAATAAATTATGTTTCCCCACAGCTATGTATTATTCCAATTTCAACTATTATAAGGCAGCATTTTATATTTTTACAGCAGGATAGTGGGTGAAGTGAGTGTAACAGCAGTCTTTAGAATAATAGCAATAGTGGTATGATTCTTTACAGCCTCAATAGTTTAGCCTTCATTATTTTACACTTCCACTATTCCTTTTTGTACACACAGATGTCTCCATATAGCTCTATGACATTCTTCTACACTCATTCATTGTAACCTTCAGCACAAAATACAAATGAAAACTCAAGTCGGCTCTGTTGCTGCAGGTTATAACATGGCCTGACCTTTACTGTGGAGTGCAGAGCTCTTAACTCTGGACACACATTATCATCTAACACTTCATAGAGCTTAAATAAAAAGAAATTACCTTTTATTTGTGGGTGAAGTGTCCAGCTAGTATTGTTCTGCATCCTTAGTGTGGGCTTTTCTGTGTTAAGTGAGCTTCCTTTATTGCAGCAGACATGTCCAGACATGTAACAGTGATTCTCACAAAAAAAAAAAAACAAACAGCAGAGCATGTGTGATCTCACTTGGGAACCACTTTATCATGATGCACTACTGTTATAATGAATTGCTCCATTCAGCCTCGGTCTGGGAATCTTGCATTAAAAAGTTTGAGTCACTTGTCTGACATTATAGCGGTGCCAATGTCATGTAAGAAGGAAGCTTAAAAATGTTACCAGTTAGTGCTGGAGCAAAGTTCAGAGAGCAGCCAGGAGAAAATACTATGCATTAGTAATAAAGAGAATGGAAAGTGGAGTGTGGGTGGCAAGATTAAGAGGGCATCTGGTATCAGAGCAGGAGGTAAATAACCCTGGCTTAGTCCTGTCTGAGCAGACCTGTTTCTGCTGTGGCGCGCTCCAGTTTAGGAGGAACAACATGCACGCTCCACACTATGTGGGGAGAATGTGAAAGCGCTTGCTGCCATGGCAACAAGGCAGCTCCACAGTCTCCAGTCCCCATTAAGAAAGATGGGTGGCAACGTGGCTGTAGCTCAATTGTGGTGTAGCATGACACACTGAAAGGACCTATTGAAAGCCACTGAATTCAGCAGTTAATTAAAAGAGCAGTGGATGGCAAATCCACCCGGCAGGTGATACTGACCTCACCTCTGTTTGGGTGCATGTATTCTACAAGTATTGTCTGCATGTCACATTCACTCACTTTGACTATTCTGATCAGCTGGTATTGTACACAAATGGAGAGACTGCCATTCATTGTCCTTTTGTTTACAGTGGACCAATTCATAGCAGTTCAGAGTGAAAGTGACCTTGACCAGAGTCCTTGGATCAGATGTCTTTCAATGAAACGACAGATGCGTATATTATGGTGCTCAACCTCTGAAAACCTACAAAATGTTTAAGCTAAAAAACAGGTCATGGTCAAGGTCATGGTTGTTCATTCATACATTTTGGTAATACCCTACTATTAAGACAATTAATGTCACCTCATCTTGCCTCCCATTTCACCTGATAAACCATGTTTGGACATGTTTTGTTAATTTAGCTTCATATTTTTTTTTAAATACAAACCATTTAGGAGTGAAAAATGATTCATAGTTGAGGAAGTGGCTGCTCAGTGTGGGAGTGAATCAATCATTTAATAAACCTGTTGCCAGAAAATACTTAACACTCTTTTGTGATGGTTTACTAATAGCTTCTACTGGCCACAAAATGAGACATCCTTTTGTCTTGTTAATGCTAAAGTTTGTACCTATGTTTCAAGAGTAACAGAGCCCTCGAGGTTTAGTGACTAACTGCATAATGGATGAAAACAGGTTATTAAAAAATCATGCTTCCCTGTGAAATAAGTGTGGTTTTACTGTAGGATACCATTAAATACTGTCCATGTGATGAAAGCCAAATTCAGCAGAACAAAACAGATTTCATCCTGAGTCCAAGTGCCAAGACTCTTTTCATTCAGCTGAAAATAGCAAGCCACTGCTTACGCACATCTCCAGAACATAGTTTAGGCAACTAAAGGATTGGGTGGGAGTGATTTGTGGAGGAGGAATACAGCCAGTGAAACAACTCGGAAGAGTTTGCTCATATACAAAAAATACTAAAGGAATCAGAAAGACACCAAACTACACAAAACAACTGAGCATAGTGTGCAGCCAGGAAACAAAGTTAGTGCCAGTTAGTATAGTTTCCAAACACAGCTAAGACAGGATGGATAAAGGACACAACAGCTCTACCCTAATAACAGGCTGTTTCATCTAGTAACACAGAGTAGAGGATGAGGTCCAGGCTCACAAGGTGTACACATGGATTGTTTTTTTCCCCACTCTAAGTGTCTGATTTGGATATTCAATTGAGAAGCTTGGCCATCAGTGAAATGACCTCAGCAACCTCAGTGGGAGCCTGCCCACTCCCCCCTCCCATTGGCTGCAATGTAGTTTCAAAAACACACGACAGAGGGCAGCATGTTGACTTATACATATCAGGATGCAGCCAAACTTTACTAAATAAAGTATATTTTTTATCTGTGTGATGCATATGTTACCAAAGTGAGGCACTGTTATTTTTAGTTTGATGCAGTTTTTCATTTTTATTTACTCAAAGAAATACACAATTTCTACATATAAATCTGGTTTTGATCACATACTCTTCCTGTGCCAAATGGACTACTTACAACATGGACATGGGTATTAGACTCTGAACCCCAACCTTTAATCATAAATGTTACTGCAGTCTTTTATGTGTGAAACTTTTCGTTTTGTGTTGTTTTGTTTCTTTGTCCTTGCACTGGTTGGGTTTTTCTTTTTTTCCGAGTATGCTAGATGTGAAAAATGAAGTAAAGATAACATAACCTAAGATAAGATCTTTACAGTAAAATACAAAAATGCAAGTGCAGAAGACAGGCAGAAACATGAAATATAAAAGATCCACTCTTTAATTGCTTGTTAATTACTTCGTCTTTCATACATATACACACGCATTATTTACATAGGCTATTTAAGGTGTATATCCTTGAAAAATACACCATTTTTCAAAAGTTAAAACGTAACCTTGGAGACTTTAGGTATAAGTTACATGTCATAAGGCTCACTGTAAAAAATGACCATATTTTAACAGCAAAAGGTTCTGTAATTGCAACATGGAAAGATAGTAATGTGACAATGCATGTTTATTTGAGAATATTTTTGTGTTAATCATTAAATCAAATGTAGCTGTAGTTTTTACAGCTATTTTTCATTTTTATTTCCATTTGAGAAATAGAAATATTAGGCCAATATACAATGTAAATTAAGAACATATCAACATTAAAGCGCATACACCAAATATTCATTATTTAAACAAGCCATTTCTTCCATGCATTATCCCCCAACCATCCACCTCTGAAGCTCCATGCCATTGCACCTTACTTCTGTTTTACACTTCACTTTGTTTGTTTTACTTAGTATGTGAAAACTGCTGCTGTTACAAAGTAATTTGCCAATTGTGTGATCAATAAAGTACTTCTATTCTATTCTATGTATCAATGAGGTTATTTAATGTAAACTATATTAACTCATCTAACATTGCCAGTACATTTTTTTTATTCACTTTGTTATTTTACAGTTTTAACTGTCCATTGTATTTCATCCACAGAACTGGGGCTAAAATAATCACATCACAGCTGTCAAACACACCTGCCTTACTTTTAAGCCTTCATTGCAATTCAAACCTTTTACAAGAAGATAAAGAAAACATTTTAGGATAGACTGCTTTCTCATTCCTTTTCCTTTGTTTGTCTCAGTGCCTTGTAAGAAAAAAAAAAGAGAAAAAAAAGAGGGGGGTGTTTGTCATGTGTGGGTAATTATTTGTACACACTGCAGCTGTTGCCAGGCAAATTAATTCAGCATCTTCTCGGTCCAAATCAGCAATGAAGGAGAAACATGGGGGTGACTAAAGTGGACCAGTACCTTTCAGGATGGCTGTAGGCACACATTAGATTTTAGATTAGATTGTTTTGGGGGGTTTTATTTCGGTCATAATGCAAAACAAGGCACAAGCACAAGGCAGGCAAGACACATATTCACACATGATCAATACATTGTTTGACCGAAAAGGTTTAGGGCTGAAGCCGAAGCTTTTTTAGCCACCATTCCCATTACCTCCCAGCTATATGAAAAACTAAAACAAAAACAAAAAAAAAAAGCACAATGCAAAAGTCAAACCCAAGAACAACTGTGCACATAGAACAATATTTGAATCCCTTTTTTTTTCCTTTTCCTCCCTCCTCTTTTTCTTTCCAGTCTTCCTTATTTTTCTTACTTTTACTTCCTTTCCCCTTCCCTTTTGATTCATTTTTCTTCTATTCTCACTTCATCCTTCTCTTCCCTATCCACACTTTTCTGTCCATTTTTCCTCCTTATTTCTTTTCAACACTTTACTGGAGTTTTCTTTTCTTCACCACACAAAATATATGCAACACACCATCAGATCTGATATTCTAATAATGTTGCACTACTCAAGAACGAGTAAAAATGCTGTATTCCCCTACAATACAGACTCCATGGTTGTCTTGACAACTCGAGCATCACCTTAAGAAAGAAAAACGGCTGTATAGTCAGACATAAACAGACAGAAACCTGATGTGAAGCCAAGAAAATGTATACATACACAGTGACTCTTAATGCATCTTCATCATTCAGTTTGTACTTGCCATCGCATTCATATCTATTTTTATGCCAAGAAAATGAACACAGGAAACATGCTATTTTAGAAATGAATTTGGTCATATCATACTCTTGTTTATTTTACCCTACAAATCAGTTCATTCATAATTTACCTACATAGTAAATGAAAGGACATAGTTATGATTAAGATATTTAATTTGGGTGATTAAGACAAAAGTGACAGAAATTCAACATTTCTCATCTTAGATTGCACTGTCCATGTAAATGAGTAATGAAAACTTTTTCTTGTCCCAAAAAAAAGCTTATTGGACACAAACACAGTTACAAGTACATGATATGCATAAATATATAAGTGTCTTACCTTCTCCCTCAATGACACCTGTAGGAGCTCATCTGCCTCAACAGTCAACAGGTCTCGTCCTCATCAACGGCGCTCTTCAGTCAGGCAGAACCCAGCCAGCCTGTAATTACCAGCTCCACTTGAGAGGAATACCAACAGGCACTGACACACTGGGAGATACAGCAACACCACTGAGCATCAGCGGTCCACAGCAACTTCCACAACAAAAACACCTGGAGTCTGCTGCTGTGAGCAAGACAACCAGCTGCTGCTATTTTTTTAAGATTATGTTGAACAAATATAGATTCTTAGAATACAAACTTTATTGTTCACAGCTACAACAATGCTTTCTTGTAGTCAAGTCCAGACTGTTTACCTTATCCCTCTGCCCTGTACAATAGTCTGTTCAGACAGACACATGGCTGTCAGTGAAAGCTGTGAGCCCTCCATGCTGCCTGTAGATGACTCCCTTGTTAAGAAACAGAAAGGGTGGCAGGAGCTCAGGCTGGACACTACACCAACTACATACCGTATGGCAGACCATGTGGCAGCCAGTAACTACATTTTCCAAACAAGGCATCAAACCAGACACAGAGGTAAGCCTACACCATGTACCTTACACAGCCTTAAAAATTTAATAAAAAGGTACCACTGACAGTGATAATATTTACCTTCAGTGACTGCATCCAGGATTAATACCACCAACGAAAGTATTAGTACCACATTAGGACTCTTATTTATAGAAACACGGATGATCCTCAGTTTGATTTGCATAAATTACATAAATTATGAGGGTGTTTCATGCCAAATGCTATTTGTTAATTCACCAAAAGCTATATGAGGTTTATTACAACGTGAGGAAGTGTTACAAAAAGTCAGCCATAAATTATACTAATGAGTGTTCCCTTGAGCTTTAATAAAATCTTCCTCCCCCACTTTCTCTTTGGACAGGAGCCAGATCACACTGATACAAAAATAGATTATAAACATGCCTCAGCTTCAAATCGACTCATGCACTCATCACTATACAGCACTGTAATGGTGGTGGGTAGTTTCTGCCCACACTTTTCTAGTCCTCTTTAAAACCGTTCATGACTAGGAGTCATATTATTCCATTGCCTACAGTAATGGCATGGGCATGCAGCAGCATGTGGGGGGGGGGGGTCGCTCTGTAATCTGGGAGTACCATCTGTGGCTGTCAGCTGAAGCTGCCACTTAGTGGGCCTAACACAATCACCATGTCAACACTTGCCAACAATTGGAGCTTGCACAGTCATCTCCAAGTATATGTGACAAGCCAGGAAACTCAAAATATAGCAGAAAAGTCTAAAATTTAGTCAATTCATGCGCTCATTCGTTAAGCACAGACTGCCTTATCTCATGGACAGACACCGATAGTCACTTCCTACAGTGACAAATGAGGATCACACAAACTTCTGTTTAATGAATTGCATTAAAGTAACAGTGCTGTAGGTTTATTCTAACCAATACATCAACAGCTCGATAGTGATGTCTGTATGATTAATGGGCATACACTAGATGGAGCCAAAGTCATGGAACAAAGCGTAATATGATCATTCTTTGTCCCCAGCTGCATTATTAATCTACTAGTTTTGCCGTTTCAGTTGCTTGCAATAGAACAAACAGCAATTATTATTTTCAGCATTACAAAGTTAGCTTATTTTATACATTAAGTGTATAATTTCAGTTAAGTTGAAAATATCTACCCATCAATAAGCATGACAGTTATTTTGCAGTCATAGAATAGAGTACTGCTTTTAACTATATTTATTGTGTAACCATGTATTTTATCCTTGAGTCAATATCCTAGAAATTACAAAATGTATGACATCATCTTTGAAATTGTCATACTTAATGTAGTGTGAAAATAAATAAAATAATGACAGGAAATGATTGAATACACCTACATATCTCAGTGTATCATTTCATCCTTGATTTGAACCTTGAAAAATGTGTAAAAACCACTTAGATGCTATCAAAGTACCTACTGATAATGCAAAGCAAGTTTGTACAGAAATACAATTACAACTAGCCACTAGGTGGAATTATTACATTGAAACAAGAGTCAAGCATGAGAGTACTGAGTGATTGTTTAATTTAATCTTGTTAATGAAAAAAAAAAAAGGTAACCAATTAAGGTGTAATACATTTAGTTTTCAGTAACACACATGCTGGGTAAAGAAAGACCAGAGTGTTCAGGTTAACTTTTCCAAATAAGTGATTCAGCAGTGACGAAGCTGAGCTTAATGTGTTACGGGGATCAAAAATTCATAATGAAATGTCTGAGTGTAAAACTCACAATTTTTTAAATAAAAAAAAAAAAGCAATATTAAAGAGTATAATCTCATCATACATAATTAACAACTTAAATACTGAGTTATACAACACATTCTCTATTGACGAGGAGAATGAAAAATAGGTAAATACTATAATTAAAACTCTGCATAAACGATCATTTCTCATCTTTAAAAGAGACATCAGTTTGGCACAGGAACAATTTCTGAAAGCAGCATGTGGACATACATGCAGAAACACTGTTTCAGAGACCAACCAAATCCAAATGTAGAGAGGGGACATAGTTCATAATGAAGGATATCAAACTGTCTGCCACAATCTGCCAAGTTCTGGAGAATTTCTTTACAAAAAAAAAAAAATCACGATGGAGAAACTGCTCAGCCTTATCGCAGGACTGTTTTTGGTACATTTTTGGTCATCTGGCTCTGGAGCGCTTGACAACAATTGTACCTGCTACCATATCATACACAGTCCTGTTGTGCTGGAAGAACAGCAAAGTGATGAATGCTGGGAAGAAGAAGGCAATTGAGAAGTTCTTGTTCAAAGCTCGAACTGTTGATCTGTAAAGAAGTAAGAATAAAAAAGTAGGCATATTGGGTGACATTGTTCTGCATTTATTTAGCCAAAACTGGAGAAATATATGTATAGAAATTAACTACTCACGCAGACAGAGACACATTAGTTGCTGGCACAACAAACACCCTGTTAGGTTGAACCAGGACTGATGAGTCACATGTAACAACTCTTAGTCCCATAAGAAACTTCCCTGGAGTGGCTCCTCCTGCTCCCCAAATGCACACAATCTAAAACAAAGTAATGCAGGACTTGTATAAAAATAATTAACAACTGCAATTAAAATGAGACAAGGACATTTCCTCTAACATACAGTATAAAAATCTTGGTATAAGAGTTTCTATAAACACCATAAGGAAACTCTCACCTCATAAAAACACACCAATATCCGGTACACAAGGGCTACCAGCATCATTTTCTGTAGCTCCTCCATTGATGTGTCCTCATCTATTTCTTCCACTATAAAATGCATGGCAAACTTGGAAACATCCCTGTGAAGAAAATGAAAATATTTGCTTATACACATCAACTACGTTTGTAGGACACAATGTCACTTAAATCTTTAAATTAATGGTTTATACATGTAGAGGTTGAAACAAAAGGACCAAGACAAAGGTGGGAAAATTAGGATTTAATAGAGTTAAAAAATATTGAACAAAAGCTCCAAAAAATGTCAACTAAAATTAACAAAAATGGGCCCAACTGAGGTCAACTAAATCATAAGTGTAACAGAACAAAACTGACCTGAGGCAGGGTACACACTTAAAGATAATTGGACTGTTTTTGTCCCGATTTTCCCCTTTCACAATCAAGGATGGCAAACGCCAAATTATCTTATGTCCTATAAGATTATCTTATAAGACGATCCTGTAGCCTCAGGTGTGTTAAGAGTGAATTTGTCTCGATAATCACCAATAAAACAGGTCAGTGCTGACAATCATAAATATTAAACTTGTTCAATATTTCCAACAAAATATCTGTGAGGAAAGCCAACAACTCCTCCACTTTTCCAAACCCACACCCACCTGTGCTCTGCAATTCAACCAGTGTAAGTCACTTAAGTGTTATATTTCACACAATCATTAAATCTCTAATATGTGCAGCTCAATGACATCTGTAGGCAGATATAAACAGACTTCACAATAAATCAAACCGATTGTAGCTTCCGCTCACATGACCCATTGCTTTCGGAAATAAAGTGGGCGTTTCCCAACATAGATCTATAAAGGGGTAGATGCCTCGCCCGGCAATCCAGACTCAATCAACAGCGGAGCAAGCTATATTTGCCCAATAAGTGCATGAAAAGTATCACAACATGAATTAACATGAACACTACAAACATAAGCAACAGGTCTAGTTCAGTGAAACCAAACGGCTGAAGTCGTTTAACATGAGGCTTCACTACAGCCTTCACTAAATGGTAATTAAGTTGTCTGTCTGCAAACAAGGTTGTGGTGGGTGAAAGATTCAACACACATTCCCCCTCCTCTGGAGACCTGCTGGGACAGTGGGTCAAGCAATCAGCTGTAGCATTCTGTTTTCTACACATGTTCTACACCTGAAACTCAAAAGGACTGCATTGCCAGGGGTCCATTTCACAAAGCAGGTTCAACAAAATCCGAGTCTAACCCTAACCTGTGAGTTAATCTACTCAGTTTCTGGTTCTAGAATTGCTGATTTGAGGTAGGATTATCAACTCAAGAGTAATTTCACCTGGAATTAAGCACATGCACTGCAACTATAAAAAGACAGCATCAATGGAGCCCCGATTTGACAAGTCACCATGGCAACAGGGAAGTGGAGAGCTGTGTTTTTCACCCCACTGGAAATGGATATCTGAATTGGATACCTGAATGCCCTCATATGGCGAGTTTGAACTTTTTTTTTTTTTTTAGAAATTTGTGTAACTATATACTTAAATGTCCTCTTTATTTATTCAGTTACCAGAAAAAGAGATTTACAAAAATCACCTGCTGACGAAAAAAAAAAGATACAAAATGCAATAGGTGGAGCAGCAAATTAGCAAACTGAAACTGGGGCAGAAGTTAGAGGAAGTGCATGGTCACAGGTGAATGATGTTAACTATTAGAACATTAACTGAGCTAGGTCTAGTATTTGTATAGAATAAAGAAAAACAAATGAAATGTGTACGTCTTTATTTAACTGCTGTGGTGGTGATGATCATCTGTAAACGATTCTGTCATAGCATCTCTGACCGTCCTGCACACTGTGGTCTTAAGTGCTCTGCAACTATGAAATTATGCAAAAAAAAAAAAAAAAGACCTTCCATTTGCAAACTACTGCTGCTCAACACACACATTATCTGCTGGGATATGAAAGCATGAACACGGTTAATGTTGTAACGATGGATTAGGTTGAATATGTAAATAATGGACCGGGACTAAAACTGTCCTGCTCACAAAATATCTAAATCTTACCATGTGTATTTTTCACATTTCTAGTCCAAATATCTGATTATAGGATAATATATTTATTAATAACAAACTTTTCGGTGAAGTGATTATGCCTTACTTTATGTGTGATATGATATTTGGACCAGAAATGGGCTGAGAAAATGTGATTGGTTATCATCAGATTTTTGCAGTGCAAAAAGATAATTGCCTGTAAACGCTCGGACATCTATGTGCGGCCTAGGAACCATCTACTGATGAATATTTAATTCTCTGTGCAGTAATACTGGTCCTTCATCCACAAGGCTGTAGTCCAAAGGGCATGTTAGTGAAAACAATCTCCACCTACTGTGCCTAATGGACTTATAATACAGACCTATGGACAAATTTTTTTTAATAACAGAGTTACAGAAGTATGTTATGTTAAAACTTTTCGACTGAATGAATGAATGAGGAAATGAAACCCTGTGTGTGTCTGGAAGTAGGCAGAGCCACAAAGGAGTACATGATTTAATTGAGAAAAACCTGCTCCTGAACAGGTTAGTTACAGTATCTGTTACTATGGTAACTGGCCCAGAGTTTAAGCTTCAGAAACTCTTGTTTGTCCTCTCCAGCCACTTGAGATATTTGGGGTCAGTTTCCAGGATGAACCTTCTTTCAAAGCGGCAATATGGTAATGAGTCTAAGGCCCATTTTATTGCCAGGTATTCCTTCTCCATAGTGGAATGGCGGCTTGGATGGATCTTTTGGTTGATGAAGGCAATAAGGTGGTGGTCATTTAGAGGCCCCTGAAGCAGTACAGTACCAAGCCATTTTTCTCATGCATACGTCTGTAAAACAAACTCCTGCTGAAAGTCAGGCCAGTAAAGCACAGGGTCTCTGTTCGTGGGAAGCTCAACATTATAGGAAAGGCAAAGTGCTGAGGTCAGAAACAGAGGTCTCTTCTGACCAATTTGCCTGAGACCGAGTCAGAGCCACATTACTCATGTGAGCTGGTTGCAACATGTCAATTAACACAGGTAATTCATCACCCAATGACAGGAAATGGCAAGTTGGCCACTAAACCTACATTTAGCAGGTAAGTCTGTCCTTTCATATAGATATCAGCTGTAGGATTAGTTCTTCTCATCACCATGGACACAGCAGATTGGAGTGGCCTCACTGTTACAGACTGGGGTTAAACATACCTACGCAGAACCAATGTCTGTGCACTTCCTGTGTGAATTATAGGTCTTACTGCATGTCCATTTATCTCCACAGATGTCTTCTTTAAGGGCCACATCAGCTCTCTGTGAGCTTCTTCCCTGTGCACAAAACACATGTGGGACAACTTCATAGAACTTTGAGGGCTCATTGGCTTGGTGTGACCCTCTTGTCATTGGATTTTATTGCATTTACCGTTGCAGGTTTCTCCCTTGGTGGGGGTCTACTCACACTTGAGGCCTGCTGGGCTGGGGGTTGGATGGGGTCCTCCTTTTTCCAGCCTTTGTGAGCCCAAGGCTGGCTCTTCCTCCTTGCAGCCACAAACATTAGCCCATGAAGCAGCCTCTTCTGCAGTTTTTAGATCATGTTCTGTTTATCAACACTTGGAAGTTCTGGAGATAACATTCTCAAATATTGTTCAAGAATAATGATTTCCTGAATTTTGCTAATCACATTTCCTTTTCACCTCATCAATTACCATACAGCTCCTTCAGCTCTTTAGAAGTTTCATCTGGCTGCACATGTAGTGACCAGAATCTTTATCTGTAGGTTTCACTGTTGGCCATGCTTCTGCAGAATAGCTTGTTTTACATGGAGATAACTCACAGACAAATCAACACCCATGTGAAGATAAGTCCTCCTCACTTTGCCTGTTAATAATAGGATTAGTTGAAAAGCCCTGTCTGAGTTTGGTCATCTGCAGGCAGTAGCAATATGTTCAAAAGTAATGAGATAATGTTCATCGTCATCCTCTTCACTTAACTTTTGTTATCTAGGTTCTTTAGAAACAGATGAATGGGCATAGACGATGTTACCTGAATGACTGTGTGAAGGTGAAGGCAGCGTCTCTTCAGGCTCCTATGGTATTGCAGGTCTCAGTCCAGACAAGGGTGAAGCTTGAAATTCCCACTTAAACTGAATTGTTGCTTCAAGTCTTCATACTTCTGCTCCTGCTTTTCCGTTTTTCTGTCCCAGTAGGTTTCTGTGTCTTTTTGTTGCCCTCTACAGGTCTAAGAGAAAGTTACTGAAAGCTCACTCTGGCCCTCTTCATCCTCCATATTAAAAAGTCCACTAACAGCTCCAACCCCCTCGCCACCGCTTCCCTTCTCATCACTCGCCTGATCACCTGGTTTGCACTCAGCTCCAGATCTTGTCCGTTCTATTCCTCTTGGTTTTCCTCTTCCTTGCATTGTCTTTTTTGGCATGACATTTCTTTCAAGTAAGACAGAGATTTGAGTTCCGTTTCTATTCTCTTTACTTTGCTTTTCACACATAGACAAAAAACATCAATGAACAAACATTTTTAAAGTAAAGACACCCTCAGCAGGTGTTCATTGAAAACTGCTGTCGGGGCACTGCAAAGGTCTATTTGTTTTAGGCTTCCTGAAAAGCTTGAACATTCTTAATTCGGAGGTAGATAGAGACAAGAAACAAAAGGTACAAAGTAAGAAAATTCCACCAGTGTCCTTCACTGGATGATCACACTACTGCCACCAATTGTAGAGGACCAAAAAGCAGCAGGACAAGATGGTAAAATTAAAAAAAATATATGATTTAACAATGTAAAAAAAAAATGTTTAAAAGATCCAAAAAATGTCAATTTAACAAAAATGAACAAACATGGGCTCAACTGAGGTCAATTATACCATAACCAATAAAACAAAACTGATCTAATCGGACAATGAACAAAGGTGGGTTTAAATAGAAGATTGCTAATCCAAGTCAAACACAAGGGGGAGGCTCAACACTAAGAAATTAAAACTAAACTATTAATTTTGTTATAGTAAAACAAAAACAAATAATCCTAATAGACACAACAACAACTGCATGAAATAAATGTGACTCGAACAAAGAATTACACAACTAAATTAATACGTAGAAACAGTCTTAAATGGCAACCAAGATTATGGAGAGTGAGGGAACCACCACCCTACATTTTCAAAGGAGATGGAATAAACTTACTTGATTCCACTCAGGTGTATGAAACACATTAAAATAGCTGCTTTGATAAAAAACAATATGAAGAAATCCACCATTTCAGCCAGGAGTCTTTGTAGAGGTGAAGGAATGTTGTACTCCCTACCTGGTAAGAAGAGGAAAAAAGCAAATTAGCACAAATTATACTCGCCTTGTCATCTGAACCTACTTTATCCTCACTAAGGTTGCAGGGGTCTGTAGGGCCTAATCCAGCTACAATGGGCGAAGGCGAGGTACACCCTGTATGAGTTGCCAGTTCATTGCAGGGCTGAACATATACAGACAAACAATCACTCTCACATTCACACCTATGGACGATTTAGATTAACCAATTAACCTATCAGTGCATGTCTTTGGATAGTGGGAGGAAACTGGAGTACTGGAGTAGAACATGCAAACTCCACACAGAAAGGCCTGGTGATGGACTTGAACCAGGGCCCTTCTTGCTATGAGGCATGAGTGTCAACCACTGCACCACTGTGCCACCCATCATTCCTTTGTCAATGATAAATTTATATTTTTCTCTATTAATTATTTGATTATTCCTTAATGGCATGTTTAACTAATTGCTTAAAATTAATCATTGAGCTGTTATGGTTGCTGCTAAAATGCTTTAATAAACATATATGGGATGGTTAGTATTGTTACACAGTGCTTTCTCACTCCACTACCTGGTTGTCAAGGCCTTATTACAGGATTATCTGATTACTATTTCAACACTTCATCACTAGGGTAAACCGACTCTGTCTTAAGATAGTATAAACCCAGCTGTACCCAAGGTAGTGTACAAAGTACAAAACTATGTTTTCTTTACCTTTGAACTTTTTTGTACCAAGAGAGCTCTGTACAATCGTTCCCATGTAGCTGAACAAAAGTGAGCAAAAAGCTTGAATTTTGAAAGAATCAATTTAGACCAATTGGTCAAATATGGACTCCCACATCACATGTTTTATATAACTTTAATACACCCTGCTGAGACTGATTTATTCTCCAAATCACAGCAAAACAATACTTGAATTTTATTTCATTTATTTGGTTGGAAATGCGGTATCTAATGTAGTTTCCAGTATAAAAGTAAAAACCTTGAATGTGCATGTTTTACCGGGTCTCTGTGCATTCCCATTGTCCTGTGGATGTTGCTGCGGCTGAGTGGGCGCTGCGGCCCCGGCGGAGGCTTCACCTGCTCGGCTGCTCGGAGCGGCGGCGGGTGGATAAGGCGACAGAGGAAAACCGACCGGGGAGTTGAACCAATTCTGGGAGTTTAAATCAAGGGATGGAATCGGCGTGCTATTGCCTGACTGTAGACAATAAGGGTAGGCCATGGCTGACGCTGCAAGCCAGCTCTGCCAGTTCACATACCCAGTGTAATACTGCCACATCCACGCCTGAAGCTTTTCACAGTATTCCGCCGTGGCGCAGCTTTCACCAACATCCATCTTGTGTTCGACATTATTTTGGTCGCCTATTCTTTGGATAACTTCGTCAAAGAGGGGCATAGCATTGTTACTAAAAGGTTTATTCTTCTCTTTATCGGCTTCCATGTTTGTGTTTTCTTTGTCGGCCATCTTTGATAATGGCGTCCAGGCACGTACGACGTCAGTCCGGATCATTTAATCTAAGCACAACACGAGGGTAGGGTGTAATAACCGGAAAGTATCTCCGAAACTATTAGAAATTGTATTTAATCAAATGCACGATTATATATTATTTAATTAAGTCAAAATAAAGATTTAGAGTGCCGCTTTTAGAAGAATATCTGACTGCCTTTGTTATCATTCTTAGTGGTATCGACCGATTATTGTGTGACTTTACACTAATCAGCCACTAGGGGGAAGTATTGCAGTGAAATTAAAGCTGCAGTCAGCTCTCGACAGTCTTCAGGTTCACATTACGTCATCATTTAAATGGCAAGATAATGCAGACACGACACGTTTGATTTTCTTTTAGAGCAAAATTTGCTTGACTGTGATGTTTAATGATTAAAATATTGTACTTCATATTAAAATGTTGATAATGCAGATTTGATTGTATGTGAGGTGATAAGTGTATGTGAATGGTTTGTATGGATGTTTTGTGTTATTGTAAAATTATATAGGAAAAAATGAATAATAATAATAATAATAATAATACATTTAATTTATAATGCACTTTACATTTAGGCATCTACATAGACAATAAAAGAAAATAAAACAAGGTTTAATGAAAACATGAGATGAGATGAAGTGAACTTCACAGCTGACAGCTGACAGATATGACACACAAGTGTGCAGAAAAAGACTGGTAGAAAAAACACATGTTAGAAATGAAATATAAAAGAAAATGATAAATGTTATATTTCTATGAATATTTCTATGAATACAGAATTAGAATGAAATATTGAAAATTTTAGTAGGCTATAGTATTTAGATATTTACAGTACATCAGGGGTCTCCAACCTATTCCACAAAGGGCCAGTGTGGCTGCAGGTTTTTGTTCCAACCAACCAAGAGTTCACAGTTTGACCAATTGACTGTGAAGACTGAGATCAGTTGATTATTTGATTGAAGTCCGGTGTGTTGCTGCTTGGTTGGAACAAAAACCTGCAGCCACACCGGCCCTTTGTGGAATAGGTTGGAGACCCTTGCAGTACATTGTGGTTGCACATGCACATAGTGTGAAATATGAGGGAGGGCAGTACTGTCTAGAAGTTTAAAGTCTTTCCAGCTATAAAGAACCATTACCTGGCACACTTTTGACTGTTACAAATTGACAGAGTCTTACAACATTGAATCCTGGTAAAATTCACAAGTTAGATGATTATGATTTATGGAGTCTAAAAAAGATTTATGTTTGTTTCTATGAGTCTACGGCACTGTTTGAAGATTAACTAATCAGCTATTAGGCCAGACTACAGTAGTTTTTAGGAATCTCCCAGCCCAGGCCTGCACCCACTTCCCTAAATAAGATTAATTTTAACACAATAGGGTATTGAAAACTGAAAATCTGTTTCAAAGACATTAAAGTTATGCAAAAACCTACAGTAAATTTCTAGACGGTGCAACTCTCCTCAATGTTTAGAACATGTGCATTTGTCCATCCAAAAAAAATAATCTAAATATGTGCTTATTCCAGTAAAAAAAAAACTGAATAAGAATGAGCTGACCAGTGTTTTGTGTTAAACATATCTTGGCATATCTTCACGGTTTCCTTCTCTAATAGATTTTCATTCACCTATGATCAACATGTGTTCTAAGTGATTTTTCCATTAGCATAACTATTCCTAAAAAAAATCACTCTAAAGCACTGATATATGTTATGTCTTCAACCTACATGCTCCTAATTAAAATGTTAAGACCAGATGAAAAATTGCAAGAATTTACATTTTCCACTGTTGGACCTTAGGAGGGTTCAAAGTAGAGTTCCAAAATGCAAGAAGAAATGGGAGTGACAAAAAAATTGAGTAAGGAATTTATTGTAAACAACAAACTGAAATAGGCTGTTCATCAGCCCATCAAAAGTTTAAGACCACAGCATTTAAAACCCAAAATATGTGGGGGGAAAATGTGAATTCAATGTAATTTTGTCAGGTATTCATAGCCATGACCTCCTGATGGCAAAGGCAGTGATGTGTTGCAAGAGGTCTTTGTTACGCTGCTCACCAACCTGACTACATTCAAAGACAAAACATTTTTGCTTTTGGCATCAGGAGGTCATGAACACCTAACAGAAAATGACATTTAATCCATATTTTTGCACACATTTTGGCTTTTACAAGCTGTGGTCTTAAAGAACAACCTATTTAATTGTGTAGTTTTGAATAAACTGCCTATACTCTATTTTTGTCTCACTAATATCTTTGTTCTGCATTTTTAAACTCATTAGGATTCAACAGTGCAATATGTAAATTCATGCAATTTTTCAACTGGTCTTAAATTTTTATCAGGTGTCTACAGCTTTGATCAGTCATCCTGTGTGTTAAACTAAAATGAACATGAACACTTATTGATGTGGACAGGTGTCTCACGCACATTTGAGGTTTTGTAAGAGAAAAGGAAAAAAAAGTCCTTTTCAGGATGACAGGAAATATTGTAGATCTGAAATTGCCTTCCCCTGCAGCATAAGGTCATGACAAAAGGACTTCAAGTATCTGTTCAACAATTCTCAGGCCTCAGTTTTAGTGCCCTCCATGTTAAGAACTTGTGTTCTGACATTTCGCATGCTTCATACCAATACTCATTTCAACTTGCAAATGGTTACCCAAGTCATAATTTAACTAAATTGTGAAATTTGTAAAATGAACCATGACTTAATTATGCAGGTTTCACAATTCCAACCAAATATTACTTCAGTTATGCAGGTTAAAAAAAAAAAGTTACCAATAAATGTGTATCCATGGTGGTGTGATCCTATGAAATTTTGTACTTGGGACAAAGCAGCTTTTCATTAGTCTGTACTTACTGTTGCAGGACCACCCCAGGGGTGGGGGTGTCCAGTCATTCACTAAACCCTGGAAATCGTCTGGAGAATTTAGACCTCAACCTACTGCCCCAAAGAACCCTAATTAAAACCAATTATGTGCACTTGCATGAACTCTGTCCAAGACAAGAGGCCTGGTACAAATGAGGTCACTACTTTAACCCCAAGCAGGGATTTGGAGTGCCCACTTCCCAGTCACCCACATCTTTGACATAAGCTGCTCTGATATTAGGACATGTGTTTCCTTGTTTGAACAAAGGGCTTTTGTAATCCTTCATCAGTAGCCCTTAAGATTAAGACCACGTCTACAACTCTACAATGTTTTGTCAGAGTTCAGGCTTTGTTCTACATCTTCCTTGGATCAAATTTTAACATTAATTGATCAAGACTCAATTTAGTGAGTTTTCAAGGCGTTAGTTTTTAAGCCACGTGTCAAATTATAGCTTTGCTACTCAACTGCAAATTATAATTACCAAGGATTAAAATGATCTTTAGAGAAACTATTCATATTACACCAAGTCAAGAGTTTTCCCCCCTACACAAAATCTTATTTGGTACAGCGTAAACCATTTCATATCCAAAAGAACTACACAAACGCAAGCTTGAGTTTACATTTTATTAGCACGGTTGTAACAGCTAAGGGTATTGTAGAGTCTTCACTGGAACAAACAGCAGTGCAGGATGAGTAGTGTTGATCTGGAAGAGGTTTAGGCCTCCTTCACGTAGGTTCTTAATGCAACCACGTCATCCATGATACATTTCTGTTAATAGAAAGAGGGGGTCTTGTTAAGGCATGCATTTTGCAAGACACAGCAGTTCTCAGTAGATTTCACAAGAAATTACTCATTAGAAATTTTGCCATCACTAGCAGCATAAGGTACAAGACACTTAGCTTGTCAAAAATTAACTATTTTCTATTAAAGCAGGTACTCTAGGTATTAACTAAACTTACAGCCATTAGCTTTCCATCTTGGATCTCTCGCTCCACTGTTGTTGTCTTTCCATCCCACGTCTGTTTCTGCACAAGTTTACCATTCTCAAGTGTGACGGTTGTCTGAAAACAGAGCAGATTGTAAGAGACCTCATTCGAGACATTACATTGAAGGGGGGGGGGGTGTAGGGGGGGGGTAAAGTCAGGATTCACCTTCGTCTTTCGGTCATCTGCAGTAGTTTCGTCGAACTCCTCGTTCAGTTTAAACTTGGCTTCTGTGGTCTTGAAAGTAGACTGAGACTTCAATGTAACAACTCCATCATCCACACTGATCAGCAGGTTAGGCTTTGCCATGTTCCCCATTTGCCGAGTGGCGAAACTAACACCTTTAGCAAGAAAAATAAAATTTTAAATCAGCATTTTTTTCCAGCTGGACTTCTTTCTCTGTCACTTAAACATAACATTTCAACGGTATAATTTCAACGTCTTACCGATTGCCTTCATGTATTCATCAAAGTTGTCGCTGTCAGTCAACTTCCATGTTCCAACAAATTGTTCAACCATGATGGCGAATGTTTAATTCAGTCTGCTGCTCACAAGACAAGGTGTATCTCCTCCTTCAGAGATGAAGCACGGAAGGACTGACAACTTCTGACACGCGCATATTTGAAGCTTGATCGAACACGTGCGTGAATTAAGGCCACCAATCAACAGCAAGCACTGCGGTCACCATGGAAATAGGGGAGGTGGATTGTGGGGACGTGCCCTTAAATTGCATTTTGATGTGTTTGAAGTCGCCACGGAAAAAGGGGGTCCACTGTGCGCTGAGCTGCAGAGATTAGTTGAAGCAGGTTTAAAAAGTGTTGGAATTTGATCAGATGGGATTTGGAGGAAATATAAGTTCGGAACATTTAGTTTTAGCTCGAATAATATTAACAAAAGAACATAAATCTTAATCATCCAGTTAATGCACGTGATAAAGGCATTTTAGTAGGGGCCATGCTCACCAGTAAAGAAAGAAAGGAAGGAAGAAAGAAAGAAAGAAAGAAAGAAAGAAAGAAAGAAAGAAAGAAAGAAAGAAAGAAAGAAAGAAAGAAAGAAAGAAAGAAAGAAAGAGGACATCAACATTTCCTCTATATTTCGGAATGACAAAAAATCCATTATTAAAATGTTTACAACTGCAAACTACTTTAAAAAAAGGCAAATAACATGAACAACCTGAAATTTCTTAAGAAAAAAAAGTGCAATTTTAACAATATTATGCCTCAGCTTATCAGTCTCATGTGCATTACAATTTACATATCACAGTGAAGCTACAAAGGTACAAACATTCTAACAGGCATAATATTCTTGAAAATGCACTTATTTTTCTTAAGTCATTTCAGGTTGTTCATGTATGCTCAGTTTACTCACATATATTTGTATTGATTTTGTTTTCTTATTGTAATTTAACTTCAGTTGCAGTAAAGCAAAGGAACATTTGGAGTTGCATTTAATCTACAGGTTATTATACCATTATTTTACTGCTCTGGTCCATTTGAGATCAAATTGGGCTTTATGTGGCCCCTGAACTAAAATGGCTTTGACACACTTGATTTTTAATATCTTCAGTGTAATATTTGCACAATACAGATAAATCCCATTGGTTAAATTGGACCCTTTCACCTGCAGAATGGATGTTTGACACCTGTGATCCACTATGTTGTTTTTTTATTGTGAAATGTCACATATACAGTAATCCCAAACTGTCTGTGATAAAACTGACTGTTTAATCAAATAGGCCTAAACTCTTAAATTAATCAAACAGCACAATAAAGCCTATATCGAAGCAACAAAATATCCTATATTTGTAGCAGAAGGAAATAATCATGTTCATACAAATATCATCTGAATTAGCACAAGTAGTATCATGGTTTCATTGTTAGTACAAAACAAAAACACTTGTTGCATTTCTGTGGAGCAGGACAACAGATAAGGGTGCCACCAGGGATCTGGGACCTGTGAAAAAGCAATACATCAAGTTGGACCCCACCTTTTCAAATTCTGGACACCTTAAAACTAGAACAATAAAGCCATGGACCAACATGCTGCTTACAATAAATGTTACAATTTTGTGCAAGATTGACAAGGTGCAAATTCTATAATTTACTAGGGCCCCTGTTAGTTGTGGGCAATAAAATCATCATCACTTTTTCCCTCCTCACAACTTCAGGTATTTAGTACATGAAAAATAAATGAATATGTCCTCTGAACATGATAAGTTATTAATGAAAATGACACGTTATAAAAATATTAGTTATAGATATTAACCAATAAACCCCCACACAGCCATTGGCAACCAACATTTTCTACTGATGCAAACTGGTTAATTCTTGTTGACCTAGTTATCCTATTAATACATGTAAATAATTGGTGTAAATGCATTTTGTCATCTTTTCATGGTCATTATATGATCCATTTGGACATTCAGAGGCTCTGTAATGAATGTGGAAATACAATCATCTTCTACAACATTGATTTACCAGTAAAACTCATTGAATTGGATCTCTGACACTGGATGGAAAAAATTAGTTCACGTTCAGTTAACAATATATTTTACTGAAACAGTTACTTTTTCTTCACTTTTCTGTTTTTCATGTATTATTTCCTCCATATCATATATGATGAAACTGAGGACAAAGAAAAATACATAATTTAAATAAAAGACTCAGAATAAAGAACAAGCATCCAGTTTGGTAATATATTAATCGGCTACAAGTATTTTCAGAGATTGTGCTTCAACAATCACAAGATTCAGATGAAACAGTTACTTCTCTACATGTATGTTAAATCTTACTGAATATATTAATTTATTAGAGAAAGGCTCCACATGCTACCTGCCAATCTTTTCACAGAAGGTTTGGAGTATCTTTTCTTCATAGTTTACAACATTTCTCTATGGATCCCTTGTGAAATGACAATTTTTCTGGCTTAATGTTATGTGTCACAATGTTAAGATTCTCCATTTATATTCAAACCAGTTATGCAATTATAGTTACAACACACCATCATACATCACCTGCCAAAGATTGTATCTAACCCAAAACATGTAATTCGTGTTTCAACAAGCCCCCTCACACACATTTTACCTGATTTGCCCTATCTTTTGCTTGTGGGGGGAAAAAAATTGTGATTGTGACCTTGACCTTTGACCTGCATTCACCACAATTTAATGTAATGTATTCTGGACCACCTTGCACATTTCCTGAAAATTTAATGGAAATTGGTCCAGTAGTTTTTGTATAAAGTTGCTGACAATCAGACAAACAAACAAACAAACAAACAAAAACCCCAAAAACAATACCCCTGTTAATCCACATTTTGTAATAATGATAGACTTTGTAATAAATGTCCAAAATTTCATAACTTTATTTCATTTTGTAATAAAGCCACATTTTATAATAAACTGTCATATTTTGAAATAAACAGTCTCAACAGATAATATAATGCATATAAGAAGCATAATGAGGTTTATTGAGCGTTTTTAACCATTCTTAATGTAGTTTTGGCATCCAATAAACAAAATAGGAACATTTCCATCAATTTATAGGAATGTATAGTATATTCTTTGTTAATACAAACTGTGTACCACTAGGCTAATACAGTGATAGTAATAATAAGCCTAGAATTTTACAAATACTTGAAAGTAAAATAAACTACAATTAACAAACAAATAATGGTGCATTTTAATTTTTTTAATTTTATTTATTGTCCCCTAAAAGTGTTAGTTTAATCAAAATTAAACATTGGTCTTGAGTAAGTATGGTAGTCAATATGTTGACAAAAAATACTGGTTTAAACAAATTATTGTGGATAAAATTGAAAATTGTGATGCAGATTCAAACATGGTTTTATGGCATTTTGTATCTTGAATTCTTACCATAAATAAAAGAATGTAAAGAAAAGAATATTTATGAAATGTTATTATGATAAAAAAAAAAGATATTTCTGTAAATAAGCTGAAATTGGAAGTTGTGCAAATATTGTATTTGCACATTTGCACACATAATGCATAAATAGTGATGTCCCTCCTTTGCAGAATGAATGGTGCTACTGATTTCAATCACTAGATGGCGCCTGTGAAAAGCCAATGAACCAGCTCCTTGAAGTTGTCCTAATCATTGTTCGGGTTAAGGAATGTATCATGCCTTCTATTTTCAACAACCAGTGTCTTGGTTTACACCTCTTTCATTCATGCGATATTTTAAATACTGTTGGGATGTGTCTGTAAACAGGGATTTTATAACTTTATTATGAAAATACAAATTCAGAAAAGTTCTGCTATCAGTGAACATCTAATTAACTTGTATCATCTATCATGTCAGGATAGTCTTCTGATTGTTTATAACAAGACATCTTAGTTGGTTTTTGGTGCATATAGCATGGATAATCTATAGCAATGTATAATGAAATAGTCAAAGTTTGCTAGGGACATTGAGATTTTATTGACTAGTTTCCAAAGAAAGATCAAAATGAGACTTTTTCATTTCTCATATATTTGTTTTCATGATGCTAATACAGTACTTTAATTAATACTTCACTTCAATGACAGTCAATAGTGATGTGCTAATCAAAGGGGCTGGACTTCCATATATCATGGCATGCCGTTTACCAATCCAATAAGCCGATTACTTGTTGTTCTCTCACCCGGGGGTTTTCTGCCTACATACAGATGCCATCCAGCAGGCACAGAGCCCATCTAATGAACATGAACTCTCACTGGCAGCCACAGAGAAGTCCTTTCCTCCTGGTTTTCATCAACACTTCAGCCCCCATTGATGGGAGAACAGTGGCCATGGACAAAAGCTGTATATACTGTACAAACACAGCTCTGAGCGGCAGCACACTGACTCATTCTTCAGTGTGTGTGAGAACGGAGGGGGACCCCTTTCAGCTCCTTTGTGTTGGTGTCTGTCAACAGTGTAGTTGGAGGCAGATCCCATTGTGGCGGCCAGTGTTTCGTATTGACACAGGGCCTCGCTCAGCTTGTTCCCAGGGTCCAACCTGAGGACTCATGAATAATGGAGAGAGGATCCTCAGGCCAAGGGGGAGATTGCAAGTTGGAGTACATAAAATACGTAGGTTTTATATACCAGCAGGTAAAACTGTGGTCACAGCTGACCCTGTTTGCTGTGACCTTAAAGTGTTGATGATGTGACATTCTGTATATTAATCTAAAAGAAGGGTGGTCCTGTCATGCAGAGAGTTCAACAAACATTGCAGGCACTTGTCATCTCATTCTAAACTTCCCTAGGCTAGTGTTTCCTTGTGAAGTCTTTTCCCTTTTCCTGTGGTAAAGAATATATGTCCAGCATGAAGAGACTTAATAATGTCTTTGACAACCGCTTTTCCTCCAACAAGAGACCCCCAAGAATTGTCTTCATACTTTTTAAACCAAACCTCACACAGGCTTTAATGACACATCAGTTAGAATTGATTGTGCGCCACACTAACAGCACCAACAGGTGGCGTTACTTTAGCTGTAATTCCCAGCAGGTCCCAAACATCTGCTGAGAAGTTCACACAACCTAAGTCATGTACCCTCTCCTCTGTGCCTCTTTACATGGCTGCTGGATGGGCCACACCAGAGGTTGGGGTAGGCGATAACTATTCTGCACAGCCGGGATGAAGAGGAAGTGTGTGTGTGTGTGTGTGTGTGTGTGTGTGTGTGTGTGTGAGGCAGAGGTCAGAGAGGTGCCTCTTGCTTGTGTGCTTTGAGCTTTTTCATGCTTCCTGCTTTGATGTTCTCTCTTATCCCTTCATCCCACATGCTCCCTGAGCCTCAGGCTTCTGGTTTGCAGCACACCGATAGTGGGGCTGAAGAGGGACGGCAGGGGGGGGGGAGTTGCTGCCTCTCACAGAGACACTGCTTGTTCTGTCAATACAGGGAGAGGTGGAGGGAAAGCTGCCCATGGGACAGAGCCACTGACTGCAGAGTGCAGTGGGCGGAGGGTTGACCAGGAGCTAAAGTGATACATACAGTACAGTTCTCTGCTTCTCTTTTATGCTTTCTTAGATCCCTCAACAGTGGGCTGGAATTCTTGTGTGAAAAGCAACTGTCTCAGTGCTTAGAGTGTGACCTTTTGACCCCTTACAACATGGGAAAGTGCACCCCTCAGCTGGTAGTTATATAAAGCTCACCAGAGTCATGAGAATCCCTGATAAATCATTTGGCTTTGGGCCTCTAATGTCTTCTTGGATATCACATGGAATAATTATATTCTATTGGTCAACATTATGTGTCCTTTTCTGTTCAGTATTTGCACTGACTCTTAAACTACTCAAAGTGTTTCCATGAAATCATCTAGGCATAAAGTCAGTCAGGGAGTAGCACAACAGTTATCATGTGAACATGAATTTCAGAAAGCCTTCTTTTATTCCTGTGTCCCCCTGAAGGCCTGATAATCCTCATAACTCCTCATGTACTCCCTCCCAGACTCATACACACAATCCCCCCATGCCCCACCTGCTGAGCTGAGACGGGGAAACACAGATGCGAAGGCAGAGAACAGAACCCCCAATTGAAGATTAATTTAAAGTGGGGGGCACTTACCTTTATTTAGACATGTGGTAAGTGTTAGTCTGTGACAAGCAGTTCAACCATCTCAGCAGATGACTGCACTTAATATTTAATGACAAAGTTTGAGGGTGGGGGTTTGCAGGGGCCGCCTCGTCTGCAGGCTAATAATCAACACGTCCATCCCTTTCAGAGATCACTAATATCTGTGACATCTCTCGGGTAAAGTGGCAAGCGCTCTCTAACCTTTCCTGTCAGTTCAAATAATCTTTGACTCACAGAGACATATGACTATGGAACAAAAACATAGCCGTGTATGTACGTAACAAGTGCCTCGAACAACTGTGTAACTGCTTATATGTTAGTGTGGAAAGATAAGCAGAATAATATAAAAGGGATATTTCCATGTCAAAATTTCAAAATTTCCACTGAAAAGTGCCTCAAAATATCAAAAGAAATTACAGATTTCATCTACCCCAGGCAATATAAGAAGACAAAGTAATTATTGACATAGAAAGGAAGAAGGGAAGAAAAAGTCAAAAGTATGAAAAATGAAGGATAGGACTTTATGTGTCTTAATGCACCGGGTAGAGGACAGACCTCAAGATGTTATCATTGTGGTCTGGCTTCAACTTGGATCCAGACACTTTTTGACATGTTACCTATTTCCTTTTCTTGGTCTACTATCAAAAATGATCATCTTTAAAATAAAAAAATACACTACAAACATGTTTGAATAACAACAGAATGACCAGTGAGGTCTGGTGGGATTCTGATGCATGCTTGTGTGCAGGGGGAGTGGGAGAATGACTAAAGGGGCTGTGCTAACAGGCTTTCTGCAGATCACTGGCAGTTTGACTGCAGTAGAGAGTAATGGGGCTGGCAGGGCGGAATCAATTACTGGCCACAACAGATTTTCCCACAGGTCGGAGCTTGGGAAAGCAGTACTTTACTGCAGCGCAGACAGCTGGCACAGAGCATCCACTGGGAAAGGAGCCGGACGACAAAAAAAGACAGCTTTTTTTGATAAACTTGTGACACAACATAAATTGGCCCTTTTCTGTTTCTATGTTCTCTGTAGGAATATCTGTTTTTACAGCCATTTCTTGTGCAGATTTTATTCAAAGTTGTTAAGATCAAACATGACACTTGAAACAAGCCCAGTCAGGTGTTTATGGTAATGGAAGTTTGGTGCTCTCCAGATCAAACCTTCTTTAAAATAAAGATTTCCCTTGGCTATGACCCATCATGTAAGTTGTACAATGATGAAACCACACACAAAAGAAAATACTATTTTCTATTCTGGACCTCATGAATACATCATAGGACCAGTGGCTGTGATTCCCTTTGCATGATGTGCAGATGATATATTTCAATTAGAGCCTGAAACACCCACAGCACACCTCACAAACACACACACATGCACACACACTCCATTGATATGCAAACAATGTTTTTCCTGTGGCAACACAATGTGTGGCCTTAAAAGTAGCTTGCTTCGTAGTCCTCCTTTCTCTGTGTGGACATCACGTGCAGTCTCCTGTTGCGCTTATTTGGGAACCAGTCTTGTGATCTGCCTTCCCCCTATTGTGGACTTGCATAAGTTAACTGGTAATGGGCAGTGTGCTGGTAAACTTTATGAACAATATAATTGTTACAAACCAAGGGTACAGGAGTGTGTACTATTGTGGAAAAGGAAATAAAATATATTTATTTACACAAGAGTGATTCATCCACCACTTTTTCAACCCTGCATGGAAAAGCATCCATATCAGAGTTCAAAGTACTGTTTTAAATCTTCAATAAATGTTGTTCATGCCCTGTAATTGAGTCCAAGCTCTGTAATTGGCAGCCGGTATTGAGATCATGGTGTCAGTATTATGGCCTGAGGAGCTGTCCTTAGAGAAAAGATTTTTAAAATCCTGCTAAACAAAGAAACAAGGAAGTTAACATATCCTCCCCGGCTTTACCTATCCAAAAAGGCACAAGGAGAATGAATGCCAACAAAGGCAGGAAAGTAAAGAATGAGAAGGCGGGTGTATTATGGTCAGACAGTGGGAATGAGTCTCAGGTCTGGTCCCTGCCCAATATAGCGCCTGGGTGCTGACTGGAACTAGAAGGGACAGGCAGGAAGCTGTGGCCCATAGGATAACATTGTTGTATAGAAGCTGTCTGGGAGACATTTCCCTTGGCCAGAAAAGCAATTTAGGACCAGCATGGGTGGCATTTTTTGTGACTTACATAACATTCTATGTATTTACAGGAACATTCATAACTGTTTTTTACATTCATCTACTGCATTTGCCTCAGTTTGAATAGAACAAGGCATGATGCCCCCCCCCCCCCCCCCCCCCCGACACACACACACACACAAATGCAAACTTCACTCCAGCATTTGCTGAATGACAGGTATAAGATGTCAGAATGGTGTGCACACAGGATGCAGGCACGGCTGCAAGCGTCGCTGCTGCCGACAGCCCCAACGGTTGACATAGTAAATCAATCCTGATGGGAGGGTGGGCAGGACGGAGGGGTGGGTGGGGGGGTTCCAATGGGACTGAACCGGCCTCTGTCAGACACACTCAGCCACTCAGCCAGCCAGAGAGAGACTGTCGACGGGTGGGAGAACACTCGCCGGGAAGCGCTCACACGGAGATTGAGTTACCACGGAATTAGATCAGGGCTGTGGGAAACAGCACCTCCTAAACACTCTTGCACACTCTCGGTCACACACACATAAACACATGCAGACACACCAGCACACACTCAGCCGCACTCTTGCACACAAAGAGTCACCAAGGGAAACCTAAGGGAAGATTGAGGAAGGCAGCTGGGCACACGCCAGTTTCAAACAAATGCTTGCTTATACCTCTTAGCTTCCTGGCACTGGTTTAAGAGTAGTTTCTTCAGACTGGTGCCGAGGTAGGTCCATAGTCAATGGGCAAATTAGAATGTTCTGCAATTTATTATATGTAAATATGCTTAGGATGATGAATAGAAGATGGCAATTACCAGCAAATGAGCAAACACACTCAAAATTTGGAAACAGACACACCAAACATCAGCAGCACTGGTGATGCCACAGATGTAAAAGTCAAGGTTTTTGGAGGAAGAGTCATAATTATGTTTGACGGGTAAATGGAGTGCCAACACTAATGTGAAAGACCTTGACTGTCAGGTGTGTGGAGAGTGGTTTGTGTCTGCCTAATGGAGACCACATGAACCTACCTCTCCTGCAGCGCTGGTAGCACTGTAGACCACTTTTACTATAATAGCATCATAAACAATACTCAAGTGATCCCAGATATATTCAGCTTTCATTCAGGGGAGTCAAACAGGGGCCATGTATCATTTAGACTTGGGTAAAGAGCAAGCAGAGGACAGGATGGGCATCTGTATCTTAAACATTCCCACTGGTATTGGACTTTGGACAATGTAGATATAGGGAGGATACAGACATTAAAAGATTTTTCTGCCTTGTATTATGATCCGGTAAAGGTCTATAAATCTACCAAATGGGACTGAGTGTGGAAATGCATGAAATTGGTAAAAGTAGGTGTGTTTTTTAGTGAAAGTGTGTGCTGACAGGGGGTGGGGGGGGTTATGTATGTGTCAGGGATGGTGTGAAGGTTCATCCATGCTCACTGCATCAACAGAAAGACTGAAGCTCACTCACTGTATCTGTCACCACTGAAACTCCTCTGACATTCTGGGAACAGCATGTTGGCCTGCAGTTGCTCCCTGGAATCAAGCTCTCATCCTCACTTGTCTAGCTCCCAGTGCATCGAGGTAACAACTGACCTGACGGACAGAGCAGAGAAACAGCTGCTCCTCTACAAGCTACTGGAATGGAAGACAGCAGGGCGGTCACGCTCTCACACTGATGGCCTTACCAGACATGTCGAGTCAATACAGGAATTAACTCAGCCCCAAGTCTTGTAGTTTCCCAGGCTGTCCATATCTGACAGAAAACAAAAACACATAGGACTGATGTTTTTATTTGTTTGTTTAAAGCATTATTTATAATGCTTTAAATAAAGCATTATTTTGCACAAGTGAGAACTGTTGAATGTTTTTAAATGGAAACCAGACCAATTTAATTCATGAAGTTTCAGTAATTTGAGGTTGCATTTCTTGGTACAATGTAGAAAGTGGCATCAGTACAGTTAACAAAAACTAAAACTTGCAATGAAATTACAATACTGATAATAAAAATGAAAATTCTAATTTTATCTTAGATTGTATTTTTCCCTAAGAGTTGCATTGTGGTAACTATACCACATTGGGGAAAAAAAGCATAATAATGAAGAGACATGTGGAAAAAGAAAAATTACCAACACAATATGTTCTTTATATAGTGGTTATGCGACTCAAATTCAATGTATTCAATGTATTCTTTCATCTTATATTTTTCAGACTCAAATCTAACTATATTTCACTCTTTGAAATTACTCAATTCCTCAAAATAAAATAAAAAAAAAAAACTAAACTAATCTGCAATAAAAAAACAAACTACGAGAAGAAATAAAAATAAAAGCCAATACTGTGGTGGGGAGTTTTTATTATTTTATCACTTGAGATTTTTATTACTCATTAAAGCATTCATCGTACTTGTTAAAAAGTAAATGGAATAAAACAAAACAACAACCAAAATCTAATATTTGTACATGCATGTACTTGATTTTATTATTATTTTATTATTTTTGTTTTGTCTAATAGTTTGGAATTCAAAAATCAAGTACATGCTCTGCTTTGTGTTTGTCTGTAAAGACGGAAATATCTGTGTCTCATGCCTTTCTCACTCTCTCTAATACACACTAGACAAACACTCAAAGGGGATCAGTTACACGCTGGAACATAAACATTGAAAGCTCCTGTGTTTTATATAGTTTGCCCTTTAACCCAAGCATATTAGTGAGGTCAAAATTATCACACTTTCTACAGACCACCCCTGCTCCCATCCGACATGTAATGAGTGAAGGGCTGAAGTTTTCCTGCTTATATATTTTTATATATATCCCATAACCAAATAACTTAATATACAGTTGCATGTAGTTCAAGGGTCTAACATTTCTGTTTCTCTTTCCCACTACACAGTAGAGCGAAGCTTGCATGTTTTCACCCCTATAGAATGAATGATTCTCTGGGAAATTCTCCCTGTGCCAGTTAGATGACCTGTTTGCACTGACTGGGGAGCAGGCTGAGGTTGGGGGGCAAAGGGGGGTTTCCTAGGAGAGCCTGGCAACGCTGACCAGCTAATGTTGGGCCTCCCGGCTGATCAATGCTGTTGTGGAACCACACAGCTGACAGCAGACAATGAACAACACACTCTGCTAATAGGCCGTGTGTCCTTCACAACAGCAAAGAAGAGGAGAACTCCGGCCATAATGGGACCTGTTGGTCATGAAGTGGGGTCTCAGCAGGGAAACTAGGGATTTGGGGCCAGGAGTCTATGAGTCCACTAGTCAGCCTAACCAAACTCATCTCTATGGATGAACCAGGGGTGTCAAACATATCGCCTAATCTGATTTCAAGTGAGCCATACCAATAAAACTAATAAGATAATAACACATAAAAAATAAATTCCAAGAGTTTTTCTCTGTTTTAGAGTGAAAAAGTACAATAAAATTCACACAAAGCAATTAAAACTATGAATAACATGAACAACCTGGCAAAAATGACTGCAATTTTAACAATATTGTGCCTCACCTTACCACTTAACTTACAATTCACAAATAAGCTTTGGTGGATCTACAGGGACACAAACATTTAGTTCCAGGTATAATGTTCTGAAAATTGCACTTATTTTTCAAAAGACAATTCATGTTCTTCATGGATGCTTAGGTTATTCAGATTTTCCATTCATAGTTTGTAAATGTAAATATTTTCACGCTGTGAATTTCCTTTTTTTGCACTAAAACAAATACAATTTGGAATTGTCATTATTTCTCGGCTATTATGCTGTTATTTTCCTGATATGATCCAGAAGTTGGACTGTATGTGGCCCCTGAATTCAAATGAGTTCGACCCTATATCTTTAGTGTAATTTTTGTATTTCAGAACATCATCGCATAAAATGGTTTGGACCCTTTGGCTTTGCCAGTTTTAGCTTGCAGGCTGAATGTTTGAGACCTCTGATCCAATATGTGGTAGATATATTATACTGAAATGTCACTTATAATCCTAAACACGGCAACAAGACTTATTTCTAATATTTATTAAGTGGGCCAATACAGTTATATTAAAACAAAATCCTTTTTGACTGCATAACCAACAAAATATAACACATCTTGTGCAGAAACAAATATATATTGGGCCACATGTGTGATAACCCTGGGACAGACTATATGGATACAAGTGGAAATAAATAAAGTCTATAGTTAGATTCAATACTTTTCAATGTTTTCTTCTCCCTCTGTTAGAGACCTTTTTAAACCACTTGTTTCATGTCATTCAAATGCCACCTGCATTTTAACAGGCTTAAGTCTTCCTGGAGCCACGCCCACTTCATTGAGATGACCCCGCCCCCTGACCGCGGTGTGAAAATGATGGGAGGTGAGTCACATCTGACGTTTAGATCGTTGCGCAGACCCTCCGCCGTCAGTCCAACTCAGAAGCTCCTCTCTCCTCTCCGTTTGTCTAAAAGGAGCAACTCCAGTCCGTCTGTGTTTGGTTTTGGAAGCAAAATGAAACGGAGTCACAACTACAGCTCATCGGACAGCGACCTAGACGATAATGTTGAAGTGGAAAAAGACAGCGGTGACGAAAACTGGTAAGGTTTTAAAAGTTTATTCTCCCCTTTTTTATTTTTTAACACAACAGGTGCTTTTTTTTTTTTTTTTTTTTTTTTTTTTTTTACAAACTCTAACACTTGAAATTCAACCCCTATATTTAACTAGTTTTTAAACTGTTGTCAGCTGCACATCATTATTCATGCATTCATGTGTTTTACTTTAAAGTGGATTTATTTCTTGTGCATTTTCTTTCAGTCCCCTTGATTCCCACGGCTCCATGTCACCCACCACAACTACTCAAGTCCAAGCCAGGAAAAGGCGTAGAGGGGTAAGGCACGATCTCTAACCATCTCTAATGCCACTGCAGATCCTGTTGTTTTCTCTCCACATTAGATACGACTGACATATTTTTTCTTCAATCTATTGACAGATTATTGAAAAGCGTCGGCGTGATCGGATCAATAACAGCCTTTCAGAGTTGAGAAGACTGGTGCCAAGTGCTTTTGAGAAACAGGTCAGTTGTTTGGAACACATTTTCATAATGGTGATATGTTAATTTGTTCATTAAGTGCCTCATTTAAGTATGTAGGCTATGTATGTATGTAATTAATTTATTTATTGTTTACAGGGGTCAGCTAAATTGGAAAAAGCTGAAATTTTGCAAATGACTGTGGACCATTTGAAGATGCTTCATGCTTCTGGTGGCAAAGGTAAATAGTCTTGGTCTTTGGTTTTCATATCACTACTTCATTCATTTAGGATATCATCACCCTATTAAAATAATGACCTAAAATTAGTTTTTGGTTTAAATCATCTTTTAATAGTACTGGCCACCTCTGGCAAAAGCACTTGAATCTATAGCTAAAAGAATCATGCTTAGGGTTAGGGTAAAGTTTTTTTGTCTTTTCCCAACAAGTTGAAACAATGACTTGGGTTATTATTTTAATGGAGTGACAATATGTATAAATAATAATAATAATAGTGATAATACATTTTATTTGTATCGTGCTTCTTTGTACATTTGTAAATGCTTCTGCCTCTCTAATTCTCTCTGTCTCCATTAGGTTACTTTGAGGCTCATGCACTTGCTAAAGACTACCGCAGCCTGGGTTTCAGGGAGTGTCTGGCAGAGACCGCCCGCTACCTGAGCATCATCGAGGGCCGGGACAGTACAGATCCCCTCCGCCTACGCTTGGTTTCCCACCTCAGTAACTATGCTTCACAGAGGGAAGTTCACACTGGACTGGAACATTTAGCCTGGGGCTCTGCTTATGGGACTCCCCCTGCCCATCTACCCCACCCCCTCCTCCTACAACACCCCCAGGCCAGGACACCTGGATCGAGAAGCAACAGCAGTCCATCTTCCTCCTCTTCTTCCTCAACATCCTCCTCCTCCTCCTCCACTGAAGCATCTGCGATATCTAGTCTCAGTGTCATGGCCCCCACAGATTCACTCAGGGTACCCCCTAACGGATCACTGCCCCTCAGTATGCCTGTGCCAGGGTCCAAGCTTTCGCCACCCCTCCTCTCATCTCTCTCCTCACTTTCAGCCTTCCCTCTGTCCTTTAGTGCTTTTCCTCTGGTCTCCCCAACAACTCTCAGCACAGCCAGCCCCTCCTCCACCCTATCAAAACCCTACAGGCCTTGGGGCACGGAGATCGGAGCCTTCTGAAACTAACAACTGGACTGAAGGCAACAGCTGAGCTGTGCCCACCACCACAGACGGGGCAGGTTGTCTTGCCTCATGTGTTTTTATCGCAATAAAACACAGGAACAAGGTGAACTGATTTTGTTTTATAAGGAATACATGTGAGAGGTTGCTGATGGATGTAAATGTCTTCCATTGTGTCATTACTTATTTGAATGAAAGAATTCTGAATAATTTTGTTTTACTCATTGAAATTGATAATTAATTTAGGTAATACGCACTGTCTCCTGGTTGAGGACCGATATAACATATGGCCCATGAATAGATTTACTGTAAGCTGAAATTTAGAAGTATACTATGTAGACCAGATAGTGAAACTTCTACATTTGTCAAGCACGGATACCTGTATCTAATATAATGTAGAGTTACTTTATTCGGTCTACTTATTTAGTTGCATCAGACCTACATGGAAATGATTATTCATATTATATGCACCATATTTGGGAAAAAAAACTAACAACATGACAAGTGGATGCTTGCATTCTTGTATCTATTTGTAATATTTTTGTACCAATAAATTCAGGTTCAGAACAAAATATGGATTTAACCAGTGTGTTTGTTTCTCTTCCTTCATTGCACTTGCTCATGTATGATGGGTTAGTTATATTATTTTAATTGAATAAATAATGCAAACACATACAAGCAAACTGAACTCTATTGTAGGATCTGCAGGTGCATGTTTACTGCAATCAAATAGAAGGTAATAATGGTCTGATAAAAACTTGATTATAGCCTGAAATGCAATTCCTTCAGTGCATGCCAGGTAAGTAACCAAATCTGAGTACATTGTTGCCCTTATGAATACCCAGGAAATCATTAAGAGCCAGAGGAAATCCTTTACAATGTTGGCCTGACCTCACCAACTTGGGTTGGTCTGAAGCGGAGACAATAGTGTGAACAGGATGGGGACATTGGAGGAAAGCGGTAAAAAAGTAACAACAACACACAGACAGCTGGACCCATAAATCACTGCTCAGCTTGAATGTGTTGTTTTGTCGTCCAATCTTAGCAACGTAGATTTTAACTCTTCGCTGTTTTTTAATGACTCAGGTTTCCAGGAGAAGCAGGCGGTGTCTGTGATTTGTCCCCTGAGGGCTTTAGCCACATGCTATTAATAATAAATAAAGATTATTGTCTTCCTTTAAGACATCAAATATGACTTAAATATAGCCCAGTATATATGATATCCTTGATATACTGATGAGTAACAAAAACCCTGCTCCACTTCATTTCATCCCATTCCTACTGGGAGTCAAATTATTACAAACTGCATATAAATAAATGACAAATGCATTTGTATTATAACAAGTTAAAAACATTCAAGTTACAGTATTTATTTAGTGTTTATATTTGGCATAATGTGAACTTTTGCCCTATTTTTAAAGAAGCTCAGTTCATTTTGTGTAAATAAATCTTTCACTGCCACCTACTGGAGGAAAACTGTAATTTTATTTTCCTTCAATATCTCAAACTGATCATGACTTCATTTTGTTTTAGTGTTTACCCAAACCTCGGAGGAGAAAACTATATTTATCCTGTCCTTTAGTATATTTACAATAATGAAAAAGACAAACAGCTTTCTAACTATTCATTTGTGTAGTTGTATTATCATCACAGACTGGAGCAATAAATAAAAGATCATCTTAGGGAGGCTGTTGTTCTCAAGATGTGTAGATAACTGGTATTTTATTTGGCAGTTTACATTTTCCCTTGTGTTTAAGCACAGAAAAGTATTAGATGGTGCATGCCATGTTCACAGAACCCCAAACCTTTATTCAGCAAAGCTTTCACAGAGAAATATATGAAGGGATAAACACAAGCAGCAGAGGATGCAGATATCAGTGGTACTGTATGTTAAAAAGAGACTAGTTCAGTGTGCTGAATGTTAAGCATCCTGCCTCCATTCTCTTTCTAATCCCCTAAAGAGAGTAGACGCTAATGATGCCTCATGATTAATCCACATTCACACACACCCACACAGACATACATTATGTTCACGCTATCAATATTAAGGTAGGAGCAACAGCACATTCCACTGTCCGAGACACTATGCATGGTACCAGTATGGTGTCATAACATTCAAATACTGTGTACATAACAAAGCAACTGAATCAGCTAAAGATGGAGTCAACAAGAAGGGGTAGGTGGGATTCAGCAAGTGTATAAACAGTTGCTCCCTTTGGGCAAAGACATTCTTAATAACAATAAAGCACCTATCAAGTTCATAATCAAGCTCATTTCCCAGGAAGTGGACACTTTTTCAAATTGTGGGTTTGGCATATTGTTAACTTCAGAGCGTGCGTGTTGAGAATGGGCAAGTGTGTGTGAGGAAGATACAGATAGGAAAGGTTGTTGATATCTTGAGGAGTCTTTAACCTAAGTACACCGACTGTCGTTCTTCACAAATACACAGAAACATCATCATCATCATCATCATGACATCAGGAAACACTGCAAATGTCAGTCTACAGCCAACTCACAACACTGAAGGCTTTCACAAGAAAATTGTTGTAAAGTCAAATTTCAAGAACTGAAATAATCATTCACAAAAAGTTAGAAAATGTACAGTGAAGCACATAACACCTTTGAAATGTAGCTCACCAGAAAGATAGATAGATAGATAGATAGATAGATAGATAGATAGATAGATAGATAGATAGATAGATAGATAGATAGATAGATAGATAGATAGATAGATAGATAGATAGAAAAAGAAGTATATACAAAATAATACCCATATTCTTTCATCTTCTCCGTCATCATTAAATTCATTCAAATCTCAAGATAATTGTGACTGATGTTTGTATCCGCTGATAATACTGATAATGGTGAGTACTGGTGGTGTAGTGTGGTGTGGTGGTGGTGTCCTCCACTTCTTGACCCCCAGAGTTGGATGTCTGTTCTGAGGAGTGTAAGGACAAGGCTAGGAAGGGGTTTCAAATGGGGTGGGTTGGGTGTTGATGGACTATGGAAGTCAGGAATGGTGTGAGGCTCATGCTTCCACGTCTTCCCTCATCTCTTTGTTCCTGCGCACCACAGCTGCATGCCTCTCCTGAAAACAACAAAATTGATGAGTCACTGGAATGACAAAAAGTAACAAACATGTAGTGAGGATGAGACTTCTGTATTCCTCACCTTCTCATGTAGACGTTCGATCATGGCTGCCAGATGGGCTTCACGATTCTCCTTGATCTGCTCCAGCTTCAGCTGGAGCTTCTCCTCAGCCATCCTGCTGAAGTTGCTGTTCTCTTCCATGGCCTTTAGCAACACATCCCTCTCATGGTCCCGTTTTTCAGCCAACACCTTCAGAACCTGGGCCTCCTGGGACTAAAAATGCATTAAGAAAGTAGCAGAGTAATTGATTTATGTTAAATGGCAGATAGATTTAATTATATTATCACACAGTATGCGCAGAACTTAACTCCAAAAGGGATATCAAGCTTTTACTGTCAGGAGCACAAGTGAGTTTATTTTATGATCATATGTAATAAAACATTCTCACCTTCCTCCTTTCTTCAGCAGCTTCCAGTTTCTTCTCAATGTCCTCCAAAGAGATATCCCTCTTAGGTGGTGAGGGGAGGTTCTGCGCTACATCTGATACTGGTGACAGAGGCTTAAGAATCACCTCAAAGGCTTGACCAGAAGCCCGCTTGTTTATTGGTCTCACTTCCATGTCTGTAAATCAGACAATGACGATAATATCAGAAAAATCAATGTCCAATAATGCAATACAATACAGTGTATCATTACAATGATGTGTCACTTTCACTAATCTCTGTAGTTAGAGAGCAAATACTGAAGATGCTGGGGGTGGCTTATTAGTTGTAAAAGAGCTGATCCATACCTTCGAACTCATGCGCAAGCTTGTTGCGTGATTCTGGATAGAAACAGGAGCAGATGATTGAGAGCACAGACAGCTCCTTCATCTTCTCTTTGTAGGCTGTGAGAACATAAAGAAAGCAATACTTCCTGATGATTGTTCATGAATAGAATTATTTAACATTAAAAGCTCTTTTTAACACAATGGAGATAATTCAGCACAAAAAAAAATCACAAATTTATAAAAATGAGATGAGATAGTACCAATTTAAGACATTATAAATTAAGGAACTAAAATTGACCATAAAACAATTAGCATCAGACCTGTACTCCATCAGTGATGTTCTGAGAGTCTCAAAGTGCTGGGTTGCTTAATAATTCATTGGATGAACATCTTTAAGGATCAAGCTAAGAATCCTTTGTAAAGTGGGTGAAATAAGTACATTTGGATGTTGCACCCACATAAATTCAATTGATTTCATGAATGAAATTTGAGACATTTGCCCGGTATTGCATTGCAATCAATATAAGATTGATAATAAGATTAGTGATAATGTAGAAGGGTCTGTGTATCACATTATTTAATTTCCTGTTGAATGTTCTGCTCATTATCACATTTAATAAAACCCTATTTACATATCTTATACTTGTCTTATTGTTGGGGGATCTTATAATAATCCACAAGCCTTTTAATGGACTTCAATTAGATTAGACTGGTGTGTTATTTTTTTTCCAGTTTTTTATCAGTATATTTGATGAAGCACTCATCATGTTTTTTAGAGCGAACTCCAGATTGTAAATGCTGCTGAGCCTTCTGCTGCAAAGGCCAGTGTGTGAAGCGGCCCCTTGCTGCAGGGCTGGCCTGCCTCCCACCCTGCCATACACCTGTCTACTCCACTATATATAACTGCCAACACTCATACTGTAATGAAGCCAGACTGCACGTACAGTATAATGTGACCATATGGGACACTTATTTAAATCATGGATATATGTATTAGCCCAGATATGGACACACAGACACAAAAACAAAATGAAAACAAATATGCTATCCCTGGCCTACAACAAACTGTCCATTTAAGACATGATTAATGCAAGCAATAAGCTCCCTATTATCTCTGTGATGGACAAATGTGATGGAAAATTCCAGGTCTTATAGTTAAAGCTGAATATCCCAGCATTATGTTATTGCAAATACATAATAACACATCAGATATAGCTGGTAATACATCCTTACTGGGGAAGAAGTAAGGAAAGCTATAGACAAGGGAGAAATTCCAGCTAATTAAACCAATAAAACAATCATGCTAAGATGATGTTTAGAGAAAATGTGTAAAAAAAAAAAAACCCAATTCAGGTTAAACTATAGAGGAGCTGTGTTAAAGCAAAGCTACTGAAAGCTTGAGCTCATCTGTCGGCTAAATAGTCGGCATCCCAGCATCTTGGGTGGGGTCCGTCTGCATTATGCTGCATGTTGGGACCGCTGTAGCATGAACCGCAGGTGCATCGTTGTAAATAAAGCTGTCTCCGTCTGATCTCTACTGTCTAATTCTACTAGGCTGTGCAACACGACGAAAGATGAAAAAATAATGAAGAATAAATGTAAAGGATGATAAAGCAGACATTTAAGAATCCTTGTGTCGGAGGATGTCTGCCTTGTGTGCACATATTTTTTTTTTTTTTAGTGCACTTACCTGATTCTTGTGCAGGCCCATAACACGACAAAAATAAATGCGCCACTTTTATTTATTTGTAATAATATAACCAAAGAGAGCATTTCCTAGTGGAAACCTTACAGAGTCACGAACACCAGCCGGTTGACTACACCAGGCCGACACCGGTTTTCTACAGAAAGGATGCATCTGTGTATCAATCCATCAATTCATCCACCCATCTATATGATCCAGTCATTCTTTCAAACATTGCTCCAAATCTGACCATTCTGAGAAGACTTACCGGTCGCTGTTTTGGCCATGGCTGTTGTATTTCTCCGCAGAGGATGCTGTAGCTCTATTCAGGTGAACGGTGATGCTGCTTAAGGCACTGAGTCAGCGAACAGACCAGGGTAGGATCGGATCGGATGGCAGGCGGGAGGTGTGGGCACGCACGGGAGCGCGCAAACAGACCCTCCTAAGGCGCGCAGACGGTTAGTCGACTCAACAACTATGACCATGAGCAGGCAAATGAGGCTCTCATCCTGTGTTCTTAGAGCTGGTATAAAACCTACTTGTAATTTACTGACACCATCTTACATAATTTATGCGATTTGCAATGATGCAGCCAGATATCCCGTAGATTACCTTTTATCTATTCTCAGGAGTGACAAAACTGTGCCTACATTATTAGTCAGCACTTACACCATCATTGACTCAGGAAAAAAAGAGTCACAATTACTACATAGCTCTCATCAATACATAGACTATTTGTCGTACGTTAACATAATTAGAATTTACTCAGGATATTGTAAACATTCTTAATAATTCATCTCCTACTAAAGACATTATCTTCTCGGTTAATGGAAGCTCTAGTTAAAAACTAGAGGTTTGAATAGTTTATGAATCTACCAGGTCTACACAAAAGGTTGTGTCATAAATAGTGATAGTTTGTGGATAAAATTGTAGGTTAAATAACATGTTTAGATGATATAACCAGAGGTGTCAAAATTATTCACATTCATTAAGTATAGCTACTAGAGTTTAGAAAGACTTCTGTAGAAGTTGAAGTAGCCTATAAAAGTCAAGTAAAAATGTAAAGGTACTGGTTTCTAAAGTACTTAAAGTAAAAAAAAAAAAAAAAAAAAAAAAAAAGCCATTGGGTCAAAAGCATATAGGCCACACACTCGGAATGGTATCTATATTATAAAAGCCAATGGCTTGTGTATCTATCTGTGGGTATAAATGTGTGTGTGTGTGTCTGTCTGGAGATTCAAACAAAATTCGGAGAGAGCATTCTGCTGCAGTTTGGCATACTTAAGTATTTATGGTCAATGAACAGACTAGCTAAAATGACAAGTTGATTTAGAGAAATATTTGTAATTTTGCAACACAATAATAGTCTTACAATTATGTTTCTATACACAAAACGGGGACTGCTGGACAAACACGGTACAGCATGCACAAATAAACAGCAAAACAACTACCACATCTAAAACCTGTAGCCCCTAAGGGTTAATGCACTAGTATGATTATACTTATCCAACCACAATTAAATTCACTCTATCCAGATGGCACCATTTATCTAGTTATCTGGATGACTTTTTATATATATTTGGACGACAAATGAAACAGAAGAAACAAAGCTATTTTTATGAGGAGAAATGATCAGTAAATTAAAATGGTAAATGGACTGCACTTACGTATATAACACATTTTCTACACCTTCTTGGTGTCCAAAACACCTTACAAAGTCTGACATTCACTGATTCACTCACACACACACACACACACACACCTATAGGTGGCTGCTGCCATGTAAGGTCAGACACTACTGGGTTCAAAGTCTTGCTCAAGAAAACTTTAATATGTGGGCAATCAGAGCCAGGATTGGAACCGCTAACCCTACAGCCATAGGACAGCCCACCTTACAAACTGTGTCACAGCCATGATAAACTGGGTGACAATGTAAGGAGTAGAAGTAAAAACGCAGCTGAAAATATTCAGTATAGATAACCACAGTTTCTTCTTAAGTAAGGTAACAAAGTATGTGTACTTCATTACTTGGCAGCTCTGGATATACTACAGTAAAAACTGTTTCATATATCAGGCTCACTTCACTTCTAAAATATTAACTCACGATGTTGCTGCTATTTATGCCATTCTTAAATACACAGGAATTCAGACAGCAGGAGGCTTTATTAGTTTCGACAACATCCAGTGGATTTGTCCAAAACTGACATTTTGCTTGCCATTTAGATGTTCTGCAATATACCTCATGACACAAAAATACAGTGACTTCATTTTAGATAGAGAACAACATACATTCAGAATGGTAACATGCTGGAGAAGACAGAATTTTCAATAACTCATGACAAAAGACAATGACAAGAAACTATGCATAATAGTGTCCTGACAATTTAGAAACACTAGGACAAGCAAAGAATTTCTTTCAAACACAAGATAAATACAAATATCTAATTATTCAAGTTTTGTGAAAAATAGCTTAACATACTTAAAAAAACATGAAGACTATATTTAAGACATCTGTAATGAGTCTTTGCTGCTTTATTACATTATCCTTAAGTTAAGTACAAACAAGGACAAATAAAACAGTGCAGTATGGAGGTTTATCATTGTAGAAATATGATCATTTAAATCAATAGGAAGGGAAAGTGATGACATTCTATTAAAATTCAGACAATATTCAACTGTTGTATAGAAAATAAAGTGTTTAAGGTTAGTTATCTTCATATAATGTTATCAGTGGGTTATACAATTCAAAACTAAGTTGCCCAGAGTCTGAAGTATGCTTTCATGTCCACTGTAGCATTTAGCTATGTGCTTTGGCTGTCAGATGCTTCTTAATGTAGTGGCCAACCAGTATTTGAGGACGTTGTTGGTAACTGCGAAGAACTTCATGAGAGCTGTTCATCTGATCCCCCTTCAGTCGATCCAATAATGTTACACATACCACAGCCGCTGCAAAGAATTAGGAATTAAGCTTAGATAGTCAACACAGAGATGACGTTGTGTGTTTTGACATTTTGCTGAGGTTTTCTCTCACCTCGCAGACCACTCAGCTTGCACATTGCAGCAAAAACTGATGACTCCATTTCAATATTGCAAACTCCTGCCTCACTGGCCTTTTTGAGGTAGTCTTGTTTATCCTTCTCTGTGTAGGAGCAGAACGCACCATCCAAACGAGCTTGACCTGGGTGAATATACAAGGGTAAAAAATGCACAGTAGATGACATGCTTGCCGTTTTGAATAATGATAGAGGCAATGCACCGTAAGTCATACCTTCATAGAAATCCAGAGTGCACATGGTGTTTCCGATCATGGCTGGAAATTGGTTCAGCTCTTTGCTGCAGTCCAACAGCTCCTCAGACAGGCCTAGGTCTAGATCAGTATTGCGAACCACTGTCCTCCCAAGAATCACCTGCTCAAACTTTGGCAGAAAGGTGGCATCCACAGACTGTTTGGTGACAACAACAGTGCCAGGCTCAAGTCCTGAAAACCAAAAGTGTCTGATTAGGTAAATATTCATTTCTTTAACACTATAGTAGAGTTTCGTTTGAATTACCACTTTAACTTTTACATAGAATCTACTGTGTGATGAAACTAAATCAAAAGGAACACTTATTTATTTCAGAAAGCACATTGTAAATTCTCAGTTCAGTCACACACACACAAATCTAACCACAATTCTCATACCCAATACAGACTACAATCACCAAGTCCAAAGATGCAAAAATAAATAAATATCAACAATTTCAATAAGCATTAGTGTAGAAAGAACCATCATCAGTTAGTAAAAAGTATTCTCAGAAATACATGGGGCTCCCTCTTGTGGTTCATCAGAAATGTGTTGGTTCATGAAAATGTAAGTCCATTATCATGACTGCATTAATAACAAATGTTAGGCTTACCTATTCCACCTGATGTCCCAATGCGTATGATTGTAACATCTGTGCAATGTGCATGATGAAGAAGCTTTATTAGCTCATGTAACATTATGGCAATAGATGGGATGCCCATGCCATGCTGTAAAATCAAGAAAAGGTAACCAGATTTACCATCAATGTTGTTTATTCATAACTAGGATATCTACAATAAATTACAGTAATTATGCACATGTATGAATGTGTTCTGTATGCATGTACCGAGTCCCTTCATTGAAAGTTTACTGTTTGTAATGCTACGCCCCAATACTAGATACTATATAAAGTTTGCTTAAGGAGCGCTACCTGGACTCAAAATAAGTAAAAATAATTAGAGGTGCTCTATTGGATAGGAAAAAACAGAAAAAAGAAAGAAAAATTCCAAGGCACTCTCTTAAAAGTGAAGAATAAAAAGCCTTTATTAAACTGGCCTGGTTACAAAAACCTATAAAATCATATAAAAAACATATAAAAACCCCAACGCATTTATGTTACTTTCACCTTCGTCAGAGAGTCACCAGGATGTTGCACTGACGCACTTTTAAAAACAGCTGATGTTTTGCAGGTGTGATCTCCCTGTCAATATTGAAGGGTTAGTCACATCTCCTGCTGTAGGAGTTGTCCTCTCAGGATAGTGCTCCAGGTGTGTGAGAGCATGAATGCCCCCTCATCCCCGTTCATGGTGGTAGAGCTCCGCTGTCTGATTTCTATGGACTCCTTAATCCAACAGTGATACCTATTGTTCTCTTGCTGTATGATTTTTGCATTTTCCCATTCGATAATGTGATCTCCCTTCTGCAGTAGTATGTTATCACTGATTTAAGGTTCTCTTACATGGGTTTTTCCTTCACTGCTCTTGTGTGTCTCTGTTCTGTTTCTTTCACATTCCTTTTTGTGTTCTTTTTTCCTTGTGTTGAATGTCGTTCCTTTCTCCCCTAATAACAATATTGACTAACCTGTCAATATTGACAGGGAGATCACACCTCCACAACATCAACTGTTTTTAAAAGCACATAACTGCAACATCCTGGTGACCTTCTGACGAAGGTGGAAGTAACACATCGAAACATGTCAGGTGAGAAATACAAATATCTGAGATAAATGAAAAACTTAATTTAACAGCAAGACATAATGAACATTCTACAGAGAAAGTTTACAGTTGATGGGAAACAGAAGACAGCTATGGACTCACAATATCAATGTGTGAGCTGTGGACTAAAAGAAAGCTGGGTGTCATTGTGGGTCAGGCTGTGGATCTATGTCACAGGACTCTGGGAAAATGGACAAAGTGTGAAGGATCCCTTTTGCTCCAAAGTGTGAAGCAACGCTGACGCCACTTTACAACTAAATTAAGTTGTACCAAAATTAAACAACAAAATCAGCTTCTCCCTTGACCTAAATCTCTTCTCCATGGGTTGAGCATGAAGCTGTTTTTCTCCATCTGTCCCACTACAGTCCCTCAAGGTCAAAACACAGGAGGAAGGGCTGATCAGGAAGTCCTGCATTTATATTTTATACACAAACTCTTTCAATGACTTTGCACTACATACAGAAATACAAATCCTGCAGTTCATAGATACAAGACTTGTCTAAATCAACATTTTCTTTTTCCCAAATGTGTCACATCAAGAGCTCAGTTCTCTGTCAGATTCAGGGGAGGTAAATTGTGGGGACAATTTTCATGTGTTCTTGGAAATAGTACACCAGAGATATCCTTCAAGAAATATTTAAAGAAATCAATTATGATAACGCTTTGATATGTGTATATATACACATACACACGTGTGTGTGTGTGTGTGTGTGTGTGTATTTGTTTATATTGTTATTGTCTTTTTCAGATTTTAAATCTGTATTGATTATGGAAGTCTCACAACTTTAATAATTCATGTATTAAATGGAAGCTTTTGTCTTTTGTCTGTCTAGGTTTCTGCCCCTCTCTGCACCTTCATAAATTTTCTTTTATTATGACTTTAATCATTGTTATTGTATGTACAAAATGTCAACAAATCAAATGCTAAAATTCAGAGCCCAAGTAATTAGCCTTTAAAGTTTTTTTTATGTTGTTATGTCAGCCTAAAAAAGCAGATAACTGATAGAATAAAGTTGTCTACTTACACTGACAGAGAGTACAGGGCCAACTTTGTACATGGCATAGCGGTCTGTTCCTGCACAGATATTTGGATACTCTGATTTGGGGTCTTCCATACCAAGCTCGGCAGCGATGTACTCAATGAACGATTTCATTCTCCAGGGACTACCACCAACACACACAAACTGAAGTATACAAAAATATGAAAACATTTTAAAGATAATTATAAATGTACATCTTCAATCCACAACTGAATATCTTAAAAATTATTACTTTCACATCACCAAACATGGCTGGCAGGTTGTGAGTTCCTGTCCCTAGACTGAAGTGGTAGAGGATGTCATCTTTCAGGGTATCCAGGTGTGGGTTGTGCACAAACACAGAACTTGGTAGAGAAAGACGGCAAAATAAACAAATGAACTGAAATCAATATTAATTTAATTTTTCACTTATAGAAAACAAGCTGAGATGCATGAAATGCAAACATTACTAACCTACTTACACTAGTGTTATATTATAATTTTATCTGATACCACTTTGAGATATTATGTCATTAACCAAGTACGCTACAATGAACATGTAAAATATTTGTAGCCTTAAGAATTAATACAAGCCATTCCTTTATTACTGCCACTAGTATAATTTTGACCGATACTATAACAGATAAATGAGTAGATTAAGTTAGTGAATATTTAACCAGACATGGCTGTATTCTAATAAATATAGTCAGGAAGGAGGCCAATCCATTCACATCCTTTGGCACCTTAGGAAAAAAATTTAAATCAACCTGTATGAATGAAACCAAAATGCACCCATTATTTTAAGAACACGCTACTTTTATAACTCTTACATACCGTACTGTGGGATATTGTAATTTGGTGTGGAACCGGAAATTCTTACCTGCTGCCTGACGCCGTTTGTTTCCTGTCCCCTGGATCCATCTTCCTGAAAAAATGTCGACAGAATTATCCGAATAAATTATTTAATAACCAAGCACATTATAAAGCAATACCTAAATATTAACATTACTCATCAAAGTACAATAAATGTTTCGCCTACCGTAAAACTAAATTGGTAAAGTTGCACAATTCCCATAATTTTCAAATTAAAAACCCACCAGGGAAGCTCTTACTGAGACAGAACATAAAATATGATATTTTATCTTTATTGGTCACCACAGAAAAATAAAAAGCTCATTTCTTTACGTTAAGTCACTCGAAGAATAGAGTAAAAACAGGGGTTTACCTTTTTCTGTGAAGCTATTCGACCTCTGTTTCCTCTGCCTCTGACAAATTAATTTGGCTCAGTGAACATTCAGGCTCCTCCCACAACGACGTGACGTACATCACGTTGTGAGTCACAATAGGCTGTCTACTCTACCACTGTCACGTACGAAGCTGACAGATGTCAAGCGACTGTTCATTTAGGGAAATATATTGTTGTGAAATCAGCTTCAGGCTTATTTAGAGGTGCTGTGGATTGAATCATTTGATTATATATTGGTGACAATACAGAGAAACTTTAAATAAATTTTAATCCACAAATAGAACTTAAAGTAATTTATTTAGAGCAAAACATTATACATATGTAGCTATGTACAAATCACCACCAAAATAGGACTTGAATCTGAGAAACCACAATAGTTGGACTACTTTAGCCTTCAGTCTGTTTCAGGCCAGGGTATACTGCATTGCTTACTTTTTTTTGTCAATTGTACCAATGAATTGTCTTTGTCTCTATTGCAAGCTACAAGACACCTGAAGGGAATTGTTCTACAAATGTTCTTGACATTGCATCTCTTCTTAATATCACTGTTTTTATTCAATGTCTCGTCCTGTCATCACATGGAACCTATCCTAGCCACTAAAGGACAAAGGCGGGGTATACCCTGGACAAGTTGATTGCAGGGCTGAACATATAGAGAAAAACAATCACTCTCACCTATGGGCAATTTCAGTATAATCAATTAACCTATCAGTGCATGTGTTTGGATTATGGGAGGAAACTGGAGTATCCAGAGAGAACCCACATAAACACACAGAAGGCTCCCACCAGCTTGTGTTGGAATCAAACCCAGAACCTTCTTGCTGCGAGGCATGAGTGCTACCCACTGTGTCACCCCTAAATCTAAAACCCTCAGTACAAATGTAAAGAATTATAGTAGACTCTCAAAGTTCTAAACAGTTACCAGTGACTAAAAGCATCCACTGATCTGAATTGTTTCATAACTTTTCTGAGCAGCTCAGGAGCATCAAATATGTCTTAGACATTGCAGGGGTCCACAGTGAACATTATTTTATGGAACATATTCATCAGTACAACCCAAGTAGTATGACAGAGGACAGTGGTTGTAGAAGTTCATTTTCACATTCATTTTTTCTTCAGTGTTCCATTTTAATGTAATCTGTGATTTTATTCTGAGCGTTTCTTGATATCTACATGGTCAGTAAATTAAATGGAACAAAATACCTTATTTTCACTAAAAATGCAGTTCAGAGAGTAATATGACAAATACCCCAACACTTTGAAAAGGATAAGGTAAAAGGGGAACTTCTTGGCAAGTTTCCACAAAACTGGTTCTCGGTCTGTCTGCATTAAATTGTCACCATTAAACATTTTCTAATGTGTTAATACAAATATATATCGTGCATATGTTTACAAGTGCATGAAGGAAAAAAAACACCACCACACAAACTATTAAGCCAAACTGTATTTTATAAATGAAGTTAACATGTTTTGCAAAACCTGTTAAATCACAATGATGGTGCAATTTTGGGAAGTTTAACTGACAATGTGACTTCAATAAAATAAGGAGTTACCAGAAAATGGCATATTTTACTTAGTTTAGATGACAATTTATCATCACCAGGTGTCATAAGTATCTTGTTTCTTTTTATTTTTTAGATAAATATTGCTCCAAAATTTTACACAGCAGAAAAACAAAGCAAAATACCACTCAACATCAGCAAGTATGGTAGTGTTAGGTTATATAAATTCCAAAATCACACTTCAAACTCCAATAAATGAAGTTAAAATAGTACACACATTCAAACTTAAATTAAATCAAAGAAAGCAGCATAAATAAGTAAACAAAACCACTCTTAACTTGACACCTGTGCAAAACTCTTAGGCTCCGTGAAGCAGTTCTCACACCCTGAAAACAAAACATATATTGACATTATACAAATGATCATGTGAGAAAAAAAGTGAAAATTTTATTTTAAAGTGTCATAAGTTAAGCATATCTTTATACAGCAATGGTATATATAGTTTAATAAGAATCAAACTGAGATAATGCTTTGAATTTACACTCACATTTAATTTTTCCCCCCATTCCACCCATTTTCAGGCAGGTACAGGTGCTCAGGATGTCTCTGTTAAGATAATATAACACTAGTGAGTCCAAACAGCACAGAGAAATTATTATGTGCACATCAGTATGGGCACCACAATAAAAAAAAACAAACAAAAAACACACAGTAACATCAGACTTACCGCCTCGGGTAAGACAATAGGGTGTTCTGGCAAGAATTCTGGTTTCCTTTTTGCCTCAGGACAACACGCCAGTCCTATTAAGAAATCTCTTGTGTAAGATATTCTTCCTATAAGGGAACAAAGATGACAAAAAAAGAATGGATATAGGATATATAAGCTTAGAAATCCAGGTGTTCTTTGCCTTACCTTCTTTCTCTTTGCCAAGGTTAACAATCTTGCAGAATTGCTCTATGGTGAGGTTTGTCTAGGATGCACAAATAACATATTAGAAAACCTCATCATATCTAAAGTAAGGCTAATGATTCTGTTTTATAATGAATTCATGTGATACTTTGTAAATTTGTAGTTTGTAAAATGGTGACTGACTTAATCAGTTAATTTTGCGTGGAAAATGTGGAGAGCATTCATCTACTATATAACAAATCAGAAATGGGAATACATTGTTTAATCTTGTAATTTGAACACCTGGAACAAATAAAGGTTTTGCTCAAAAATGCTATACCAACAATCAAAATAGATAGTGATGTTTATATACACTAATTACTACATTGTTTTTTTCACTTCAATTTCTTGGTCATTTCTTACCTCATGTCCAACTACATCCATCAGTGACTGGGCACAGGTATTATTACCATTCATTTCAGGCACTAAAAGTGAGAGTATCTTTATATAAGCATGCTATGAAATTTTAACATATTTAAATGAAAAACAGATCTTTCATTCAGTCCTAAGTGATCAACTAATGCCACCAGCTTACCAATGTCAACTGGGATGGACCGTCGCAAGGGTCTGGCAGGCTCCAGATGTTTTTGGAGGATTCTTCTCCTTGAAACCTCCATTGCTGGAGTCAATAGAAGTTAAATTATTTGAAACCCACTACATTTTGTTGTATTGTAATTCACAGTGAGTCGTTTTATATTAGAATAGAAAATTATTTTCCAGTATGGTAGGTCCACATAATCAGCAGGAACAAATTACTGTTATATTCAAGGGCTAAAAATTATCTGACTACAAGACTTTCATAAAAAAAAAATTGCAAAATTAGACAAGTCACAATAAGGACAAAGAGCTGTCGTTTTAAGTGTTAGTTTGTATCGTGGCATTTTGGATTCACTGACACTGAGCAGGGACAGGTTGGCCTACAATTATTTTTTTTTTTAAAGAAAAGTTACATGAACGTTGAAAGATATTTCACGTTGTTTAAAACTAATTCAGTCTGAAATGAAAATATAAATTATATCTGTAATATTTGCCTTTACATTGAAAACCAAAAAACGTGATTCAAGAACCAATATTGTCCACAATAACAAAATGACAGTTGTACCCAAACACCGAATCCCAAATCATACAGGATATTTTTTCCACTATATCGAGTAAAGTTCTAAATTAACCCTTACTGAAACTTTTAGCTAACGCTAAAGTGAGCATTTGCGATTGTTACGTTAGCAGCTACACTGGACCATATTAGCATTGATAAATTAGTTCACAGCAAGATACCAGATCTGTGCTTCAACTATGTGAACCCCACATTGAGAAAACCTGTACTTTTACACCGTTACACTTTCACTGAACGTTCTACAAAAGTAAATCCTCAATTTTGATGTATATTAGGTGCCAGCCATCAGTGTTAACCGTCAGCTGCATAACATAGGTGGCTAACGTTACCAGTTATGTTAAACGTTAGCAATATCTCTCCTGTTAATAATAGGGGTAATGTGTCAATTTAACAAGGTTGCATATTTAAAATTAAATATAAAATAATGATCGAACTTGTTACAATTGGTGATGGCAAAACTATTTTTGAAGTTACAGTGAGGCAAATGATTTAGTGTGCAACTTTGGCATACATGCCATCATCATTATCATGGCTCAGAATTTGCTTGGTATTGATATATTGACTTTAAAAACATGACATTAAACACTTGTTTTAAACACTTATTCACCTGTATATCAAGAACTGCTTCAGCGTGGTCTTCTGCCCGAGTCTCTTGTGTCACGCCATCCAGCAGCAGCATCACATCCGGTGAAGCCTTTTCAAAATAAACTACACCTAACAGACACCAACCGCTGCATTAAAACGTTTCGCAACAGAAAGTGTGATTCTTGATGTGGAATGAATTTTGCACACATAAGATACTACCTTTTTTAAAACAAGGCACACAAATGTTGACGCCCAAACTCAAAGGACATAACATCGTTGGTATCATAGTCTGGGAGTAAAGATTGCAATCCAAGAATGCAGACCAATTCTGAACTCTAGCCATCTTTCTGATAGTATACAACAAACTTGATAAAAAAAAAACAAAAAACAAACAAACAAACAAAAAAAAACCAGTGATCAAGAACAGCTTTAATTTGATTGATCATCACCTTTTATTTATACACTCTCACACAAACATGTGAGCAAAATGTTTTTACATTGGCGAAATGCATTACATACAAAACGGTCAGAAACAGTTTTTACTTGAAGATAATCATTTAAAATAAAAAAAACATCTTGTTGAACAGTATTGCCTAACTGAAATAACAATTGAAACAAAAGTTTGCTTAAAAATGTAAAATGAAAATTAAGCATCATACAAAGCTGTGACATTAAAAAGGCAAATTCTTCTATTAACTTAATCTTTGTCAAAATATCTATATACATGCCAACTAACCCAACCCCCCCCCTTTTTTTTTAACAGTTTACCAAGGCATTTCACACGCCTTGAAATACAAAATCACCTTCACACCAACAGCAGCTGTATTCTTCTTGGACCTATTGGTCTGCCACTTAGTTCATCAATTGCTATTAATGCCTCCTGCCGTGACTGAAACACAACAGTTGCAGTGCCTTTTGGTGCCCCACTCCTGTCATACTGCAGGGAAACTGATCCAGGGATAACATTATAACCATAGCAAAAGTCATAGATCTCTTCAGCTTTGATTTGATAAGGCAAGTTGAGTAGCTTTATGCAGGTGGGGGTACCAAAATGTTGAGGTGAGGGCCCTGAACCACCTTGGACGCCATTACCTCGTCCCTGTGGTCTACATGGGCCATCTGAAAAGGGCTCATAGTCACCACCTCCACCCATACAATCTTGTACATTAGTTGACAGTGTATCACTGCCTCGGGATATCCTTAAATCAGGATAATCTCTGTCACCAGGTTGACAGGATGCCTCCAGATTCATGATTGAGTAATGTTCTCCTCTTTGCCGTGGCTCTTGTGGTGATGAAGACCAAGTAACATCCTGCATCTGAGAACGTGAAATGCATTTTAGAATGACTTCTGACCCAAGAAACCTTTGTCCATTCAGAGAAAGAGCACCAACAGCCTCTGACTCAGACCGGAACACAACCAAAGCCTCTCCAATCCCAGCACCTTGATTGTCATGCAGCAAGATAACCCTTTCCTCAGAAATATTAAACCCAAGAAAGAAGTCCATGATCTCAACTTTCCTCACATCAAATGGCAGGTTCTGCACATGCAGACAGACTTTTTCAGAGTCATAAGGATTGTCATGGTAAGGTGAAGGTCTTTCCTCACACCGTTCAGAATTTCCCAAAGGCCTGACATTGGTGTTTTGAGATTCCAGAAGATTGATCATTTTCTCTCTTGAGACAGAGTGAATATGGACAGGTCGTTGCAATAATTCTCTTCTGTTACGATTCAAAGCATCACAGTAGTCTTGCAGACTACTGAAGAGCACAAATGCAGATCTAGTTCTTTTTCCATCAGCATCAAGTAGGTGGAGAATCTGATCATCCTGAAGCCTGGCTTTACGAAAAAGCATTTTAATGTCATCCTTCCCAACTGCGAAAGATAAATTTTCCAACAAAACACAGAACTCCTCCTTGGTGGATGACATTGTACCCTGGACCAAAGGTGAACGTGACCTCCCACGGAGTTGAGGATTCCTCTTGTTCCAAACAGGCGATCGCCCTCTTTCAAACCTGTCACCTGTGTTTGTGCCCATCTGTAATTTACCAATAACCCGAGCCCAGTCTTCTTCAGTTGTTGGGTAAATCTCCACATACCTTGTACCAATGTATTCTCCATTTCTCTGCAATGCCTGATTCCCATCCTCCATTGTTGCAAATTTCACAAGACCTTTCCCATTGTTTTGGCCACGCTCATTTTTCAATAGGACCACTTCTTCAACAGCTAAACCACAGAAAAAGTCAAGGATATCTTTTTCAGTGACAGAGAAAGGCATTCCTTTCAGAAATAAACGCAAATAGCCATCATCATGAGCTGAAGCCCTCTGGTTCCAGGTGGAAGGTGAACGACCTGATCCGCTACCAGATCTTCTGCCCATGTCAGGATCCAGTGATCTTCTAGCCATCCTTGAATCATTCATATCACGTCGTCGTGCAGTCTCTTCAAGCATCCTCTTTTGATCCAGCTCTGCAGTCTTTGTACTTTTTTCAAGCATATTCTGCATCTCTGCTTTACTGCTCAGTAGCAAGTTAATAGGGGAACCCTTAATACAACCCCCTGAACGTGTCATCGCTCTTCTTGCATCTTCATCTGAAGCAAATATTATGAACGCTTCCTCACGCTCGCCACCAATTATATGCACCCCTCCATCAGGAACTTTGAGGCCAGTAAAGAACTGGCGAATATCCTGAGAACCTGCTGTGACTCTCAGTCCCTGTAAACGGATGACGACTGCCATGCTGAGACACAAACAACTGCACCTGCAGACAAAAGGAACAGAAGGTATTATTCCTAGCAGAGCTTCTCCAGCTCAACGTCACTTTCCAGAAATTCCGTCTAACACTGATTAACCCAAATAGTATTATTAAGAAAATAGACGTCAAAGACAAGAGATACAAAATGACAAATATGCACAACAGCATCCAGACACAACTGCAAAATTGCAAACTGTATTATTCCAACTTCAATATAGACTACAGTTCATAATAGAGGGGCTGGCCAAAGCAATATAAACATCTAGATTAGCATTTTTATTTAAAATCACCTTTTGAAGACTTAGTTTTATTGAAAGTACATAACTTCTAGTGTCCAGCATAAGTTTATATTTTTTTGAAAAATGTTTTTATCAATACTTTTTTTTAATTCAGTATAAATGTATGTTTGCATTCTTTGTCAATCACTGAAAATCAAAGCATCTCCTCTATTGGATGTATTATAAGTTCAATTTACAACCATTTTGCTACTTTTTACATTGGTTACAAATATCTAACTAATAAAGTGAGAAATGTATGTAAAATTAGCTAATTTATTAAGGTACTGGCTTTGTAGATATATATGTAATATGTATACTAAGAAATATACTGAAAAAGTGGTTCCAGGCACAACAAACATCACCCCTGGCAAACGTTGTACCTGATCTCTTATAGTCGCAAAACCACATTTTGGTGACCTTGACCTATAATCATAAACATTTAATTAGAACTATTCTGGACCAACTCTCATCTTTCCTGAAAATGTCAGGGAAACTGGTAAAGTCGCTGACAAACACACATAAACACAATGAAGCAAAAACAATACCCTTGCCTCCCCTTTGGAGGGCAAGGTAATAACATTTAAACTTGTAATTATTCTCACTTGTCCATCGGCAAATATAATGGTTGTGTGCATTCATTACTGAAACACTAGCAAAACTCTTGCTATTTTATGCCCTTAAAGATAAAAAAAAATCTAAATGTTTACTGTTTTGTAAAATAGATACCTTAAAGGACCAACAGCAAAGATTTTATAGTTTTATTAAAAGTTGAAACTGCACTTTAAAGCGCGTTTTATAAACTAGTCAAAAACAACTTTTTCTATCCATCCATTACTGAGTTGTTTGTTTTTGCTATTTTTAAGTCAGAAGATTAGATTAAAACCTTTTTCCCCCTAATCACACACCTAAAAGTTCTAATATTCTGTGCAAAATTAGGTATGTATCTTTCTCCCACAAATAGGTGTGGAAAAATCAAAACAAAAATGTAGTAAGGCTGTGCATCCATTAACACTTGGCCAACCCCTGTATTAAAATCCTCATTAATGCCATGGATGTGTCATTTGTCCATAAATGACACGTAAAGTCAACTAGAAGACCACTACATAAGGAAATTATGCTGTGAATATCCACAAAAGACCCAAGCCTTCAACATTCCTCTTGGAAATGCATACTGGTCCAGAACTTCACCAGTACATTTCAAAACAAAACACATAAAAGGACCGTATAACCAAGTTACTAATTATCAGACGTCATAAAAGCTTGGCGAATGTCTCTGTGGTACAATCCTTTACCAAAGTGGTCTACACAATTAACACAATATGTGCAGGATTTAAATAAACCATCGAAAGCAACAGAATACAAGCTAATCTCAAAACCACATACAAGCTTCTTTCAAGACTTCACAAAATCCAGCTGTGCTGCAACACAACAGATAATTCACTGTAGCTTTTACTTCTCACCAACAACCACGTTTCTATGGACCACCATCAATCTTCCAGGTGTTGTCTCATTTTAATGGGAAGATGTTTTTAATCAATTCCACTTGTCCACCAACGGCATCCATATCAGCTCTCGAACTCCAAATTCTATTCTTTGAAGGGACCAGTATCATAGAGTAAAGATATGTTAGTATTTCCAGGAAGTGCGGCCTGTTAGTAGGCTATTAGACACTTATTTTTTTGTTTATTAGAAATGTTTTCCACATTGCACAGTGGACAGATGCTGTATTCATTCTCACTAGGTGGTACATTTATTTTCTGGCTTTGATTCCGGCACAACCAAAACCAGATGTTTGAATAATAAATCACATTGATCTCTCATTTCTTCGGGCCAATCCCTTGCCCGCTTCAAAAAAGTAAATCAAATCAACCTGATCATCAGGTTGACATAGATCACAAAATATAAATCCAAAGAATTGGACAGCTCATCTCCAACGTAACACATCGCAGGTCCTTAAATGACATGTGCTGTCAAGTCACGCCATCTCAGTTAACCATTGACCGCTTTTAATATCGAACTGATTGTTGTTTTAAATACGGCTGTCCATCACGAGGCCAACCCAAGTGAAAAAAAACAATGTCGCTGTTTCCATATCATACAATAATACACAATCGAGAACAAATAGTCATTCTGATGCTTTCACTGCGGCCTCGTTCCGTTGGAAATTGAGGAACATTGGAAACCCAGACAGCTAGGCCTCAAGCGTTAGCTTATTTGACGAACATTAGTGAGCTGCCGTTGCGACAAATCATTCATTAGATTCACCATAAATGGGCCACCTAAACAACAATAAAACTTACAGAAGTCACAACAACCGATCCCTGCGCAACAACGCGATAACCAAATTATTGGAGGTCAGTAAATTAACCGCGTATTCTGCTGGTAATGTCCTCAAACACGACAGCCACGACAGGAAAAGTCTTCTTTCGTTTGTCTTGATTGCATTTGGCAAACAACGAATAGTATTCCACACTACCACCTACTGTATGGAGTATGTATTGAAACGGTTATTCAAACAGCGTCGGATGTTGTATAAAGAGCGACATCTGCTGGACAACTCAATATTGTATTTGCAACAAAATCCCAATTCATGTTATTTCCGTCGTTGATATTGTGTGGAATAAAGGTAATAAAAGCCAGCGACGTTTAAATACAGTACGCACACATTTTAACTAAATTGTACGACAGTTCAGTATTCAGTAAATTCAGTATTCACCATTTGTATGTTTGATATACAGAGGCCTGATTTGGGGCTGTTTGTCACGTGATTTTTGGCGTGGTGCAGCGAGGCAACGAAGCATCTTGCCGCGATACTTTTGCTTTGAAAGGTCGATACTGTGTGTAATATGATTACGGCAGAACACTGGGTTTTGCCGAATTAAGAAACTTGCGGACTATTGTTTGTCGTAAACATACGAGCTGTTTAGATCTACCCTACAACTCTTAACCATGGCAATTCTCCTTAGCTCCATCGCACAAGCATTCACTCAGGCTGAGTCCGGGGCGCAGCAGAAGCGGAGCTACTGAACCCAGTATCATTTCCTACAGCCCCGTATGGATTTGACGTCGGCTTACATTGTTGCTTGATGTTTTACAAAGGGCATATTGCCGGTGATTTCGAGGATGGAGGACCCTTGTGACCTTAAGCACTTGGTAAAGTGAGTACTTGACAATCCGCCGTTTTCTTACTGAGCCTTACGTGAATATTGATCAACCATTTTGCCACACACAATTAAGACAAAACATCATTAGCTACCGTGCTAGGTAAGCCGGGTGCAGACTCGAGTACAGGGCTCTTATTATACCCTAAAACGGAAATGTGCCAGTAACCCTTCCTGCTTTTTCATTAAAATTGAAGAAGTAATGGATTCTCGTGTGTTTAGGGAACTAAATTACAATGACTTTAGCATCCGATATAGATCAAAGATCAATAAATAAATGTTAACAACAATAACGCTAGCTCCTGAGTACCACTTGGAAAGCGAGCTTTGGCTAACCAAGCTAGCTGCTTATGCTAGTAGAGTTCCTCGTCTCGCGACTCCGTTTATAAAAACAAATGTGATTGTTTACCTCTGTAATGTAGCCTAAACTCACGAATCGCCACACAAAGCCGATCGTTATTCGCAGTATTAGCCTGTCGTTTTTAGCAATGTGAATTATACACATAACAACACAAGCTAATAATATATTTAAAGATGGCCCACTAATGCTTTCTGGAAACGTTAGCTCGCTCTGTTTAGCTTAGCTGTTAGCCGAAATCTTGATTAAAAAATCGACCATCACAGTGGAATTTAAGTGAATTATTCTCATGCTAAGTACTTTTGCTAACGCTACAGCTCTCGCTTAGTAAGTCTTAATATACTGTTGTGCCACATTAATTTAGTTTTAACACCCAGCACTCGTTTTCATGGTATGTATGATCCTTTTAAAGGCCATGTTTTGGCTGCATCCACTCCTCCCGCACAGGCCAGTCTGTATTCTATTTGGCTCCAAAATTCCTTTAAACCAGGCAGAGGTTCTTTCTGTATTGGTGTTTTTATATATATTTACAAAAATCTACATCTACAGACGTCCTTTACTATTTATGTTTAACCTGTATTTAATGAGATGCATATTGTCTACATGGTTTGTATCCATGTTTTATTTTATCTTCGAACATCAAGTGGTATTGTAAACCACACAAAACTGTTGTTCACTTTGTTGTAGTTGCCGCCTCACAAGAAAAGGAACGTCACTAGTTGGAGCCAAACGTAAAAAAAATAATGTCTCACAGCATTGAACCATATTAAAACGTGCTGTTTGCACTGCTGCTACATTGCAACAGAAGAGGCAGGACCTCAGGAAGATGAAGTCGTTTATTCTTAACGGTTAAAAACATGTGACACCCAACACTATTACCTCACACTCATATGCATATTTAACTATATCCACCAGATAGCCACAATATCTACATGCCTTTAATGTACCTGAAATAATGTGTATTTCAGCATTTTACTGGCATGTATCAGATGGTAATGATGTCAAAATATATAAAAAAAAAAAAGTGTTCAAGGCAACCACAACTCAGCTCACTAAAACTATATTTCTCTTTTTTTATCAGGTGTGGTGTCACTTTGAGGGGCTCGTTTCTCTGATTCGAACTATTCTTGGCCAACGACCTCATCGGGCCTTCTAATCCTAGACGTGTTTCTCAATGGACACTCTGCTTAAGTCAGAAATCAGGTATTAGAACAAAAACTGTTTATTCCCATTTAAAACATTATCACAAGGTTTCAGATATATTCTTGTGAAGTTGTGTTTTATTTTGGATGCAGCATATGCTAAGATGTGGTACTAGTTAAGGAGTAATAGGTTTTGATTTCAAGGTCAAAGACAGGGGCTTATATTTTTTATTCAAGTGAATAAATTATTCACAGTAACCAGAACAACAAAACTAGCTTGTACTTTTGCATTATTGAAAGGGTTGTATTTGTACAAATATGTCTCATCTTGTGGCTATTGTGCATACAATAAAAAAGATGCATTGTTTTTTAAGTACACAAAAAAGTTACACAGACAAAATATCATATTTAGAGCTAGATATATTATTTTTAGACACACAGGATGCGGAGAACTATCACGGTGAATAATTATGTACACAGTTTTATTTAGCTCATTTACCTCTTCAAAAACCCTTGTGTATTATGGTTGGTATAACCTTAATCTAACTGTAATAGTAACTGAATGTTGCTGCAGAAGTGTCTCATTTTGAAGGTCACCAGAAAAAATTAAATCCTCAAGGATAAAATGACCCAATTGTTGCACAGCACCCATATGGAGCCCACCACCCTCAGGAAAACACACACATACATACCCAGTAATGGAATATAAAAAGAACTGAAACCTAATTATTCACAGTCTAAGTTTAACAGTATGATATTAGTTAGGTTTGCTGAACCAGGTGTTGCATCTACTTGCACAGAAAGGCAAACTCTATTCTAATTCTTAGTTTATGCTTACTTTTTAAGGGGCCATCACATTGTATTGTAGCACTGCATGATTTAATGTAAATATCACAATAATGATGTAACATTCATACAGTATCAGTACTCGTTTCATATTTTTGTTGCTGCATAAAGTACTTCTGTAAATTTGTTGTTTTCCAAAATCATTAAGTAACTCACTTTTGAAGAGGCTGCATGTGCCTTTATTATGTTATTTTGTTACTATATTTCTTTATTTATGTCACTAGATAAAATTGTGATTTGATTAACTTTTTAGCAAGTAGAACGTTGATGTATTGAGCACTTCTTAGATTGAGTTGTATTTTGTCATGATCATGTGTTTGTTCTGTTCTCTTGATGCTGTCATTTTACACAATGTAAATATAAAGTCATCCATGTCCTGTATCACTTAGTGTCATCTATATTCAAAGCACACATGTTATTATATATTTCTTTTTGTCTCCTAGTGTAGCTTGGTTGATAACCTGCTGATGTGGATGAGTGAGGGAAAAATATGAATAAAATTAGCGTCATGGTAACTGCATAATTTTAAAGGTATGATATTTATTATCACAAAATTCAACTAATGTCTTATCCCATCAGTATTTCATTTTATTATATAATGTTTTGTGCAACCTAACAGATTTTTTAAAAGACAGAATTACAATAGGACAGAAGTATTTTTTTCTCCTTTCTCTAGTGACAGCAGTTGTAATACACAGTGAATTTATACATTCTGAGTGAATAGCATTTTGCTATAACAAAAAAGGTTGACATTCATAGCAGTACTATTCACTGCACAGATGTAGCCATTGAAGAAAAGATGCACTGTAACACTGTAGTTGTAATGTTAACTATACAAGCACAACCACCATTTTTGTGTGTTATTTGCCTTTCCCCACATTGTGACCCATTGTTTGTCTCTGTGCCTTCACAGTAGTAGGTCCTGATGTCTAGTATCAGTCTAATGTATGAGTAGATTTCATGTTTTTGTTTTGTTTGCATGTATCCTATTAGTGTTCTTTTATCTGTAATTGCACAAAATGCATTTATTTATTAGTATAAAAGTTTTACCATGAGAATCCAAAGTGACCAAGATCATGCAGTAGAGACAGATGTTGCCCTTTTGAGGGATTAACAACATAATTTAACCCCCCCCCCCAATGATATCCAAGTTGTTAATATAAATGTAATGTTCTTGAACTAAAATGATATGTCTTTTCTATTTCTTTATATGCTGCCCTCATGCTTTAATGGAACCATAGAGAAGAGGGGAGTGGTGCCTCAGTAAGTCTTAAGCAAACAAATCTCATGTGTTATATGACTTATAATTCAAATACTTTATGAACATGTTATGATACATTTCCAATGTTATAGCAAATTTCTAAGAAAATAACTGTTATTACTGGTTTCTCCTTCATTGTAGGTCAAGGTGGAGGGCCTATCCAAGGCAGCCCTAATCAAAAGCCTGTCTCCTAGAGTCATATTGTCCAACCACTTCTTGCCTAAAGGGACAAAAATGAAGGTCAACCTAGAGGATCAGGGTCGTCAGAAAGTGTCCTTCAGCTTCTCACAGACCAAGAAGCCGCTGCAGAGCCTGTTTTTTGTCTCCGCTAGCCCTGAGAAGTCGGTCACTGACTCTCCTCCTGCCTCATCACAGTCAGGATCAGATAAAGGAGGGCAGAATGCAGAGCATACACCTGTGATGCCACCATCCAGAGCAGAGGTATATCCTCAAACACCAGTATCCCCTCCTAAACTGAAAACAGACTTGTCAAAGATGCATTTCAAGAAACAAATTCTTAGTGTTTCTGTGACTGAAGAAAAACCAGCATCTGTTGTTCCAGAGGAGCTGCACTCCTCTAATTGTCAAGATCAACAGAAACCAGCAAGTAAGAATACACCTGAATTCCCATGCAGAATTCAGAACATTGTCAGTGTCTGCTCTGCTGAAGATTCTTACACTGAAGCATCAGAGACAAGAATTCCTACAAGCCTCAAGAAGCCTGCTGCTTCCTCAGGAAAAGATGGAGAAAATTTCAGCAGTACCGAGCAGGACAATAGGAGGAAAACCAGGTCCCATTCAGATAGTGCACCTCATGGCTCAGAATCTGATGCTGATTCAGTCCAGATGTCTTCCAGCCGCAAAGCAGCTGACTCCAAAAGTAAAGCAAACTCTGACAGCAGAAGCAAAGAGTTAAAAAAGTCTTCCTCTGGTTCACATGTGGAGGAAAAGGAAAAAAGTTCCTCTAAGCGGTCAGAGAATCCTGAAAGGTCTTCTAGTTATTCCAAATCTGATCGTGACTCTAGGCATACATCATCACGGTCATCTCGATCAGAAAAAGATCGCAGAAGGTCACGGTCACGGTCCAGATCGAGAGGGTCTCGAACAGGTACATCTCATTCTAGATCAGAAAGATCCCGAGGTGATAGAGGGTCACGCTCTGAAAGGTCATACTATCATGATTCTGATCGGAGGTCACACAGGAGTTCTCCACGCAGAGACAGGCGACGGTCTCGTTCTCGCACTGACAGAACTCGGGATAGTTCGGACTCTGAAGATGACCACAGGAAGATGAGGACAAGGACAAGTGAATACAGCAGATCATCTGCCTATTCAAGCTCACATAAAGAATCAAAGTCATCTTCCTACACAAAATCTGAGAAAGCTTCTAAATCTGTAGATTCTCCTCACTCCTCAGAGGTAGATAGAAGTCGGCAGTCGTCAAACAGGTCTTCAAAGCGACTGTCGGAATCAGATTCCCAACGCAAGGGGTCTCCTGATATTGATTCCTTTTACCATAAATCAAGCACCTATCACAAATCGGACATTAGCAGTAAATCCACTTCTTCCAGTCTGCATACCCACTCTCAAACGCATGAAAAGCACCAAAAAAACTCAGAGGCTGATCACAGGGGAAAATCTCATGTATTTGACAGGAGCCCTGGTTCAGATGAAAACTGTAAGAACTCTCAAAAGAAAACTGGTAGGTCAGATTCAAAACATTTGACCCCTTCTAGATCTTCACTGAAAACCAGCGAACATGATAGACAATCAAATGATGCATTTCACAGTCCCAGAAAAGCTCAGTTTCCAGCCACCACAGAATCCTTTTCCCCAAGTGAAAAAGAAAACTCTGACTCTCAACTAGATGACACAAGCCAGAGACATGAACAAGGTCATCAGAATGTTAAAAAGCTTTTGCACGAATCACCATCTAAGGATTCAAAAGAAATTAAATCAGTTGTTGAAACTGAGAGTAAAAATGCCCCAGTTTTAACTTTAGATGAGAGCCTAAAACATGTAAATACTTGTGTGGAAAATGTAACAGATGTGAAGCATTGCATTTCTCCTGATAATCAACAAGTGAAGTCAAATACAACAATTATAAATTCATGCACTAGTAATATTAGTGTAACATGCAACACTGAAATGAAGGGTTTTGACTGCCTACCAGGGCCACAGTCCTTACTTGAAACAGCTGATACAATGGATGCACATGATGCCCGAGAGGACACTACATCAGAGATATTTGAATTGAATAAGGGTCTGGCTGTGAACAAGCAGTCTGACATGAATATGTTGCTCAAACCTGACTCTGAATCATTTTTTGAATCTGAGAATCACTTGACATGTGAACAACAAAATACCGATGCCATGAAGAAGGGCACCAATGCTACCAAAAAGTCCCGCTGGGATATTGTGGGGCAGGACAGTTCAGAGAGTGAAAATTCACAGAGGACACTTTGTGTCGAGACTAAGACCACAGTTAAAAAGGTAATCTCTGTCAAAAAAATTGAGTTTTCTAAAGACATTAGTCAACAAGACTCAGAAGTGAAAGAATCTGAAACACATTCCAAACCGATGAAGCCAACTGAGGAACAGGAAGCTGGATCAGACACATCGATGCCGGATGTACACGAAGACCAAAGCGAGCCTACTGAAGCAAGCACCAGCAGTGACTATTGTGACTTATCGCTGTCTATTTCTGACAAAATGCACACAGATGAGCCCCTACATTTAACAGATGCATCCCAGGCTGAAAAGTCTGCAAAGATGCACAGTATCAGTGATGTTATCTGCAAAGAAAAGTCTAGGAGTAGGGCTAGCAAGAGCAAATCGAGTACAAAAATGTCACTCAATTCAGAAGTATTCGTTGGACATAGTGAGGCCAGTGATAGTGACAACTCAGAATATGATTCAGACTGTGGTGAGGCTATAAAACGACTGCACTCTGTGGTGGTGGTGCCAAAGAATTCCTCTCTTACAATGGATCCACTGGACACGGGGGCATCCTTGTGCCATCCAGCCAATAGTTCAGAACTACAGAATGCTAATGTAACAGCTGATGTCAATATATGTGAAGCCCCAAATCAAGTCAACCCACAACAAATAGAAGGAAGTCTTTCATTTGCATTTGATCCAACCAATAGCAGTATAGCATGTCAATCTCAGAGCAATATGATTGATAGCACTAGTCACTCTGAGGGCTCCCAGCTTCATATGGCTAGTCGCATTAGTGCCACAGAACCAGCTCACATCCTTGATAATTCCAGTCTGTGTGAGCAAGGGCACAAACAGATTGTCAACAGCAGGAATGAAAGGACATATTCCCATTACAAACTTCATGAGTTTGCCAATGCTGACAATATTAGTGAAAAGAATGGATTTGGCTTAGGTTGGGATTTTTCGCAATCAGAACAACCGAGCAGTACATGCCAGCAGCCAGATAGCAGTTATGGGCCACATCTTCAAAATGCTAAAGCAACAGGAATTTCTCCTAAAGGACAGGAGAACATGCAGAGCAGTGCCTCGTGGAACCATCAGTCTCTTCTCACACAGACACTGAGAAAACCCTACCTCCATGCTCATGAGCGTTACCAGGATTCTGCAGGCGAAATCCATCCCGACTCTCTCACAAATGACCATGAGGACTATAGTGGGGGTAAACTGTCTAGTTTCAACAAAACAGTTATTGAATCCAGTGGGCCTAACACTCTATGCTTTGTGCAAGGTCATGAAATAAGTAGCAACAGCAGGGGCTCTGCTGTGCCTGACCCCCCTAGAGAAGACAGTTTCAGGCCCCACAGAGGCAGGGGTCCTCCGAAGAAAAGACGTCCAGAGGTGGAGTCGGATTCAGACAATGAGGCCGAACCAGGACCTGCAGCCAAGAGGGAGCGTCAGAGAGATCTGAACATCTCTAAGGAAATGCCAGTCACATCAGAGGTATTACGCCCATCACTTAATCTCCAGGAATTTCAAGATGCCAATAAATGGAAGGAGTTGGCGAAGTGTAAGAAGATGCCCCCTTACTTTGACTTGATTGAAGAGAATATGTACTTGACTGAGAGGTAAGATGCTGTTTACCTGTAGCTTGTTTGTACTGTAAATTACCTGATACCAAATCCCTTTTCAATGATTCTAAATGTTCTTTGCAGAAAGAAGAGCAAATCTCATCGAGACATCAAAAGAATGCAGTGCGAGTGTACAGTGCTGTCCAGAGAGGAGCGGTCAAAGGGAGTGTTGGCATGTGGAGAGGACTGTTTAAATCGGCTGCTAATGATTGAATGGTAAGAAATTAACACTGTTATGTCTGCAACACAGAAAGACTAACACTGGTCGTGCCAAAATTAGAATTTGCCTGTCCTGACCACCCTGACTCCTTTCAATATATATCTGTTGTATGGGTCTTGGTGTGTATCTTGGTGTTGGGTCACCAAGTACAAGCTAAACTATAGTGTTAAACGCCAGCTCCATTCCACTCATCCTGTAAGGCTAATTGTATGTTAAAAAAACAAATGATGGATGTAAAATAACTGTGACTAAGGAAATAGAATAAACATGAGCTTACATCTTATTATTTGACCTCTTTTTCTCTTAGCTCATCCCGCTGCTTAAATGGAATCTACTGCTCCAATCGACGTTTTCAGATGAAGCAACATGCAGATTTTGAGGTCATTCTCACAGAAGACAAAGGCTGGGGCCTACGAGCAGCTAAAGATTTGGCTCCGTAAGCTTCTTAAAAAGTTTATTAGTGATGTTACTGATGTTGGCAACGCTACATTTAGACTCTTCAGAATACAGAATTATTACACACTTGAATGAACACCCATCTTGAAGAAAACAGCAAAAAGTTTCAGATGTTTTCAGGTTTTTTTCTATCCTTGGTTGCAATAGGGTGCATTGTTAGATATTTATGTATTCTTTCCACTTTTATACTATATGTGTGTGTGTTAACCTGACTCACACCAGATGTGTGGATGCTTCGCATGGCTGCTCACATCTTACATCTGGGAAAGCACCATTACCTTCTCTTTGTTAAGGCGGGGTTGTCAATCAAAATTGATTCGCCCTGATTGGAGAAACCAGGTGGTTGTCATTTTGAATGACGTAGTACCTCACCGAATCACTAGATAGATAGATTAAGCTCTTATTATACGCGGTTGGGAGAAGAGCCATATCATTCTTGCCACCAATAAATTCTTTCAAAACTGTTCTCTGTTCATCTTTTAAAGCAGGGGTCCCCAAACTTTTTCCTGTGAGGGCCACATAACTTTTCTTTTCTCTGATGAGGGCCCGGGGTCAGTTTGTTACAGAAAAAGTGTGACGATTGCAGGAGTTCCTAAATGTAAAAATGTATTATTTTCCAGAATGCCACAATCAAATAACCCTCTCTGGGTTATTCACAGAAAAAAAAAGTCCATTGAACATAAACTTCTTCATCTTAACAGGTCCAAGTTCAGCTTAATTGTCAGAGCAGAATCTCTGACTTAAATGACTCACATGAGCAGTCTCTCAAAGTTCTTGTGTTGAACTAGCCACTAACTAATAGTTAATGAAAATAGTTCAAAACTAAGGAACATTTTATTGCAAAAGTCCAACTTTATTATCAAATACAAATACACATATATGAAAAAAAATAATCAAAATGCTCTCTGGTATTGTTCAGGGGGCCGGACTAAATGTGGAGGCGGGCTGCATCCGGTCCGTGGGCCACAGTTTGGGGACCACTGTTTTAAAGAATCAATATGCGGTAGTTTTGACAACACCATTGAAATTGCAGAATCGAAGCAGAGTTCAGTCTCCTCCATGCTAGCCGCGTGGTTTTCAAAGCTACTGTGTCGAAAGTCTTCTTGTATTTTCCCTGGCCGCGCAATGATACGCTATAACTGGTAAAATCACGCCCAGTGATCCTGATGTCCACAATTGTGCTTGAACAACAGAATGACTATGGTGGTTTACCAGACCCTTGTGTGAGCTCACGAAGATGCGCAGGAACATACAAGGGTCGACAAAAGCTAGGTTATGTGTGTGTATATATGTTATATATGTGTTTGTGTTTTTATATATATATATATATATATATATATATATATATATATATATATATATATATATATATCAGAATAAACATTTTCACATCAAGAAACATTAATCCAGATATGATTTTTTTTTCTTGTTTGTACATGCTCATCACTATCACAGAAACACATTTGTACTGGAATACTGTGGGGAGGTGCTGGACCACAAGGAGTTTAAGACGAGGGTGAAGGAATATGCCCGCAATAAGAACATCCATTATTATTTCATGTCTTTAAAGAATAATGAGGTAAGTGGAGATATAACACACTGCAATTATTGTCATACTGCTTCTGCAGTTCAGTTACATTTGGTAGCAGTTGCCTGATGTTAATACCTGATTATACATTATGTCTTTTCAGATAATTGATGCAACGCTGAAGGGTAACTGTTCCCGTTTCATGAACCACAGTTGTGAGCCTAATTGTGAGACCCAAAAGGTACAGTAGCCAATCAAAAGAAAAATAGGAGTATAAATAGCCTTAAAGCAATGTAAAACTACTCATGATTTTTCATTTTTGTCCCGGTTTAGTGGACTGTCAATGGCCAGCTTCGTGTTGGATTCTTCACCACCAAAGCTGTCGCTGTAGGGACAGAACTGACATTTGATTATCAGTTCCAGAGATATGGGTACTGTTTCTATACATACATTCATATTTTTGTGATGTTTGTAATTTTGTTGCATGTAGGAAAACATTTAACATGTAGAAAACCGTTGACATTCATAATAACAAATAAGAAGGACCGTGTAACCTTTACGTGATGGGGCACAGTTGTTAATTTCACCTTTATTTTATCGTTCCCTCCAGCAAAGAAGCACAGAAATGCTTCTGTGGGGCGCCCAGCTGTAGAGGCTTCCTAGGTGGAGAGAACAGGGTTAGTGTTCGAGCAGCGGGTGGCAAGATGAAGAAAGACCGCAGTCGGAAGAGCGCTTTAACCACGGTCAGTTCTTCAGGTCATTCTGGCATCGTTTTGAGATGTTTGAAAAGGAAACCGTATTTTTTCAGTCATGACAGTGTTTTGGTTTAAGTTTGCACAGAAATATGTTGTTTGTTTTCAGAGATGTAGTAACTGGTCTCATCTATAAATAATACAGTTAAATCACCAAAGGCAGGATATTTTTATGTACAGCAGTAAGTGAAAGGCTTCTTCAAGGAGTGGTTCAGATGGAATAGTTTTTCTTTTTAAGCATTTCCATTGTGAATTTCTAAAATAACAAATATTAATTGTCCATAGAAACTGCACTTAATCATTAATGTTCCACCTCATGGTAACATTTATTATAATGCTAAAAATAATTCTGCTGAATTTTGCCAGTTCACAATGAAATTAAATTCACATGTCAGTGATTTGAAACTACAATGATTATTGTAGCATTATCATGTCTTCAGTTTTCTGTTACAGCACATGTACATAACTCATCTGTAAATCCAAGCAGACACATAAATCTGAACTCTCTGTATTTAAAAAAATATTGCACAGCAAGCTATAACCTAATAGAAACAGCACATCTTTTCAATGGCCATGTCTACATGACCCACTGCACTATGTAAACATGAGGAAAACAAAACACAAATCCTTTTGTTTTGCATTACAGAATTTTCAGACTTCATAGTTAACGTAAATCATGAAGTCCACATCACAGTGAAAAATGTTCACACCTTGACTCTTACAAAAACACTTACTTTCCAGGAGAAGATTAAAAGCATGGTGTCAGTAATTTGTACAATACATATCTATTAAAATTTCCAAGAAAAATATGATAACTGTTGTTAATGATTACCTTTTCCTTACATAGGTTGATGAGGAGCTGGAGGTGTTGGTGGACAATGGCGAAGGCCTGTATGATGAAAAACAGGTGGTGTCCCTCTGCAGACTGATGGTTCGAGTGGAAACTATGGAGCAGAAACTCATCTGTCTCAAGCTCATTCAAGTACAACTGAACTCTTGATGTTAAACAAAATGTTTAGTCTATGTCATGAGATACAGTTGTTTTCTTGTTATTTAGAGTAAATTGACAGAGTATATATTTATGTTACACAGGATACCCAAAATCCATCATGCCTGAAGCAGTTTTTAGATCATCATGGATTGTCGTTGCTGTGGATCTTCATGGTGGAGCTTTCTGAAGCTAAGGGCAACAGTGCCAACAATATCAAACTGCAGTTAGAGGTGAGTCACATATCAAACTGACTTGGAGTTACAGGATATGTAAAATCACAAATTATTTGATGTTTTGATTTTCATTATTTTACACATTTTGCAGATTATGAAGACCTTGGCTGTGTTGCCTATCTCCACCAAGAACATGCTAGAAGAAAGCAGAGTTCTGACTTTCATTCAGCGCTGGGCACAGACAAAAGCATTTCCTCATCCTACTGAGATGGATGGCTATTCCAGTGAGAACACATCCCGTGCTCAAACACCACTCAACACCCCTGATGGTTCCTCAACAAAAATTGTACCAGAATTGGACAGTGATGCCTCAAAACCAGCTGTGTACCGTCGCCTTAAAATCATCAGTGAGAACAGTCTTGACAGTGCACTCTCTGATGCTAGCAAAGCATCTGATGGGAAGGAAGAGGAGGAGGATGATGACGATGAGGAAGAAGACGAATCTTCACAGGCAGGACACGCTGATGTCAAACAGGTCAAGGCAGAGCCTGTGGCTGATGCTGCAGAGCAAACAAAAGACACAACAGAAGTGAAAGAGGTCAAAGTGGAAAAAGAAGAGGAGGAGGAAATAAGTTTAAGCAGTCAACCACAAGCCGAGGAGGCCAAAGACAAAATGGAGATGGATTTAGTGAAGGACACAGAGGTGAAAGAGGACATCCAACATGACACAGCTGATGTTCACATGGATGAATCGGAAGGCCTGAAAGAGCCAAGTGAAGATCAGGAGAACAAGGAGGAGCAGACCAGTGAGGAGCCTGCAGAGAAGCTTGAACCAGAAGATGAAAGTTCAACCAGTAAAGTTCTTGAACCAGAGAGTGAGTCCATCAAAACAGATGAAACGGCTCCTCCCTCTGAACAATCTTCAGAGCAAATGGAAGTTCAGGCAGAGCCGCAGGAGACGGAGAAAGCTCCTGCTACTGAGGAGCAACCAGGGGAATCTACAACAGATGCTCCTCCAAGTTCTGAAACTCCAGAGGCCAGTTTACCCTCTGAGGCCACTGCAACCTCTGTGGACCCGTCAGTGATAGGAACTCCTTCTCAAGATGAAGAGGAAGGTGTTTCAGATGTGGAAAGTGAGAGAAGTCAGGAACCACAATTAAGCACTTTGGACATTAGTGGCATGGCTGCCAGGCTTCTGGAAAGCTGGAAAGATCTAAAGGTACACTCAAAAACATGAAATGTTTTCCTATGTATGTCTCCATACATAGGAAAACTAAATGTTTCTTGACATAAACCATTTTTATTTATATAGTGTGCTCTATATGACTGCCATTTCAATTCATTGCATTTTATTCAAATGGATTCTTTAGGTCAGGGTTCCCCAAACTTTTTCCTGTGAGGGCCACATAACTTTTCCCTTCTCTGATGAGAGGCCGGGGTCAGTTTGTAACAGAAAAAGTGTGATGATTGCAGGAGTGCCTAAATGTAAAAATGTATTGTTTTCCAGAAAGCCACAATCAAATAACCCTCTCTGTGTTCTTCCCAGAAAAAAAGTTCATTGAACCTAAACTTGTTCGTCTTATCAGGTCCAAGTTCAGCTTAGTTGTCAGAGCAGAATCTCTGACTTAAATGACTCCGATGAGCAGTCTCTCAAAGTTCTTGTGTTAAAATAGTCACTAACTAATAGTTAATAATTAAAATAGTTCAAAACTGAGGAATATTTTATTGCAAAAGTCCAACTTTATTATCAAATACAAATACACATATATGAAAAAAGAAAAATCAAAATGCTCTCTGGTATTGTTCAGGGGGCCGGACCAAATGTGGAGGCGGGCCGTGGGCCTCAGTTTTGGGACCACTGCTTTAGGTTATCTGAAACATAAAGAAATACATGTTAGAACCATTCATGTATGGAATGTATTATGTCTGCTATGTATGGAGACTTATGGGACACCCTGTACTGCCATATTTCTGTTTGTGAACTGTTTCTATACGATTGAATTTTACAGTTGAAAGTAAAAATTCTACTTGTCATTCCAGGAGGTGTACAGAATACCAAAAAAGAGTCAAGTGGAAAAAGATGGTAAGTTTATATCTGTGTGTGGTTAAGGGTTATAATTTGTTTGAAATTGATTAATTGGATATTTTCAACAGACCGCAGCAGAGATCGAGACACAGCTCTGACACCACGTACCACTTCAGGTAGCCGAGAACGTGAAAGGGAGCGAGATAAGGAGAGGGACCGCGACCGGGATCGTGATTATGACAGAGATAGGGATCGAGACTGGGACAGAGATCGAGACAGAGACAGGGACCGCGACAGGGACAGGGATCGGTGCTCGGACAAAACACCACGCAGCAGTGAAAGGCGGAGGAGACGCTCCGTATCTCCACCATCATCCTATGAAAGGAGCAGCCGGCGCACTGAGGAGAGGTAGGATTTTTCATTCCAGGGAAGATTGTCTTGGTGCCAAAGTTATTATAGTCAATGGAAACCTAAGACACAAAGTTAAGCTGACAGTGAAAAGATTTGATTAACTCAAAAACTCAAATGGACAAGTCAACAGAAAATGAATAGGGAATTGTCAAGTAAATCCCAAACCAAAATGCTAAACTAAAAATAAATATTACAAAAATACTGAAAAACAAACAAACAAACAAAAAACATATTAAGTATAAGTTAAACAAAATTATTTTTTTTGTCTGGATCGCTTCAGGTTCGATGCTTCTAACAGCAACAAGACACCAAGAGGAGTTGGTGGAAAAGAGCGGAACAAACTCTCGACAGAGGAACGCAGAAAGCTTTTTGAGCAGGAGGTTGCTCAGCGTGAAGCCCAAAAACAACAACAGCTTCAGCAACAGCAACAGCAGCAGCTCCAGACTATGGCTTATGACCCTACTCTGGCCTACATCTCAAGCCCTGGCTTCATTACGTACCCACCCGGGTATCCCATCCAGACTTTTGTGGATCCCTCCAACCCAAATGCAGGGAAAGTTCTGCTCCCTACCCCTGCAGTTGAACCTTCTATGAGCTATGAACAGACTCCTCCTCAGCGTCTCATCTCAGATCTTGGAATGCCCTCTCCATCCTCCACTCCTCAGGCCACTCCAGTCTCGAATATCTCTCAGCACATTACCACTGCCAGCCTCGCCACTGGCAACCCCCAGCAGTACACCCAGCCAACTGTAGCAGCCCAGGATGCAGGTGTGGCCATCCTTTCGGTATCTGCCCAGACAGCCCCTCAGGTGCAGGGCCAGCAGAGTTATACCACTCTGTGGGACCCCACCACGCAGCAGGCAGTGACGGTGCAGACCCAGCCAGCACAGCAGTATGCCACAGCCCCTGCACAGGCTCAGACACAGACAGCCATCTACTACCAGGGCCAACCGTGCCAGACCATCTACAGCATCCCCACAGCCTACCCACAAGCCAATACTCCAGTCATCCAGGTCAGTGTTCTCTTGCCATTTTCCCCTGGTATAATATGTTATTTCATATCACGATTGGTACTATCATAAAGGTATGCGATGTGTCCATAGCTGTAGAGGACAAATGATAATTTGACAAATTGAAATTAAAGAAATGTCTCATCACATTTTCCTTTTTTCCATTTCCTTTATTTGGAACTTTAGTATAAACTGCCTGAACCTGTTCTTCCTGTTTAGAACCACACTGTTCTGCATCAGTCACCCTCCTCCATTGTTTATATATTTTTCCTTCATGGAAATTTCCTGCCTATATCTTGGAAAATTATATGGATATTTTATGTAATCCTATATCATGACAGGATATATTTCTGCAAATTCATAGAACACTTAAAAAAAATTAGACCCTATGTATCCTTTTACTGTCTTTTATTTTATACCCAACTATTTTAAAAGTGACCTGTCTGATGTGACTTTATTGTGTTTTTCTGAAGGCGTACACTGAGCCGGCTGCTGGCTACCTGCACAGCCAGCCTGTATATCCTGGCCATCAGCAGGGAGTGGTGGTGCAGCAGGGAGGCACCGTCACTACGATTGTCACATCCCAAACTCAGGTAGCACACGCGTCAAAAGTCCTACAGCCAAATGAGTCACTAATAAATAACTCACTATGTGTAATATATATATATATATATATATTACACATCAGTCACACATCAGTCACACAATATTTGGGATTGCTGAAAATTTTAGCTTAGAACTTGGGTGGATATTTTCATCTGTTTTTATTAGTGGTCACGTTAAAAGTAATTTGTTCCCTTGGCTTGGGAAACATTTTCTCAAGAGTTTGCCATCTTTGTTGCCACAAGGGGGTAGTATACATCTAATTCATGCAACTGTGAGTGGATACTCACAGTTCAAGATGTCTCATACCACAAACCACATTTTAAGACATGACTAACAAATATAGAAACTGCTTCCATTTGTTAATACACTGTATGTAATTTTATCATGGAGTCATCCTTAAACAATGTGTATTTGTTTTTGTTTTATCATACAGTCCAAAGGAAAATTTGGCCATACCTGGAAATGAGCAAACTGATATTCATTCACTGGTTGTTTTTCTTTCTTTTTTTTTTCTTCATCAGGAATTGTTAGTACCCAACAATGTGATTGACCTGCCTCCACCTTCTCCCCCTAAACCCAAAACTATTGTCCTACCTCCTAACTGGAAAGTAGCTCGAGACCCTGAGGGCAAGATCTACTACTACCATATAGTCACAAGGTTGGCATTATTGAAGGTCTACGTTCTGAGTTACAATTGTTACGTTTTTTTTTTTTTTATTATTACAGACTTTACATTTGTTTTTTAACTTAGGTTGTTTAATCAGGTTATAAAAGCTTGCTGTTTTGTTTCTATTTTGAGAAATGGACTAGTTTTTATTTAAGTTGCCATTTTACTTTGCCAGATATGAGGTTTAAACAAAACTGCAATGTTACTTTTGTTAGTGTTCCATTCATTTATATTTTGTATTTTCTAGAGAGACTTTGACTTAAGTATCTAAAAGTGTTTTGTCACTTCTACTTTTCATTCTGGCCCTAGCTTTTATTAACTCTCATAGACGTGGTTTCTATCAGATCTAATTTCCCTCTGCTTTTCAGACAAACACAGTGGGATCCTCCAACTTGGGAAGGAAGTAGCGACAATACTAGTGTGGACCATGAATCTGAGATGGACCTGGGAACACCGACCTATGATGAAAATCCTTCTAAGGTGAGCGTCACAGCAATGATGGTCAACGTGTTCATGGCACTTCACATTCTTATTTGGTATTGAATATGTTTGGAAGAGGAACATGACAATAATATGTTATTGAAGATGCTTCTGTAGTGATTGCTGTCAGCTGTGTGTCACAGAGATAAAATCACCACCCTCAGCATAGCACCATATTCGGGGAGTGTTCTGACCCCCCGGTGACTCAGGCTTGCAAAATGGCCTCATCTAAATCTACATGGAGACAAAGACATTGCTCCACCCCATGCTCAGCTGTTGCCCTCAAGGCCACAAGGGAGAGTTTGGCCCAGCTCATCTCCTCTGCCTCGTTTGTTTTTTCCTCTTCATTTTTCTCCTGACTCTGAGGATAATGGAAACCATCTGGGAGACGTAGCATTCATTTATTTGTGGTTTTGTGTAGTACACATCCAACTACACAAGTGTCCCCTCTATCTATAAAATAGATGTTATATAGAAGTTAACATTCAAAGTGAGATGGAGAGATGTGATTTTCATTCAGCACTTCCCACTAAATAGGGATACAAGGTAATGGACATGTACCCAGTGACCGTGTCAGTGTCCATGTCCAGTGTTTGAATGGCACATGTACTTGCAAACCCTTTTGATTTCATGCTTTCTAGACTTTTGTCCCTAGCAGTTTCAGTGTCTGAATCTTTAGTGTTCGTCTTTGATCTTCACCACTTTATTGTGGGTATGGCTAGTCAGCTGTTGGCTGCCAGACTTTGTTGTTGAAGTCTGGCATTGGAGAGGCAGCATCCTGGCAGGATATCCCTGCTTTGTATCAAGGAGCTGCTGAGCAGGTGCTGTTTTTTTAATGCCCCACTGACCTTGATAGCTACTGTTTTGCAGCCAGTTGTTGTCTGATTAAGCTGGTGCACCAGTCAGACTGTCGGGTGAATTTTGTACTTTGACACTGTCATACTATGTCCGTATTACTAGTACCACATGTAGTGAAAGCTCTTGTGTTAGGTTTCAGTCAAGGGTATAATATGAAATGAAATATGGATGCAAAAACGAGCATTATAATAACACCATTTATCTCTTCTCTTTTTGCAGTTTTCAACAAAGACAGCTGAAGCGGACACCTCCAGTGAGTTGGCTAAAAAGAGTAAAGAGACATTTCGCAAAGAGGTGAGCGTGAAGAATATTATGTTTGATTCATTTACAGAGATCTTGCTTTGTATACTGTCACACTGTCCTGTTTTAGATGTGGGTCAGCTTTCAGAAGTCAAGCCCATACTACAGTTTTTTCACCTTCATTATGTATAGAATGTGCATAACAAATGCATATTATGACTATGCTTAAGAATAAATTGCAAAATCCACCATTGTCGTAATATTATGAAGATGAAAAAAAGCCTCATGCTGTTTGTTTACCCAAGAGTGACAACGTCCTCTGACCTCTGCTGCTGAGGTCATTTGTCATCACTGCCCTGCCTCATATTCCTTGAACTGAACTGTAGACCATACAAAACTATTCTAGTAAAGTTCCAGATGAAAAGTATAGACCTTGAAATGTACATAACACATCTAATGTAGAGTTTTACATTCCACACTTGGATTCATCTTTTGAAGTCCTCTAACATGCCTTTTTATGTGTGTTTTGTGTTATTTAGATGTCTCAGTTTATTGTACAATGTCTAAATCCTTATCGAAAGCCAGATTGCAAATCTGGACGCATCAGCAACACAGAGGACTTCAAACACCTGGCCAGAAAGGTAAGATTAAACAAGGCATTTACACATAGTTATTGTTTCCAATAATGCCGAGAAGTTGTCGACCTTTTCATGGCCTCTACTTGGACAGAACACAATGAAAGTATTGGTCAGCACTTAACTTAAAAGGAACCATTTTCAAAGTTTCCCCCAAACCAGAACTAAATAGTTGAGCTCCCACGATTTCTGACTCTAGCCAAATGTTTTTGTATTCTGCCTCTGGTAGAGACTTAGAACAGATTGTACATGTAAACTATTATCTCTGTCTCTTTTGTTTTAGTCATTCCTCTCTAAAGGCTCTTTTCAACCAGCATTTCTTCAAAGGCTAGCATTGTTTTTTTCCACAGTTCCCTGTGGGGCCAAGGACTGTGTATGTGGGGAGTGGTTAGTACTGTGTGCCACTCGGACATACCAGGACTCTGAGGACATAATCACAATTAACAAAGACAGTTTTGGCATCACTCGTTTGACACTGCTTAATGAGCTAAATTATAAAGGACAAAGTCAATAAAAGTGAATTAGTCATCCGGTGTTGTCACCTCACTGCTCTACATTGTAATTAAATCATTTACTATCATGTTTGTAAATCTTCTCTTCTCTCATACTCTTCTAGCTAACTCACGGAGTTATGAATAAGGAGTTAAAAGCTTGCAAGAATCCTGAAGACCTTGAGTGTAATGAGAATGTGAAGCACAAGACCAAGGAGTACATTAAGAAGTACATGCAGAGATTTGGCTCTGTGTACAGGCCCAAGGAGGACACTGAAGTGTACTAGCCTCATCCACGGACACACGTGTTACACTTTGCTCTGCGCTAACACAAGAGAAGCACAGATCTGGCTTTGTGTTAACTCCTTCGTGTACCAAACTGGCCAGCCTGAACCATGAAGTAGTTTCTAACAAATACTTGTCACTAAGAAAATTGCACTGCTGCCGAGAAGCTCTCCAGGTGCCGTGGTTTGTAGAGGAGCCCTGTTGTAGAGACTGTCAGAGACTCAAGTGCTGCTGAAAGACCCGAGGTCCAGGTGCTGCGTATGCAAAGAGTGACACAGAGGGGTGCTACAGAGACTGTTTTCAAGGACTGCTTGATTTTTAGAATTAGTTTTTTGTTTTGTTTTTTGTTTTTCCATTTGCGGCTCTTAAATTAAATGATCACCTCAATTCCACTTTTTAAAACTATCCTAACCCTGAAATGAGGATTACTCCAAGGAGTCCACTTTGGTATTTATCCTTTTTTTTTTTTTTTTTTTATTTCAACAAATCAAAATGGATCAATGGCAGAAGAGTTCAGTCTTGTCTCGCTCCACTCATTTTTTTGTTGTGCACGTTTCATCCCCCTGCCACTGACTCTATCTGGTGCTGCTTTTAACCAGGCTGTGGAGGTCCACACTTCCACTCCTTAAACCCTGCCTTCTAACCACAAGACTTTTGGGGCCTCTGTTGTTTTATGAATGCATGTTGTTGGTTGAGGTCAGAGTGCTATCCTTATGGAAATTCCTACATTTTCCAGGTGTTCCTACTCCAAGTAACATACCCTCACTGGGATGGGCTTTTTACTCACATAGGGATCAGCCGGTTAGAAATTAGTGATCAATATTTCTGTCTTTTATCAGTTTGTATAATAATGGGAGCAGGGTTTGAATGCTATGTTTGGTGTGCTGTTAAGCTGTGTCATCTTTCTTCCTTTTCCTGTTAAACCCTCTTCCAAGTTGTCCCACCTTGTTTCCTCTTCAAATAGGAATGAAGATGAAGGTTGTAGCATTGCCATTTTTAACAGTTTCGTAACACCATGTGTGTTCTGTTTCTGATTGTTTTTACTGCTGTTAATCCTAGTTAGCCGTCAAAGACACTTAGTTCAGCCTGGCTTCGCAAAGAATCACTTTTGAATTTCCATGATTTTCCGGGTGTCAAGGTAGTTCCATTAGCATTAGGTCACAAATCTATTACAGTCCATGAAATTGCATTAAACAACATTGCAACACATGTACATTGCTTTATATGTGAATATATTGAATAATAGTTTTGGGGATTGTTTAAATAAGCAGAAATTTTGTAAAAGGACTATCATTTCATGATCAAAAGTGTAAATATATAGAGTGTAATATTACCAAAGCTGCAGCCAGGACAGTCGGGTCAGGGAGCACAGTGAGCGCACTCATCCTCACCAGCTCAGCCCTCCTGATGCAGTTCCCTCATCAGTCTATAAACCATAGGACCCCACTGACTCACAGCCCTTTATTTTATTTCAGTGGTGGGGGAGATTTTCTTATTTCTTTGTTATTAATTTTTGTATGTACAAAATATGTTTCACCCTACTCTACTGTAAGTATTGCGTAAGCACATTGTCATACCGAGTGTACAAACATTTTAAAAGATAATAAACTTTTTTTGTAAAATCATATGTGCTCCTCGCTGTGTTGTTAAATTAGTTTCAGTTGGATGTCTGAGGCCTGAGGAAGTCTGTCATGACCTCTGATGGATGATTAACTTCTGAGTGCACACCCAATCTCATTTTAGAATGCCTCACTCCTCTAATAAAGGATACACATGGTAGGAACGGACCTGACGGAGCAGATGTTTGGTTCCAGTGCAATGAATCAAAATGATCAACTGCTTTCATTTGAAACATTCAGTGAGCACAAAATATGGAGACCAGTGACGAGGGGGAATGAAGCGCTGCTGCTGCACTTCCCTTCTTCTCTTCCTCCATGATCCCAACCCCCCTCTCCTAGTGTATGCACATACCGCAGCCCAATTCCTGTGCGTTCCAAACCGCAGTTAAGCAGTCCCGTCTGGAGTGTGTGACGGCATGTAACGCTTGCCCTAGGCCATGCAAGATGCCTGCTCCCACTTAGAAACGAAGGCAAAGAGATCATTAACAGATTTAAGTTCTGAACAGAGTAGAGGGGGAGCAGGAATAAGATTGTGCCTGAAAAGAGAAAGGGGAAACTTTTCTACAGAATATTTTTGGAAGAACAGATTTTATATTCACCCTCAAATTATTAAATAACTCTTAACTGATTTCCCTTAGGGGTTTGGATAGGAAATGTTCTTGCGCACTAAATCCCATGATAAAGGGTGGTATATTCCAAAATTTGTTTAAACACCCACTGCATAATCTGTCAAGTGCTTATTATATTTTGGTTTAAGTGACAGATGTGTCTCTCATGATTGTGGCTTTACTCAAGCAATAGTTTTCATCGTTCCACGAAGTGCTAAATGAACTAACTATATGTGGAAATATAAAAATTTGAATTGCGCTGTCATAACTGCTTATGCATGCATCTCAAACTGAAAATTGCTGTCGTATATTATATCAATGTAACAATCATGAGGTGTCTAGTATAAATCTAATGCTGCTGTTGGTTTAATTTTTCATAAAGAATTAGTTACTATAAGGCGACTTCAAAAGATTTTGTCGTACCAACAATAAAGACAACTCGGTCATGAATATTATTTAATAAATGAATACAAACACTGAGACACAATATAAAATATGTACACAAAACCATATATGGCTACTGTTAAAAAAATATCAAACCATCTGAGGCCATCACATAGTGTATTTAGGACAACAAAGATGTCCATGGTTCTCATAGATTTTATTTTGTTCTGGATGTTTGGATGGAAGTGAAGATGAAATAAATACACAAAGGCAGACACAAGCACTCAAGTTAATTATGTCTTTGGATTTTTGCTGTGTAATAGATATAAGAATAGGTGTGAACAGAGGAGCTGTGAGTTATAAATGTGAGAATACATAATATTAATTTTCTTCTTTAGTCTTCACAGTTGGTAGTGATCACAAAAAGTGTTTTGATTTTTCCACTTTAAGCCACAGTGATCAAAATTAATCAATTTGCAAGATATTTACAATCATAGTGATTTCTAGAAAGAATTATTAAATGAGTTTTATATTCAATGAAATGCATAAATTCTGTGTTTTTTCATGTAACATCACTTGGTGTATGATATGTCCATAGTGTAAATAAATACCAAAGCTATTTAGTAGCTGCAAAAAAAACTAAATAGGTAAAGAACAGGAAAATTGTTGAGTGAATAGTTCCTATCTACAAATTAGATGAAGGATTATTACAAAAAAAAAGTAGCAAATTAAAGCATCAGCTAGATAATTACATGGATTCAACCTCTGATTTCTGGCTGTGAGGACTTGGTCATGTAAACACTTCACGGAGTTTCCTAGAGATATTTTTGCAGCATGAACATGTGCACTGAAATGACTCACATCATGTTGGAAAGCAGTGTTTGAAATGAAAAAAAGCATTTTGGCAAAAATCAACTCCAATACCAAAGTGGTTGAGAAGTTGTGATTCATAAAACAAGGCTAGCCAGTCTAGAAACTTGATAATCTATTTGTTTACAATAGCACGTGGAATGTAGAATTTTTTGAAGCAAGCCGCAGAAAAATCTGATTACATTCCAAATGACAAATAAACTGAATAATTGCAAGACATGTAAACGCATGATTGTGTGTCCTGTTCCTGTCCAAGTACTCACCCCAGATTTGTCTGCATATAAACACAATTGGCAATTGTACTATTTGAACTTGTTGACAAATTGTTGGTAAAAGCAGCCAGAGGAAGATGGAGCTTGGGCCAGGTTTCTGCATCAAGACACTGAACCACAAGTGAAAAATGTTGCTGCCTCTGCCACTCAGTGGAGGCACGGACAGGCCGACTGAATCATTTCCACTGGTGACGGGTGATTTGCTCTTTGGTAATAAGGAAACATTGCCGTACGTGTTTTAACTCAGATGGTGTCATATGAAATCAAATAAACCATATAATAAACCAGAAAGCGTAACATTTTTCTTGATATAGTAAAACTGAAGTATCCAACAAAGCACAACCATCAGTGGCAGTGTCCATTAGTGACAGGGGTGTTGGTCTCAGAGTGCCTCCCTTGTCATTTCTGTGACTTTCCCCCTATATCACTGCAGTATGTTAGTCTCTATTGTATTTGTCAGACCACAGAAACACCCTGTGTGGGGCAGGTAAGAGCAGTTACCACGTCAGGTCTCTCAATGTTGGCCAGTGCAGAGCACAGCAGTCCCAGAGTGGAGCCTTCTTTCTGGGCCCAGTTCGAGAGAAGTGTATGAGCAGGGGCCTCTCCACGCCCAAACAGGTCCAGCTGTTCAGGCTCGTAACCAAGCGCGGCACCCAGCTGCCTCCACCCCCGACTCCCTACCTCCTGCAAGAGGCGCTGGACCTCTTCCTGCCGGTGGGGGGCCAGATTGATGTAGAGACGATTGTCCTGCTTGCTATCCCTCTTAGTACCTGTAGAAAAAAAGAAAGAAAAATGTCACTCACCAAATATAAATAGACATTGCTCTTAATAATAGAGAGTATATAACAACAAGAATAAAAAATAAAAATAAACAATGAATACTATGTAAAGGCTTTTTTTGTCAATAAAATACAAAAGAGCAACATTTAATCTTTTTTCAGCTTTTGAATATTGGATATACAATAACTTTATTCCTTTTTAAATCTAAAGAGCTTGTAGTAGCATATGTAGGAATACTTTCAGTAAAGATAGACATTAAAAAAAAGACCTAAAGTATGATATATATATATCTATGTGTGTGTGTGTGTGTGTGTGTGTGTGTGTGTATAACCCATGACTTCAGTGATCCTATTAAGTCTAGCTTTAAGTCCAATCAAAAAAAAGAATATCTGAATCTTTAGCCACATTATATGGAATGAAGTTATATCCTGTTGATGTTTTTAGACATGTTACTGCATACATTGCATATTGTTTTGGTGTTTTAGATTCTGTTTTCATATTATACCTTTGTTGGGTTGATTGTCCTGCAGGCTATGAGAGTCCAGAAAAACACCACTGTCACTTTGAAGCTTTTCTCCCTCTGGAGCTGTTCCCAACTCGGCCGCCCGGGCTTTGGAGAGGGCCTTTTTCTGTTTACATGTTCTCCAGCTGAGAAGAGCAGAGAAAAACATCACTTAAACTACCACCAAATGAACTGTTTTCATCATCACTGTTACATCCCAGATCCATGTAAGGACAAGTATATGTTCATAGCAACAACTCACCATTTGTAAGCAACGTAGATCAGCAAACCCAACACCACTGCAGCCAGAACAGACACATACACTAGAATGTTATAGCTGTCACCCTCTTCCTGGGGGGAAAACTTTGGGGTTCCAGGAGCAGGACTGAAATCTTCTTCAATACCATCTTCTCCAGTTGGCCAGCGAGGAGGCTCACGAGAACCGTCAGACTCAGGACGAGATAAAATGTGCAGCTTCTTATCTATTGAGACAGAAAAGGGAACTGTATTAGATATTGTCTTCATTATACCTGTACATATGTGCATCCAAAACACATTTGGCAAGCATAAATTACTGCCAGAAATCATTCCACAGAAGCCTGTAGGCCTGATGTAATGATAGCCTCAGTCATGCAGGTCCCCTGGGGTTTAGAAAACCTCAATTGCCCCTGTTTCCAGCCTCACTCTGCCTCCTGCGGTCTGCCTATTCTGAGATCAAACACTACAAGGTACTCTGTTGACCTCTGGGGGGTCAGAGGATCATGGCTTATGAACCCAACGTGTGTGCAGATGACCTTCCTCCTGGAGAGGGAGTGTAACCATTTGGAAGCAAGCAGATGAGCTGCCAGGGTCAGGAGCCTCTCTTTGCTCTACAAAGTGAACTCTTTTCCCAGTACTCATGTTTCACAGATTGCAGTGCTACAAAATGGTCAGATTAGGTGTGAATGCAGGTGTTGACCACATGCCCTTGTACGTTCACAGACCATTTTTCATTAATCTCACATAAATGGACCACAGTTCCTTTTAATACTATGCCAGCGCTGGAGAAAAGCCTGCTTGGAAACATTAGGATTTTGGATGAAACTTATTTGCATTTTTCTTTAAACTAAGCACAATTATCTTGGATGGCATTAAGTCCAGGATGCAGCAGCAGAATCTTAGAAAACAACATCACAAGCACTAGTATTGCACATGTGGTGGAGACAGTCCCTGGCATTAAAATTGTTAAATCCCAGCAAAGGAAAAGGCCCCAAGAACCAGAAGGCCCATTTATCAAATCCTCACCAAATTGTGTCACTTTCACCTTGCAGCTGCTAGCCTGAGGTTGTGGTTTCACCTATCGAAGGGGACTCTGAAAACAATGTCACGCAGATGGCAAATGTGGAGGACAATGCCAACTGAAATAGGCTGTGAGTCAGATTAGTCATTCACAATTACTGCTTTCTCCTCAACAATATTGTTTTTGTCTCATGTTTTGTCTGGGTCTACTTCATGCCTGTTACTCACCCATGCAAAGTGTGTCAGAATTGGGCAGGCAGTGTCGGATCTCCACCTCGCTGTCAGAGCACTTTGTACAAGTTTGGCAGGGTTTGGTGATAAGGTGTTCCTCTGAGAAGGTTCCTGAGGCACAGATCTGGCACTTTGTATCTCCTTTGGGGCCACACTCCTGGACAAGACCCTCACCACGAGAACATTTGGAGCATGGCGCGCAAAGGCCATGGGAGCGCAACAGGAAGAAGCCATTATCACATTCACATTGTGTGTCTTCAGTGGCAGAGCAAGAGGCCACCATGGGGAGCCCACGTGGGCATGTGGTGCACTGAAGACAAGGCTCCAGACTTTCAGAAGGAGAGAATGTTCCTTGGAGAGGGATACACAATAAGTATTAGTTTCACAAACTGTTTGGAGCTGCGATGACTCTGAAAAACTTAAAGCAGGTAAAACTTGTTCCATATTGGGATAGTAATATTAGATTGTAATTGCTTACCCTGTGGGCATGGTTTGCACTTGGTGTCCTCTTTCCCACACTCGACTGCCACTCCAAAACCAGCAGGACACAAAGTGCAGCACTGCCCCGATTCAGTAAACTGACCACTGGCACAGGCATCACCACCAGAAATCTATGTCAAACACATGCAATGCTTAGACAAATACTTTTGACGGATGTTCTTTAAATAGTTACCAAACAAGGAAAGTTAATGAAGGTTTTGCTTTTTCACATATGGGAAGGAAATCACATACGAGCATTGAACTGGGTGAAATTAAACCTTTTTTTTTTTTTTTTTTTTTAAATCTTTGTATCTGCCTCAGTTTTCACCCTTAAAGTACTTTGAGTCCTTATCTCCAAGTGGGTAATGGAGAGCCCAGCTTGAGTTATGACATGAGGGATAGATCAGACATTCCTAACGGCTTGTGCAGCAGGCCTGGTGCCTGACAGGAGTGGCTGGCTTTAATCAGATGGCTTTAGACCAGTGGAAAGAATAAGATATAAAGGGGCAAAGAAAAACACTCAAAAAAGGAGGAAGGAAGAAGTAAAAAGAGCTTCCGCCCTCCCACTCATTCCTTATAGGTTTGAATGACAATGAGTGTGTGAATACCATGTGTGTGTGTGTAACATCAAAAAAGAGGGGGAGGTATATAAAGGAGATAAATGCAGCCCCAGGCAAGGGTGTCAGTTAACCATGGCTGCCCAGCATGCAAGTGTCTGTTTGGGTGAGAGGGGCCTTTGAAGTCACCAAGCCCTGCAGGTGTGTCTGTGAAGGTCAGTATTTCACTAACTCCCCGTCTTCAGGCTTCGAACAACGGCATCTTAAACATGCACACATTTAAGGCAGACTGGACTACTGCGCCTGGGGGCTGACAAGAGCAAACAGATGTCTAACAACTAACCTCCTGCAAAGGGGAAAAGTAACAGCTAAACAACCTGATGATGTCTCTCTTTGTCTCTGAAGTTTGCCAAGAAACACAGGCAACGTGTGTGAACCTGTAGATCCTCCAACAAAAAGCCCACCACACACACACACACACACACACATGCACACACACACACACACACAGTCACAAAAGACTGAAACACTATGTTGATACAACAAGAGAAACAGCTCTGAAACCAGGCTTGCCTTGTTCCAAAACCAACACCAAGTTTTACTGCGGCTATTTCAGAGGAGCCTGATGATATCTGAAAATCAGCCACAGAGCCCAGATCAGAGGTATTAGAGCGTCGAGCTGGTGGGCTCCAACAACAGCCAGGAACCAGGAGGATGTTTGCAAAAGGCACACTGGCAATGAACTACAGCTGCAAGAAGTAAGTCATAAGATGGCAGATGCTAAATTATTATTATTATTATTATTATTATTATTATTATTATTATTATTATTATTATTATTATTATTATTATTATTATTATTATTATTATTATTATTATTATTATTATTATTATTATTAATAATAATAATAATAATAATAATAATAATAATAATAAATTTGAGGGTTTTTTAAAGGAAAGAATCAAAATTGTCTGATTCCATCATCTTAAATGTTAATAAATCAGGTTTCTTTACTCTTCTGTGTGACTCAGTAAACAGACAACCTATGTCAGTGGTTTACAAACTTTTTACAGTAGAGTAGACTTAGAAATATACTTTTTTCACCAAGTACCCCCAACTGTCGCTTCAGCATTTTAGATTTTTATTTTTTTTACAAAAATGTGTTCCTGTGCTGAAGGTGTCTGCTTCTATTTTCAAAAAAATTTAAACAGCCAATACATATTTAGCTGTATTACATTAAAAAAGGACACAGTTTTGAAAGTAAATTATATGTGAAATTTTTTAACTGAAAAGTCCTCTCTTTCATTGATAAGATTGGATCATTAATTAATAAATGAATGAAAAAATAACTACTTAGCTACTCAAAGTCATTTTGAATAATATAAAATAGAAATACTAAAGTTTAAACAAGATAATCGATAATAAAGCTATTATATGAATGTATTTATTGTGCTTTGTATTTCAGCACTATTTATTTTGTACCATGACTTATTTATAGTATTTTTCAAAAAAAAAAAAAAAAAATCAATCAATCAATGTACTCCATGGGCTCCTTCCAAGCACCTCTAGACCTTGGGCCTATGTTTACTCAACTTTGGGAACCCTTGAACTATATAATTTTTTGATATTGCATGTATCAAAGGACTAATCAAATAAACAATAACATAATCAACAGTTGACAATAAAAGTAAGTGTTCCCCATTATGTTAGTGTAAAACTAACTCCTGTAGACTAATACTGGCTAACCTACACATTCCACTACTGTATATATCATTTATCTCCAACAGTTGTGTTATTGTACATGGTGTGCCCCTAAAAATATTTAGCCCATGCTTCAGCAGAGACCAGTGGGAACAATGATTTACTCAGTTAAGGAATGACTACCCCCACATATGAAAGTGAGCAATATATAAGTTACCACATAATACTTTTAGGTGTGACACTTTAGTTTTAATATTGAAAAATGTGTAAGTATTTGTGGTATGTATTGAATCGTATTGGTATTCATGCTTACAAAAATATCTTCTGTGTGTCCTTGTCTTGAAGCATGAATGAATATCCTGCATCATTTTTAATTCAATTACTATTTCTCAGTTATAATCAGTTATCATTCATGACTGATTTGCTAACTTTTGATATTTGCTGACATTTCTGTAACTTGTGCACCAAAAAGCACTCAGTCGTATCCATTTCCTTGAGGGAAGAAAGTCTGAATGAAGGGGTCTGCAGTTGCTTTTTCCATTAAGGTAAGAAGCTGCAATCTGAAGGGATTCCCCAGTGAGAACAAACGGACCACCGAGGAGCACTGCTTTCAATGGGGCTCTCAACTCCACGGCTGTCAGAGCCACTCAGTCATCGCCGATCACACACAAACACCACTTTTGAAGCTCATAGGCTGGGGTTTCCATAGTTAATCTAATCTGCGTGAAAGTAAACACACAAAAGGATGCTCTCTTCCTTGTTCTCTCTGAAGACCTTGGCCACTCGAAGCCATAACAGGACCCTTTCAGCAAAGACAGCATTAGTTGAAGAAAAGTTGTCTGAGTTGCACATCCCAACTGTACTGATTACTGTCTTTAGCATACAGGGAGCATAAGGAACAAATTAAAGGACATGGGTGTTTCTTTTTTTTTTTTTTTCTGAGAAGAAAGCTCACCCAAAATTGAAGACTCAAATATAAAAGGATGACACAAAGTGGTTCCTTTAACTATAATCCGCTGATTTTCAACTATAAGTGTGGACTAAAGTTGTGCAAACTACTAAATGATCTTGAAGTCTGCCTGTGAAAGAAATCTTCTTAACTACTTGATGGAAAGTCAAATGACTGTGGTAACAAACTAACTACCCCACTGCTAACACACACACACACACACACATACACCACAAACTGGGAGAAAATGATGATAATTGCTTTGCTCCGGATATCCAGACCCCAGCAACACTGAAAGCTAGGCCACATTTTCTGCAGGAATTGCCATGAGCAACAAATGTAACGACATGTACAGTAAAAGACTTCAAAACGACATAAGTGTTCTCACATAAGACACAATTCAATCATTCACTAAGTTAGAAGAAACTCATCTTACTGTACAGATTAGGTTAAGCAAATTAGATTTTCACAAGAAATGGCAGTAATACTAAAAGTCAGAGACACATCTTTATGAGGAGTGGAGTTATATGTATATACTTTGATCTATTAGAAGTTGTGTAGCTCTAAAAAGCATGTTCAGACAGGACTACAAGCCCCATGGGCTTTTTGAGGAAGATGAGTGTCAAATTATTGTCTGCCACTATGAATGCTGGGTCTTTCTTTTCACACTGATCCCAGCTTAATAACGTGCAATCAAACACCACTGACACTATAATTTGTACATAAAATACATCATTTACCTCTGTATTTGTGCATAATCTCTGTTAACCATGTGCTTGTGTGTGAATCTGGTCTAATGTTCCAAGAAGTTTCACTGCTGCAACTGGAAGATTTGTCATATGAGTGGAAAAATTAAAAGTGACTTCCCAGTTTTGCCAAATTTTCCTTTTTTTTCCTACAAGGAAAAGTCTGTAGCAGTAGTGTGTAGATGTACAGAAAAGTGAGTGTAACATGTTGCAGAGATTATGTTTAAAAATACCATAATAATAATAATAAATAAGGAGCCTGTGTGTGTCAGTGTCGTTGAATCGTGACTAAACTTTAAAAGAAACACCGGATGAGATTAAAGCTGAGCACTACTCTCAGTCTTTCCACTGCTGTTTGCCAACTAGACATCGAAAAACATTTAGAAACAGGAGGGGGGGGTGACACAACTTCAATGAAATATGATTCATGGATGAAACATATTTCCTATGGGAACAATAAACAGTGTAATATAAACTTTAAATTTACAGTGGTGTGTTACGTGTTGTGGAAACTAGGAGAAGATCGAGTTCTAACGTGGGTTGAATCTGTGTCATTCTGTTGGTAAAGTATTAGTTGATTATTTCTCACTTGTAATAGAAGAAGCGCGCAGATGATCAACAGGCTCATGTCTCCAGATCTAGATCATCCAGAACTTCCAGCGGACAGATCCGTGCGTCTCCAAGTTTCTGCTCAACTTGTTTTTCCTTTAAATCTGTAGCTCACAAAAACCTCCACTCCTCTGAAATGTAGTTGTAAGCAAGAGAGAAACTCGTCATGAAAAGTGTTGATTCCGCACAAACCAAAGTTCGGTCATAGTCGGGGGGAAAAAAAAAACTGCGTCTTTTTTTTTTTTTTTTTTTTTTTTACGCACGGGAAAGCTGCGTTAAAGTGCAGTCTGTATAATCCAGAATCGGCGCCGCAGACACCTTTGTTTCCGTCTTTGCATTCCTGTGCTGATGTTACGAAGTTAACACAAAGTTTCTTCTGTCTCTGCTCTCGGGATGCATGGGCTGCCTCCTCTCCTGCAGATTTACTTTGCAACACATGAGGCAGGACAACCTCCTGAAAGCTCTCCTGGGCCTTTTCTCCTCCCATCTCTTCGGTTTTCAGGACGAGACTGTTGATTGGCTGCATCCCTGAGACGCAATGGTAGAGACAAAAAGGAAGACAAAGAGCTGATAATCTCAACAAATATTATTACTTTAACATACATGATGAGCTCTAAGGACTTTAACTCAAGTATTGCAGGCTACTTTATTCCATATTTGCCTCTTATAATCTTACCTGTATATCCTCCTGAGGGAACAAGAGTTTCATAGCTTTACTAAAAAACAAAATAACGTATGTATTGCAAAGAACATTGCAAAAATAAGAAAAAAAAAGAAGTCATTTCCTTGGTCTCAGGTGGATTTCTTGTATTCTTATCTATATTTGTACATATTTCTGATCTGTAGTATTGTTAACTTTTATGTATGTCAGTACTTTTGTAATAATTTAGTAGTGTATGTATATTTAATATTTTATTGAGTAGCTTTTTGCTCATTCCTACATTTCTCAGTAGTTTGTGTCATATGTTGTTTTGTGTCTCTTTAATGACACAAAAGTGTTAAGTGTTTTTGCTACTAAATAGGACATGACTGCTGAAATGATTTCCATTGTTCCTGTGACAGTGACCTATTCTATTACTTCAGTATTCCCACTTAACCCATATATTTACCATTGACCAAAACCATCTAGTGATCACTAGCATTAATTATATCGATGTAAATAATTAGTATAAAATGCAATTGGTCATTTTTTAATTGTCATCAGATATGACCCATTTTGACATTAAGAGGCTCTATAGTGAACATGGAAAAACTGTCATCTTCTACAACATTGATTCACCAGTAAAAACCAATGGAATTTGATTATTTTATTTGGATATGAACATAAAAGTAGCACTGGGTCTTTATGGGTTAAGATAACTCTATATTTGTATATTTACCTCAGAGATCAAATTGTTTGTTATATACAATCTGGATGTAATGGGAAGTATGTACAGCATTAAAAACAGATGTTTAAAAGAGGTAATATTTAGTGTAATGTCTCTTTGCACATAATATGTCTTAACATGGCGGTGCAGTGGATAACATTCATGCTTCACAGAAGGAAGGTCCTGGGACCTCTCTGTGTAGAGTTTGTATGTTCTCCCATGTCTGTGTGGGTTCTCTCTGGGTTCCTTCTTCTATCCAAAGAAATGCACTGATTGTTAATTGGTTAATATAAAATTACCCATGATGTGAGAGCCGTTGTTTGTCTCTATACAGTATGTTCAGCCCTGTGATGAACTTGTCCAGGTGTACCACACCTTCACCTTTAAGTAGTTGGGATAGGCTCCATGTGACCCCCATGCCTCTGGTGAGGATAAAGCAGGTTAAAAAATGAATGAAAAAATGAAATTCACTGCCTTGACTAGTGAATTTCTCCATTGTGGGATCAGGACAAGGATAAACTTCATTGTTCCAAATTTATTGTGGACAACAGTGTTACACATTGCTGTATTCACATTTGGACACATACAATAACAAAGCACACTCACAAAATCTAGAAGTCAGCATAATCATAATAATGTACAATGCTTTGTACCCTTCTCCCCAAAACACAATAAATAGGATAAATATAATTTTTATAAGTATAGTTAGAATAATTGATATCAAATGAATTTAAAAAGGTTGGGAGTAATTCCATTTCTTAAAAAGTTAAAAGCATTGAAAAACATAAATAGTAAGAACATGGGTGGTTTAAATGATAGGACTTAGACAAGGTTGAATAAAGAGAGGATTCAGGGCCCATTGATTGAAGCAGAGCTGTGGATGTTATGGGATCAAAATGTGCATGAGGACTTGGTGAGTCATTCTATTCATACTGAAAAATCACATTCGGTTGTTAAAACATAATTTCAAGATTTCAAGTGAAATGGTTGCACAAACTGGTTAAGAAGAAGACATTAATTTTTTTGGAGAGAAGCTAGTCACAGTGGGCTGTGGTCAGGGCTTTAGAGCTATGTGAAAAAAATCTCATTTTGGACCCCAGCATTTCACTGCAAAACCTACTATTGTGATGCTGCACAAGCATGGATCAATATTTGATCAATATTGCTACAGATTTTACAATTTCATGTGCATTTGATTATAAAGGTGTAGGCCACATTAGATATTTTTGAATATCAACAGTATTCGTGTGCTTACATTGACATACAAATACAAATAAAAAGTGTTATATTTTGGATGGAAGTAAATTTAAATTCACTCTGTCTACCTTTTTCTATCCTATCATGTACTTTTTCCTCATCATCTGTACTTCTCTTGATGGTGTAGTTATTAAATTTTCCCTCCACTTTCACACCACTCCCTAGTGTAACACTGTCACACAGTCCTGGCTCTGTAGAATGCAATGATACACTTTTATATATATATATATATATATATATATATATATAATGCAATGACTGTCACTTGTTGTAAAAGCAGCCTCCAATCTTTGAAAGCGACAGAGACAATTGAAGAATGCAGTGAACACCATTGTTGTTGTAAGTGATGGAACAACAGTTTGTGGAGGACAGATCATAAGAAGCTCATGTGACTTGACTTACTTACTTGACATGAAGAATGACTTTACTTGTCTTGCTCTGTTTTTAGCAGGCACTCAACTTGACTTGCTTCACTTTCACCACAGACAGTTATGACTCGCTTGCGACCTAATGATTAAGACTTGTTGATTGTATATGTATGACTTTCTCCCATTTCTGTTGTTGCTTTTTGGATCATAATTTATAACACAACTACTGCCCCAGTATTACTCTAATACAGCAATAAAATGTACTCTGTCAATGTATTAAGTTATGTTCAAGTTATACTAGAAAAATACTCAGAGCGCAAACCAACGCCAAGGTAAATCTACCTCCTCTGAATAGGTAGGTTCCTGTCATGTGACTATAACATTGCGATTTTCGCTGCAGGGCAGGAAGTAATCATGGAGAATGCAGCTATGCAGGAAACCATTGAAAACAGTGCTTATTGTACTGATTTAGATGCAGTGTTGAAACAGAAATACATACAGTTATTTAAAAAATGTATTGGACGTGACCCGTATCTTATGAAAATGATTGAGTTTTCGATAGAACCAAAAGATTTGCCAACAATCGAGGCTACCTAGTTCTGCAGACATCCTACTACACGAGCAGCAGATGAAAGCTTTTAAAAGTTTGGAGGCATAACGTTTTTGTCACGGGGTGAGCCCACAACCTCATTAACGAAAGGCTAAGTGATAATTAGCATTTGGTCTTTGCTAGGGTGAGTGTTTTATTTGTAAAGTTGCGACATCAAGATGTATTGCATGTTTGTTAGTCACTGCTAGCCACTAGCAGTAGTGACTAATGTCAACATGCAACGTATCTTAATGTCGCTCAGTAAACCACTCTCAGAGATCAAGTGAAATACATTTGAAGACCTGGATTATTGCTAAGGATGATGAAGAAGTGGTCACTGCAGACAAGGGCATTAGCAGACTGTTCCTCCAGACCGCAAACACAGATTTAAAATCCCCTTTTACGGGGTTTTTCTGTGAGCTTTTTCTATTTCTCACCTTTGTGAATCTTTGGTACTCTAAAAAATGTCTTTTCCTTCTCTTGGTTAGAACGGTTGGTGCAGCCGTAAACTACATAAAACAGGCATTTCTCAACAGAAAACTCACTCAGCTTCATCAAGCTATTCCACTTCCTGCTTCCATCTGAAAATCGCGTGCTGACTATATAGCAATGTGACGTCACATGAAATCAAGTTTTGGTCAACATTAGGTCATAGACGGAATCAGAGCAGATGTAACAGAATCAAATATGGCGGCTACCGAGTCGGTACCCGCTGATCAACTTGATCAACGGGAAATAATTTTCACTCTTGGATCAAAATCCGAAGTCTACGATGCTTTTTGATGTCTACAAGGTCAAACAATGAGTTCCTGATGGTGTTGTCTGTTAGAAAAAAACAATTTGGTAAGAGAGTACTTGCGCTAAACCTGCACAAAATGAGTTTGACAGACGAGCACACGATTGACTTCAAATTTAATTCAAATTTATAAATGATAACCCTACCTGCATCCACGGTCTGTGTCAGGTTGTCTGTGGTGTCTTTCTTCCTAAATACTTGCTTTTCCAATCTAACAAAAACATTAGTAAGATCATTTTTTTGTCTTAATCCTTACTTTAGCATTTATTTAATAGGCCATAAAAGGCTATGGTCTGTTTGACGACTATAAACTAGAAATCAATCTGAAGCGCATCGACGGGCGCCATGTTGGATTCTGTTACTTCTGTCCTGGTTCCGTATGGCCTGGTGCTGACCTCAATGTTTTTGCTGGAGTTTATCTGTTTGTCTCGGAACATTCCTCAAACAGTTATTGATGGACTTTGATTTTTAAAAACTCAGGATATGTTGGGAGTGTCACAAGGAATGAATGATTACATGTTAGTGGTGATTTGGAAGATATCCTGGATTCTGGATCACTTTTCATTTTTATTATGGTTCACTTTGAAATTTTACATTACAGTAAATGGAGAATAAATTTCAAATTTTATCAAAATAACATAACTTTTTGAGTAATGTTGCAAACAGATAAACAGACCCTCCTTGGCGGACCCCCCTTCATTATTTGGAGGGGGAGGTCTGCCTTGGCGGAGGTTTGCACTCTCAGAGTGCTTTTCTGGTTGTTTTTATAATGGGTAAATTTTCAAATATATGTAGCAGAAAACCTATTGTGTGAATTGTTTTCAGACTTGGTTTATAGATTGCCATTGACCCTGAATAGACATTTTGGTCCAAAAAATTGGTCAATGTTTAAATCTTTTAGGTATTAAAAATATCTTCCCATTTACTTATAATGGGCAAAATTTCACATCTATAAAAACATTTTTTTTTGTTTAAATTTACTTCCGACGGGGCACATATATAGAGGTAATTGATATGCAGACATCATCACATGCATAAACATGATATCAACTGAATCCATTTCAAAAAGGCTATACATCCAAGGGGCAGGGTTTATTGTGCTTAACTCTTCACTAAATTTTATTATTATTATTTTTAATTTACTGTATTAATGGAAATATATTACTAAAATTCAAATCTCAAACCCCCCCAGTACAATGACAATAAAGACTAATCTAAGGAATCAGGAATATGTAGACCACTGTATTCACGCTTCACTAAAGGACTCGTGCACTAAAAGCACATAAAAGTGTGGAGCTCAAATAATGTTTGTGCTTTAAAGATGTACAGTGAATGCCACATAAGACCAAAAAATAGTTCAAATAATATAATACGAATGATAATTACATTATACTTTATTTTTGTTCTGTTACTGTCTTTTTTAACACTTGCCACCATCACATTAAAATAGTTTAGTACAAACCTTAAAAAACTAAAATAATAAATATATGTCACTATTACTACAAATTGATTTAAAAACATAATAATCAGTCATTTTGATTGCCATCAGAGTTAGGAATGCATAAGTACATTTTTAGTCCATTGTAAATTATCCTAATTTAAGACTGTTTTTATAACATCACAACATCTACAACAGCAAACACAAAAAATCCGTTTCCTGGCATAAAAATGAGACCCTTTTATAACAGCCGTGTGAAACTTATAACATAGAGCTGTGATTAGTTGTTATCAGAAACAAAGGCTAGCACATGAATCAAACAAGATACTCGTAACAGAACATGTTTGATCTTAGCAATTCAAAAGATTACAAAACCAACGCAGGGTAAATGACATACCTTGTAAATTCTGGTGAATGCATCGCAGGGGGGCCTGGGGACTTCAGAGGAAAACAAATGGGGAGATTTCTCAGACACAGAGCTACTTGCACTTCAAAGACGGCCGAGGGATGAGAGGAGACAAAAAGGATGTTCAGACTCTGATAAACTTCAACCCTGATGTAAGTCACAGAGAACTGCCTACTTCTATAGAGTTTGGTTTGGATTATGTAAATTTATAGTCACTTAAAAGTAACATGTCAAAAATGTTTGTTTAACAGCATTTTTGACCATTATTTCCTCTTAGAATGTATTTTTTTAATGGGTTCACTATTTTGTTTATAACTGTTTTACGTCATCAGTTTATTGATAATATCCACATTTTCAAACAACTGGACTGGTCATGATCAGACTGTAGTAGATGGTGCTTTAGAGTATCTAGTTATATGGAACTACATTACAGAATAAACATATTCAGTTATAACATGTAATTAAATTACATTTACCTCTGAAAATAATGATGACTACATGACTTCTTCTTTTTTTTTTTTTAACTTCTTTTGAACGTATGTGTGTCATAGATAACCTTTCAGTGGTGGGGGATTAAAACTTTCCTAATTCCTAATGAAATATAAAATGTGCTTGAAACATTTATTAGAAAAGAAATGAAACACAGTCAAATGTTAACTTTAATTAATTCATTAAGATATTTAGACTTTACCTCAGTGATGTAAACTCAGTGATTGTAAACTCTTAGGCAAGACTTTTTTTTTCCCAATGCACTTGAACAAACATCAAACAAATAGAGAAATAAACCAGTTTTCCTGTTTATACCATTAACAATCCGACCAGTAAACAGTTCCTGTCCCTTCTTTATTCCTCAGTTTGTGCTGCAGAAGCAAAGACTTTTTTATCTAAGTTCCTGTGGTCATACATGGGTGGGAACGATAAGGCAGCTATAAAAGAAACCATGATCTTGTCGTCTACAGGCTGAGGAGAAATGGACCAGAGGAGGCGGGGGGAGGGCTAAAGTCGTTGACAGAGGCCTGTTTGAGGGTTGTTGCGGCTCTTGGCAGGAACAACTTGAACAACACCAAAATTGCACATTTTCACGACAGCCTTCTCCTTGGCCTGCCCTCGGGTCTGCAGAGGTCAGAGGCAGACACTGGCGATAACTAAGACTGAGGTGTCAACCCCTCCTACCATTGTCAGGGGGTACATCAGAGTGGCTGCTTCCCTCTTTACCCTCCTACTCCACTTCCCTTCACTATTCTGTGGTTTGTATTTGACTGGCGGTCTACAGGTCAGTTTTATCACCCACCTCACCCCTCCCCACTTACTGAATTGTACCCCTGGAGGTGTTTATGGGGAGGCTGACAGGATGTTCTGCCCACCAGGAGATCAAAGTCTCCTCTTCAAGTAAATGTGCCATTGCTCACTCTGACCTTTTCAACTCTAATAGAGTTAACATCACAGACGCATGCAAGGATGGGATTACAGTAGAAGAGCTGGAGCTACGCAGTGGTAGCCCATTGGTTTCCTTCCTGCTGTGGTCCACACAAGAATCAGAGCCAATTTTTCAGTAATTCATTGTCGTCATCAGAGTATGGGCTGCACTTCACAGAACAGACCATTTCTGAGTATGCTTTTAAGTGTGCAATTACAGTATGTGGCTGTTTTTGAGTGTCTGGATGCAAAGCACAGAGTTTACTCACACACAAACAGAAGAAGTAAAACTGAGGTTGGCATACAGGCTAACAAAGTTCACAATGTCGGCTAATATTATAACGTTAATTTATCGATTACAAGCTTCAAACTGACTGGGCTTCCAATGAAAAAAGTGTAGTTCCAATGCAAAGCAATACAAATGCAAAAATAATGAGGCTAAATTCAAGGCAACTTAAGAAATATAAGGTCAGTCTCAGTCTAAATGAGAACAATTAGTTAAGATTTTTCTTTTCTTATTATTGTTTGATTGAGGCCAAACTATAAAAATGTAATTCTCAAAGAAAGTCAGAATTTTGAGTTTAATGGTTTCCAAGGCTCTGAGTGTCACTGCTTGGTTAAATAAATAGTACTTTTGCATAACTTAGAAAAATCAACATGATACCGAACTATATCCACTACTGTTTATGCAAATGCATCTTTATATTTACAGACAGATGCAGTCACTTCGGCTTCATTCACACTGCAAGTCCTAGTGCAGTTACATTTATTTCCTCAGATCAATTTTCTATGTTTTAATTTTAATTTGGCCTTTGTCAGATTCCAGTGTGAACAGGTCATGGTCCTAAACTGAGACAACTGCATGAAAACAGTGGCATTAGAAGTCTTCAGATTTTATTTGAATTTTAATACCACATTGTTAAAATGAATCACTACATGTAAAAGCTCTGCCTTTAAAAACTTATTCCAGAATACATTTATCACAGATGTGTGTTTGAACTATGAAAACTAAAAGTAGTCAATAAAATGGTTCCTGTCAGTGTTTTACTCTTATATACTGTATGCTATTTTTGAATATGTTGTGTATGTTGTATTTTACTGCTGTAGAAGGTTCTGGCAGAGCTTATTTTAATCACTTTATGATCTTTGAATTATTTCCCTCAGCAAAAAAAGGCACATGAATTCTGATATGACCGTTAAGAATTATTATCCTATTGTAAATAAACGTCTGTATGTATGTGTATGTATATATATATATATATATATATATATATATATATATATATATATATAATACAAATAAAGTAAAATCATTTTTTAAATTCAGGCTTGTATCTGATTTAGGGCTACGTATGGAAGTTTTCCAGATCAGTGCTGTTCACACTGTAGAGAAAAAATAGATCTAAGTCACATATGGGAATAAAACTATATGATTTGTGTGGTATGAACGTAACTCAAATTTAAGACAGTAGCGCATCAGTTCATGGGTGTATGCTTGGACAAACTATGGTAGCATATGGGTATGGTCAGGCAGTTATGTAGGGTAAAAACATATATCATACAGATAATAATGAGTTGGCCTATATTTACCCTGCATGAAAATATAATACATGGATAGAAAGGCTATTTATAGTACGTTTAGGCCATACAAAGACATTTATCCATTTCAGCCATTTTTCACCAAAATCTTTATGAAAAACATCTTAATTACATAAGGTAAAAAAAAACTACATCAGAAATTGGCAAATTTTTCAGCATTTAAAAAGTTGCTGTTTTCACTTAAAACAGCTGAATTTAACATTACCATAGTGTAAGGTATCTTGTTGACTGGAAGTCCTTCAATGTTTGCGAAAAATAATTAATCAGTCTACGATTGTGGGATATCAATATGAAGGGAAGCCTGGGTCCTTAGGTAAGGTGATTATAGTGATGTCAAGTCTTTGAAGCTGGTAATCAAAATGATCAATCAAGCACAAATTATTTAATATTATCCCTATATTATGCTTGGAGTGAAGAATTCGAAGTATAAATAAGGCTTAAAATCTATAATCATTAAAGTTGAGATATAAACCAATACTCTCTTGGGTAAGTAAAATATGAGACAAAAATCTACATTTAGACATCAAATATAATCTTTTAAAACAATGAAAATCAATCAGCTCTTTTTTTCTTTTTGTTTTTCTGTTTTAGTTATGTATAAGCTACAAATGTCAAAATAAGTCTATCTTAAAGTTTTTTTTATTTTTCCGCCTAACATGTTTATAGTTCCCTGACTGTACCCAAATCCTAAATGTACTGCATTCATGTTTCCATGGTGTGAAGCAAATCATTTTATAAGTAAACAATCTTTCATTTGTAGTTTCTTTTGTTTACATTTTAGGTTATCTTAACTATCACTTACAAAGAATCTGTAATTTGTATGTGTGCATGTTAGGAATACTGCATTCACCCAAATAACTCCCTTTGTTTCTCACCCGTTGTGACACTGCATAACAACCACTTTGTTCTAACCACAGTAAAAGAAGTTGGCAGGAAATGAATTCCTCGGAGACTTTCTGCTCACATGTTTGGGAGTCATCATGTCTTCAGATGTTTTCAGTGCTTCAGAAACACTACAGTACCGGTACAGGCAAGTATGTGCAACCAGCCGACAGTTTATGGAGTTCATTTACAACATATTATTCACATTTGAGTCATGGTAGAGCGATACGCTGTGTTTAAATCAGATCAGCAGAGACGAAATCTGACATATGTACATAGTGATCTAGCATAGAAATAGATTGGAATTCAATGTTTACACATGGCTGAAAACACAAGCTACAAAGGCACTTTTCAGAAAAATCAAACAGAAAAGAATTGTGATAAACATGGTAAAAACAAAACTATTAACAGAATAAACTGTGCATTAGGAAAGGCCTGTACTCCATTGTGTAAGGCAACAGACGGCTCTCCTTTTGAGTTCCATTGCATCCAAGCTCTACATCAGTGAATGTATTTCACATACTTAACCATCAAAGTAGTTATCGCTTTAATTGTAACAGTTTTACATTGCTTAGAGCGTTATAGGAACACAACATTATACACTGTGGTACTGTGGTGCACATGTCTTCAAGTTTCCAGGAGTTTTATAAAAGTGCCATTTCTATATGATGGCTTTGGGACATTCAACAGCACAGCAATAGTGAAGCCTGAGGAGTGCACCGCGTTACTCCTCAGTGTCTGAAGCTGTACGTGAATCATAGTGAGTCACACCTGAAACATGATTCACTGAATATACAGCCAACAACAATCACTTTTGACCTCAAAGTCTGAGCTCTTCTTTGTCCATAAAACAAGGCCACTCTTTGGAATGATGCAGATTAAAACACAACTGTAAATGTGTAAAAAATATCTATTGATTAAGAATTAAAAAAAAAAAAAAAAGTGCTCAGTGTGTAGTTGCTCTCTCCCCCCATTTTTCCAGCTTGTCAAGGAAGTCCTTGATGGATCTGGTGAGTATCTGCAACTTTTGGAGTCCTCCAGGTCCCTCCACTTTCACTCGTGTCATTTCCCAGAAGTCTCAGTGGGATTGTATTCAGTTTCACCTGCAGACACCTGAGAGATACGACGTGTGGAGCCCCACAGGCGACGGGAAAACTGTCCTGAGCGAACCTGAGAGGACCGAGGGAAAGCATGTTAATCCTCACTTGAGGGCTAAAACAGAGATGTTACACTGAAGGCACACTATTATCATCTGAAAAACCTGGTTTTCGACAAGTACTTAGCATATGATTACCCTCCTACTCACACATACACACACACACACACACACACACTCACACACACAATGCTCTCACATCGCGCAGTCACTTGAAGTCGTATTTCTCACCTCTTCTGGTTTCCCTGCCCCCACTACAATTAGCTTCCCGTCCTCTAGTCCCACCAGGATGTGGCTGCACTCTTTGGTGATGGACACACTCCTGATGGGAACCTTCAAGGCCAGGGGTGGCACTGCAGCATCCAGGCTGTCAAACAAGAAATTAGAGACATTTTACTTGTATCACACCACATTTGAAATGTAGTCAACAATAGTGGTCCTTATCCAACCTAATGAAAGTAATAAAATGTAAGTTTCTTGTTACTTTCTTTTTCCCGGTTAAAAAAAGAAATGCATCTTGTGCAGGGTCATAAAAATCTAAAACAAAAACTTGTGCATCTCATGACACCTAAAATAGCAAGGGAATTGGCCTCATTAGCCTGGCTCTACAGCTGCTACTTACATGTTGCCCCAATGGCATCAAAAGAAAGGACGGGTTAAATGCAGAGGACAAATTTCATGGTACAGTGTATAATGACAAATAAAGTACTTTACCTTTACCTTAAAGGGAAAGAATAAGTCAATAAAGAAATTATGACAATGTAATACAATTCTTATTAAGTCTGATACAATGCAAACCAAGCATTGTACAGTACATGGAAGGTACTGCTGATCAGTGTATATGCAAAGGATTGAGATTGAAAGGCCTTTAACATATTAAAAAATCAAACGCAGATCAAGTTTTAAAATGTTTCTAGTGACAAGAGTATTCACTGTAAGAGAATCTATGAAATGAGGACATCAGGTGAGCAGAAACGGCATTTGTAAAATGTCTTTACACAGGCATAAGTTTACTTGATTTTGTGGATTTGTATAAATGTTACTGTTTATTGGCTGCTTTTACTGTTATTACGCTGCCTTTATTACCTTTAAAAGCACTTAACTGGTATTACAGTTGTTCAATCTATGTCTATTTTTTTTACTTGTCTGCGTGCTAGTGTGAAAGAGTTAAGAAAAGTGCACAATGAATGGAGATTTTTTTTTCCCTTGACTGGTTACCTGTATAAGTCTCTTATATGGAGGCTGCCCTGCATGGTTCCCAAAATGATGTATTCAGAGACCAGATGGAGAGCAGTTATCTGCTCCTCCATGGAGAAGGAGGACAGCAAACAGCCATTTACCGAGTAAACATACACAGAGTATTTGCCCTGTAGGAATAAACAAAAATCAGACACTTGCATGAAATGTGTAGACACGTGTCAGCACACACTGGGTTGTATACATTCCTCTACCTTTCTTGAGGACCGTTCTTCCAGGGAGGTCTGCACCACAATGTGGCCTTCCATGCCCACCTGGAGCTCAGAGATGTGGGCAGGTACACAGCTGTCATTGGGAGGGTGCAGTGTTCGCAGAAACTGTCCTCTTCGGACAGTGTGTACTATCACAGTCCCATCCTAAAAGACAGCGAATAGAAAGCCAGAATGTCAGCACAAAACACACACTTTGTAGGTGGTCATGTAATTAAAAATCATGCACAATTGGGTTCTAGAGTCTTCATTAATTGACTCATTTATGGCAAATAAAGACACAGACAGTAAATGCACCTTTACTGTATAAACCAGATTCATAGATCTATAGCTAGTTTATAGAGGTCTTAAAACTTTCATCCTGGGCAGTGAAAGAGTCTGGCAGAGAACTTCAAATAAGTGAAATACATACAGTATGTGATATATGCTCAACCTGTTCTAATTTTCATACCAGGAAAACAGCTTAATGTGTTTTTTTCTCAGAAACTTGTTTTAGGTTTTTCATACATGAACAGCCACTGGTTTTAAGACAGCAACATCTGTGTCATACATATTTTTTTGCTGTGGGTGGTAGAGATTATATTCACACATTTAATGGATCATGTATTTTAAAGCATCTTGAGCATATTTAGGTAAAGCACAAAGGCTCAAATCTGAACAAATACACAAAACATTTGATGAAGAATGGTGCACAGATCAAAATCACATGGAAGTTACCTATAAAAAGTACAAAATTAACTTATTTAAGTAATTTAGTGTATCATCTGACCTTTGACCCTGAGATAGCCATGTCCAGTTCAGTGCTGATGGCCACACAGGTGACCTCCTGATCATGTCCACAAAGAACCTGCACTGGCCGAGGAGACAGGCCACTGGAGAACCCACCCTGAGTGATGAAACATGAAGCAGTTTATAATCCTGCAGATACGCCAAACCATGTGAATCCCAGTCATAGTTCATGCTCAGATTTGACACAGACTGATCTTATCATTTCACTATTTTGCTCCTCCTTCCTCCTGCTTGTGACCAGGAAATTCATCTCAACATCTTTACAGAACTCTCAATTTCTAAAATGTATCTTGAGGAAAGAAAACTAAGGAGAAAAAGAGGCTTAGGGGAGAAGTTAGGAGCATGTGTATGCTTTGTGAATGATATTTTCAGAGTTGGGCTTCGATGAGATGTAAAAGCAGCAGCACACATAGCTGGACTATACAAACCAAGGCAAGAGCAGGACTCAACAAATTACAGCATTCCTTATTTAGAGGTTATGTAGTCCTACATTCTTGTATGTTTATGACACAGTGTGAATTCAATTAGATGCAGATTGTAAAATGAAACTACAGTGTAACAAAATACTGGAACAATGACACAACTATGCCATTCATATTTAAAGTGGTAGTGCTTTATACTGGAGACACTGGTACAAGTGTCTTTTATGAGTGTTTTTAATGTTGTTTTTATTATTTTTGAATGTTTTTATTATTTATCCCTATCTTCTTTCTTTTTTATTATGTGGGTGCATATGTCTGTCTTTTTGTATCTGAACCTTGATGATGATGATGATGATGATAGTGATAGTTTTTTGTATCACTGAGCAAAAAATTCCTTTCAGTATAATGTAATTCAAGTGGTTGAGAGAACATGAGACATGAGAATCTACGCCTCATCTGTTTTCAACCTACAGATAATCTATACTATGATGCACATTTTGTCTAATCACAGGTGTTTTTAGATCTGATTGACAGCAGTATTTACCAATCACTGATCAAATTTTGTTGGATGCTCTAAGCTGTGGCTCAAAAATAAAGCTAATAAAAGTGGGTTTGCTTTTCCAAAACAGGACAAAACTGATCACTTATCTTTACATTTAGTCTTTTAATTTACATTGAGAAGACAGGTGGAGAAGGTAAGTGATTTTTTTTTTCTGATTGTGGCATTTTTTTCGTGAATCGTTAATTGATTTGGAATTTATTAAACAGGTTTGAATCCATTCTTCTCCTCCATCGCTCAGATTTCATCTCAAGGCACAAACGTTTAGTCTAAGATGTACAAACTGGGAAATAGGTGAATAAAAAGGGGAAGAACATTATCAGAAGAACATTGGCAGTATATAATTGAGCAACAATGGAAAATCATGGAGGGAATATAGTTGGTAAAACATTGTGAGATATTTTATTATACCAGCCCAGAAAACTTAGGATACACTATACTGGAGATTATGTGGTAAAATTAAAGCCAATAATTTTTTAAATATATTTTGGGATTGTCCCTATATTGTGCCCTTTTGGCAGGCTTTGAAGAAAAATTTCCATTCGCATTTGAATCCATATACTTTGGAAAAGAGAACGAGGAAATAACACATTGACGGGATAAATATTTATTCAGAACACTGATGGCAGCATTGAAAAATGGCATCACTACGAAGTGGTTAAAAAAGGATACACCAGAAACAGATGCCTGGATAGAGGTTATAGAGGACATCTATAAGATGGAGAAGTTGACTTTCTCTGTCAGACTTGATTCAGACAAACTCACTCATTATTAGGAAAAACTGGGTTGATTTTTTTTAACACTATTAAGAGCTGAATTTACTTGATAAGAGTAATGTGTGCATACAGACCCATGTAAACTCTTGGTTCATGTTCAATGTTCATCTCATACAGGGGGAAAGAATGGAATGCAACATATAATTGTTATTTTCCTTTAACTATATTTTTGGTCACTTTGTATGTTTTTGTTTTTTTTTTCACAATTTTTGTCAATACTTTTCTATGGAGTTTTTTGGATTATTATTCTTTTCATACATAGAAGTTATGTACACAACGTAAAATACAAAGACAATGCGCACATAAAAGACAACAATAAAAACAGATAATTATAAGAAAAGAAGTTGATATTGACCTGTTGCAGAACCTGCCACACTATACAGGATGTGTCCCTGGAACCAGAGATGAGGTAGATGCCACAGAGATCCAGCGCCAAACAGGTGACAACATCTTTATGGAATACACAAAAAACAAAAAAACATTTATAAAAAGGGTAAAAAAAAAAAAATAACAGCCAGTGATTCATGTAAACAGACATGAGTTCTCACCAATGTGCCGACAGATCCGGCCCACCAGTTTGCCCTTGCCCAGCTGGGTGACGCGGAGGCTGCAGTCCCAGTGTCCTCCACTGAACAGCAGTCGACCATCATTGGACACGACCAGAACCTGATTGCTGAGCTCCACACCAGGAGAAAAAGGCCCACTCAAGAAACGCTGCATTCTGTTTTAGGTTTAAGAGATCAAAGCAGGTTTGAAACATGAAGTGAGAGTGAGCTGTGGAGGAGATTTATAATCAACGCATTAAACTGTCATGACATTTACAAATTACAACCACTGTGAAACCCGGCGTTATAACGGTTCTCATCTTGATTTACTCAGTGTTTGTGATCTACGTTCAACATCACTTTAAAATGAGCTACATTAAACCTATTTCAATTAAATAAGGGAACTCTGAAGAACAGATGTCATACTTGGACCTAAATGTTGAGAGAATTTCACTGAATCTTTAGAGCAACTCAAATTATTATGTGTTCTATCAGACAAATGACCTGTTTGTCGAAAGAATACGTCCACAAGGTTCTAATCAACATGTCTTTTATAAACATTGATTCATAGCATCCAAAGTCCTTTTGATGTTGATCAGAACATTATTTCTAATGTTATTTAATGCATAATTTATAATCTCAAATCTATTAATATTACACAAATGTACACATTCAACCATCATTTCAACTGAAAAAGTCAGATTTATAATATATATGATTATATTTATGATTATATATGACTATTTTGAACAGAATTTAATGTCTATTTCAGGGCCCTACTGGCAAAAATATATGACTCCTAGAATTTAAGAAAATTAATTAATTGAGTCAAACACCTTGGTTCCGAATAGAGGCTTAAATTAGTGAGAATTCGTAATTTCATATAAATTGTGTGGTTGAAATTGGTTCTTTTTAAGTCTTTTTTTAAGGTATTAAATGCAGATCTGTAAATTCAAGACTGTTAAGACTTTTTAAAGACCCCACGAGACCCTGTAAAATTGACATGAAAAATAATAGAAGGCAATGAAATAATAATAAACTAGAAAAGCACTTGGAGAGCGCAGACTCCACCAAGGCAGATCAGCCCGCCCTTCTGAAAAACACAGGCCCCTCCCCCAATAAATGGAAATAAAGTGATCTTAAAATCTTTCTGTGATTCGCTGTAGTTGCATTAAAGTGCATATGATGTATATATGGGACTCACTTAGGATTATTCATCGTCGGGTCCTTTGTGAAGGTGAAATAGTTGGCGATGTTTTTGTCATATGGCAGCCAGCTGTGTGTCCCTATCAGACCGTTGGAGCTCACGGTCACCTGGAGACAAAGTTTTACAATGACCTTCACATGTAATAACTGTGGTGATGGTGTTTTACGACTGGCACTTTCTGAGATGTACCAGTATATCTGATCCCTGGATGATGAAGGAGCGGTTCTGGTTCTTTGGTACCACTGCTTGGACCAGAGCAAGGCCGTCACTCACCACCTGAACCACACACACACACACACACACACACACATGCATTTATTAATTGGAAAAGCAGATGAGATCATGTGAGTGATTCTGAATTTGAAAGCACCCGTGCCACACCTCTACAAAAGATCGTAGTTTGCTGAGCTGCTCAAAAATGTTGGGGGGCACAGTGTCGAGGCGAGACTGGCGCCGAGCCGCGTTTTCAGCCGACATACGAGGAGGATGAGGCTCCTGTTTGGTGACAGACATGTGACGTAAAGCAATGGCATTTAAAAAAACAACAACAATCAAATAAAGACTAACACTAACAATCAATACATGCAGTAGCTGTAAATCCATCTGGGTGTCATACCTTGAGAAGCTGGCAGGGAGTTTGTCCAAAGTTACTGATGATGCCTTCAAGGGCCTTACGTTCTGTTTCATGAGAAATGGCGTCCAGATCTACAGCACCTGTCGAGGGACAGACGAAAAGAAAAAGTGAAAATATGGCCTGTAACATGCAACAAAGCAGTTTTACTGAAGCACATATTTCTGTGCATATTTCAACTGTGAAGTTTATTTTACTTGAGTATTTTCATTTTAAGCGGCTTTACATTTTTACTTTGTTACATCTGGAAGGCAATTACTCTATTTTTTATTCAATTTCATCAGTCTGACAGCTTTATTTGCTTTTGAGATTACATTTTTCCGTCCCCCTTCCTGTACAGAGAAAGCCATGTGTCTATGAAAATCCTCTGTATTAAGCTAAATAAACTGTTTTTCTAAGCTCATGGAAAGTTTTTAGAGATATGCGGTTCGGAAAAATATGATGACCTTATAGAATATGATACATTAGATTAAACTGCCCACCAGTAGGCAAAGAAATTAAACATCTGCATCAGTAAAATGAAACATATACATTAAAGCAGCAGTTATAAAGAGCATTTTATGGCATGATGGCTATTTTGACTTGTCATACTTTACATTTTGCTGAAATTACTTGCACATGTTAAAGTATGATTTAGAATTGGGATATTTAACTTGACATGAAGGATTTTCACGACTTAATTAAAGGATTTGAGTATTTTCCTGAATCAGAACTGATACGGAAATACTCATTCATTTTTTTTAGAAAAGCTGTTTCCTCTTGTCTCACCCTCATAAGTGCAGTAGTAGAAGACATTCAGGGCATTCACTGCCTCTTCGCCTCGTTGCTTATATCCAAAGATCAGGTCAATCCACTCATGGAGGTGGCTGGACACATGCTCACACTCCTACGGTTAAATACACAAGTGTGTGAAGACAAGTGTGTGATAGAAAGTCAGTATGAGCTTTAATACTGTTTTTCTAGACTCACCAGGGCTTTCCTGTGTTTCCTGATGAAGTCTTCTCTCGATGTGGCCCAGCGAGGCAGCAGAACATCAGTCACTGGGTCTTGAGATATCTGTAAATGGCCTAGGTCGAAGCCTAGAACAATCACATGACAGACAAACATGGGGTTTTAAAGTTAAACAAATATACAAACAACCTTTACTCCTCAAAACAAACTCGATCATCTCGCCGTTCCTCACCATTCATGTTCTCCAAAAATTCTGGGAAGTAGAAGAACTCTGGGATGAGCTCTTTGACATCAGCTGGACTTTCCATACGAGCCTGCCAGGCCGCCGCCACTGCGTGGAACTGTCTATCAGCGCAGTCAAACCTAAACCAGATGAGAAGTGTCACAGTTGTGTCAGGAACCAGCAGAACATAATCAAAATATAAGGACAGGCTGGTCATTGGCCCCACCTGCCACTCTGCAGCTGGATGTGCAGTGTGGTGAAGGGCTCCATGCGGATCATGTAGTGCATGACTCCTGCTGCATTCGAGTAGTGTGTGCCATAGTGGAATTTGTCGATGGTGCCAGTTGGATCCTCAAAGCTTTCATACCTAGTGACATGTAGAAAAAAATGTGCATTGATGAATGACTAAAAGTAGACTTATAGTATATTTTCAGTTCAACTTTCCTGCCAGAAAGTTGCATTCCTTTCATAATTAAATATTTAATGACAATCATGAATACCTGGCTATAAAGGCCCATACTGACAGGTTTTCTAAAGTAATATTTATGTCTGCTTAAAATCTGGGCTTTTTCCTCTTAGTCTTCAACCAATGAAGTGACAAATACTTATATTTCAGATAAAATGTTTTGATCGTCCTTATCCAAAAACTGGAACAGACACATTAATAAAACAGCACTAATCCAAAAACATACCCATAGTATATAACATTGATCCAAATACCAAAATAATTTTACTGAAAAATTATAACTTCTTTTCCCATATTGTGTCCATTTTACTGGTAAAATACTTCATGCATTTACTTCAGTAATGCTTTGGTTTTGTCATTTTAAAGCTGTGTTTGTATCTGTAATGTATAACCTGTGGACCTTCTCTGATTTGGAAATTAACTGACATGTGTGTTTCATGTGACATATTTGCATGGGATAAGCAACGTGTGTTATTTGTAATCAACGTTATTCTGTGGATCTGGTGTCAAGGCTTATTATTAACAGATAACAGTTGAAAGATAGACACATGTTCCTGGCTGTTGCTACTACATATATCATTAATTTCATCAACTTTTCACAAGGTCCCTTTACTGAAAGTTTTGAGTTTGCTTTCTCAAGCCATGTCCACATGAAGCTACAGCTTTCCTATCTGATTTTTTTCTAAGTAGTTTTCAAAAAAAGTGCTCCATAAACACAAAGTTGTTTTAGAAAATCTAAACCAACAAAGTGGAAGTGCTGCTGGTTCTTCTTGGTGATGAGCCATAGGTGCTCTTTGGAAACTTGTGGTATGTCTTACTATTTAAAGTCTAGAAAAATCCACATTAGCATGCACGTTTTCCAAAAATATATTCCTATTTCAAGAAATGTCAGCATCCACATGAAACTACTGAAAAAGACTGAAAACAATGTAATACAAATGCTCTTGCAAAAAAAACTTGGAGCATGTGCACAAAGTTTGTGCACTGTACACAAACTATAGACGACAGAACATCAACAACAACAACAACCCCTTGCAGTAGCTCCAAAACATGTTGTGAATGTTGTCAGCCATGGTTGTTTATTCATTGTAATGAAATAATAACCAAAAATGTTGTATATGATGAAATTACTGAAGTAAACTGTTGAATTGCTAAGTCTGTTTGTATGTTTTGTATGTTGTTGTGTATAATTCAATTACTGCGTTATGTATTAGTTTTGGTTGAATGCAAAAATTCTGAAAAATTTAATGTCTGATTTTTATATGAAGGAAGTAATGCATTTGTAGAAGCACTTGAGGGTTAGAATTAAATACATTTGTACTTCTTCCTCCTCCTTTTCAATCAGGCAAAATTCAGACTTGCATGTCCTTGAGGATAGATTGTTTTCATTTAAATGTTATTCTGTTTTTTTTATCTTATTTTGCCTTGTTTTATTTTATTGGTTTCTTTGCACGTTTGGAATCAATCAAAGTAGAAGATTTTGAATCAATATTTCTAATAAGCTCAAAGGCAAGAGCACGACAGTAGTCCGCCATTGTTGTGTTGCTGTGAAGTAGTATATTGCTTCCCAGGTCAAAGGTTAAGGAGGTGGGGCGATGACATCATTGTTTTAGAAAAGTTGCAGTTTGGTTGTTCAGATGAAGACATAAAACCTTTATGCACTATGGGACCTGGTTTCAGTAACTGAATATGCCAGTTTCGTTTGGATGAATGGCCCATCTCATACAAAATGTTTGTGGGTAAAACTGAAACCACCTTTAAATGGACAGAGCTTCAGTGTAGGTTATATCATGACATAGCACTTGTAAGACTTTCATTTATCATCACCAACCTGCCTTGATAGTTGTCAATCAATCAATAAATAAATGAATAAAAGCAAAGAAGAAAAAAACAAAATCACTTGTTTTAAAACAGTGAAATCTTGTAACTGTGTCTTATACTTGCTGCTGCCTATGTTGGCCAGGACTCTCTTGCAAAAAAGGTTATTCATCTCAGTGGGTTTTTTCTGGTTAAGTAAAAGGTATTGTTACTACTATAATAATAATAATAATAATAGTAATAGTAATAGTAATACTAATAGTAATAATAATAATAATAATAATAATAATAATAATAATAATAATAATAATAATAATAATAATAATAATAATAATAATAATAATAATAATAATAAAAACAGTAGTATGAAGAATTGATTGAAACAGAACTGGACATTCCACCACTTACTTTTCTCTGACATTTTGGGCATGGCGAGGGTTGACAACACCTATGGGTTTGGACAAGTCTCTGAAAATTGCAGGGTTCTCAAGATCCAAAATATCTGAGGTGTAGTCACAGAGGACCCAAGGAAACTAAAGAGGAAAAAAAATGCAACCACATGTATTAACCAAACCATGTTTTACAGTGACTATATTATAAATATTGACTGACTGTGAGTGGAGTGTACATACCACGGGATATTGCGACAGGTCGTTGTATGTGCGTCCAGCGATGGTGTTCAGTTGCATCAGATATTCAAAATTGGAGATCTCTCTACATACCCATTTCTGTTGCATAAACATCACATTGGTTAAATAATATGGACTGGAATATTCAGGTACACAGAGAGAAGTGAATAAATAAGCACCTGTGTGAGCCCAGATGCCTTCAGTAACTCTTGAGGGGAGCGGGAACCAAAGTAAAAAAGGTTGGGAGGCCGCAGTCCAAGGATCCTGGAATAAACTTTATTCCGTACCTTAAAGGGAAAAAAAAATCATTAAGACCTTTAAGAGTCAGTATTATATATTCGGTAACACTTTACAATACCTACACACAATTGACTATGTATTAACCATTTATTACCCATTATAAATGGGTTGTTCATTATGTATTAACCATTTGTTACCTATTTGTTAATGTCTTGTAAATGTTCATACTAGTGTAAATGTAAAATTAGATTATTTTTAACCAACAGGTGCAGTGTTTGTATATCTGCTTTACAGGTAAACAAAGAAACAGTTGTAAACACTGCACCTGTTGGTTAAAAATAATAACATTTTATATTTACACTAGTATGAACCTTTACAAGACATTAACAAATGGTTAATACATAATGAACAACCCATTTATAAATGGGTAATAAATGGTTAATACATAGTCAATTGTGTGTAGGTATTATAAAATGTTGCCATATATTCCTTTTCAGAACACATGCTTTGTTGTGACTCATGGACTGAGCATCACCTTTTTTCTAAAGTTGATGAAGTAATGAGCCTGGTCGATGAAGAAAAGCTCCAGTGCTGACCTCCGCAGGTTGTAGCGCCTCAAATGAACCTCTCTAAGCTGTGACAGAGGCCTCTTGAAATCAAACCCGATTCCTGAAGGCACACATATTATTTACACTGTATATACGTGCACATATAGCTTTAAAAGACTAGTTGAAAAGGCAATGTGTGATATATGTGATCATTTTTTACCCTCCTCTGTCTCTTCTTTCTCGCTGCTGCCGTCATAGAAATAAAGATGGTGTGTTGTAACCTCCAGACGACCCGGAACAACTGCCACAATGGTGATGAGCTCACAATCTTCAGACAGAACTAGTTTTTCTTTCTGGCTCTCATCTTCTCCTTCCACCCTGGAGGCATGAGATCATATTTAACCATGACATTTGTGCATTACATGTTGGATAATATCAGTTTCCAACGCTCACTGATATCATGTTTGAGCAGTTTTACAACACTTTCATGTCCTGTTTGGTGAACTTCATGCGTTGAAATGGCATCTTGATGTTCATTTTTGTGCTGAAAGAATCACAATAATAAAGCCACTGTAAATGTCCTCACTTGTTATCCAAAAAGACAAGGTCCTCTTCTCCTAACTGATCATCCTCCATGTCGCTTACTTTTGCTTTCTTTGCAACAGCCAGCGGTAGAGGTTCAGAGCTGCGAGGGCTTTCAGCTCCTGAAAATGAAAACACAACATGAGCTTCAGCATTAATGTGACACTTCTACTTTAATAAACTAAAAGCAAAATTCATGTGTCCACATACCCATGTTATCTCTTAGGGCGCTGGCCTCACTGTGAGGGTCATAGTTGTAGTTGGGAACAAGTTTTAGTCTCATCTTCGAATAGGTTTCAGCATTAGACAATTTCCACTGCACCACTGGCTGAGTCCTGAAATTAGGTGAAGGAATACATTTTTTGATTATTATATTACTCATCTGCAGATGGTTCATAATACAGCTGTGTTGCCAGTCATATCACTGCTGTCCTTATCGCTCTTCACTGGCTGTCTGTGCTCTTTAGAATTCAATTTAAGGTTATTGAACCAGACTGCATTCAAGTCTCTTAATACCGAGGCCTCATCTTTTATCACTGACCTTATTCAGCACCTGGGTCTCTTAGATCTGTCTCTAAACTTCATTAGAACATCGGTCTGTCATTATCAGAATTGATAGGGCACGGCCTTTTGCAGTTGTTCCTTCACAAGCGTAGAACCAGCTGTTGTTAAACATTAAATGTGCTCCTTCCATAATGGCTTGACATATTTTCATTCACTAAAGTCACGTCTGTATTTCAGTCATTGTTATTTGCTGTCATCTGTATGTTTCAATTTTAATACTGTATTTCTTCTATGCTTTAATGGATTTTTCATACATATTTTTGGTGTTCTTGAGCTGTATGTTGCTCTACAAATGCAATTTACTTTCTTTACCCATGTTATTTTCTTTAATTTTTTTTTTTTTTAAATACAGAGCTATTTTTTCGACAGCTTAGAGCAAAAAAAAAAAACATCTCAGCTGTCACCATGATGCAGCAATTTCTCTCAGATCAAGTGCCATTTTAAATAAATGCGATTTAAACAGCAAATGTCACACCTGTTGGCCCATCCTCCTCTCTCACTGGTCAAAAGTCTGTACAGAGCTTCCCAGTGCTGCAACACCACCCCCTGCTGGCTTAAGTTCTGCTTCTGCAAACTGAGGAACCGGTTGTTCTCACTCTTTACTCGTTTCATGTAGGGGTCAAGTATCACCTCCTGTTTCCACATACAGACATAAATATATTACAAAAGTGAAATATGTTAACAGCGGTATGTTAGGTGCAGAAAGAGGCCTGAGAGTTCTCCAAACCTGAAATTTAGTTTTGCTGTCAGATCTGTCTTTGTCCCGTCTGAAGGCGGTGCTCATCAGGTCATCAAAGCAGGAATTCCAGAAGTTAGACATGATATCATGGCTTCTCCCAAAATTATCCAGTTCATACTGCTCCATGGTTGGCTGGACCTGTAACAGGAGGGAACATTAAAATCACATAAAACTACAAAAACATCAAACAAAATGTACAACACAATAACAAATCATTATCATTGCTAAAATATGTGTTAAACTCATATTTACCATCAGAGGCTCTGATCCAAATATCATAAATCTTATTTGTTTAGACTATAGTCAGCCAACATAAACAGTTTCAGTAATTTTTCTTGATAAATGCAAAGACTTGGGACTGACTAAAATCTATAAATATAGATTTAAATAATTATTTAAATAGCATTTATTTGCAAGACAATGCTCAGTGTCTGTGAATTTTTTGTTTATTTCATATTATATTGATTTATAAAATATATGTGACCATTTATAAAGTATGCTAAAACCTACTTTTTTGGAAGGTACTATTAATTGAACTAGGTCCTGTATTATATGGATTTTTTATTTTTATTTTTTTTACCTCCGGCAAGTAGATATTAAATTTGACTCTGTCTGTCTGTCTTTCTGCAGGATTACGCAAAAAGTTCTGAACAGATTTTGATGAAACTTTCAGGAATGATAGATAATAGGTCAAGGAAGAACCCAATAGATTTGGAGCAATGAAGGTCAAAGGTCAAGGTCACACTAAGAGTCAACAAGTAAAACACATAAGTGGTGATATATCAGGATTCAGACAAGATTGATTTTAAATGGCTTTTGTTGGTTATTAAGAGGCTTAATGGTTGTGGCCCAGTTTATTTGTTGGATCTGCTTTTAACATATGAACCCTCTCGGACCCTCAGGTCCTCAGGTAGTAAGCTTTTAATTGCCCCTATTGCCTCATTCAGTTTTTATTTCCCCAAACTATGGAACAGTTCAAAAACATACCTTTTTAATTTAGCTTTTAGTTACATTTTATTCTTAATTATCTCATTCTGCTATTTTATGTATTCACTTTTATTTTACTATTATTATTTATTTATTCTTTTTCATTCTTTTAACTTGTTCCTACAATTGAAGGATAATGGGGGGGGTCTGATGGTTCTGGCTGATGACTGATGATGGTTTGTTTTTTTGTTTGTGGGTGTTTTTGTAAATGGTGCACTGCAGTGTAAAGACAAATGTGTTGTGTGTGGACTAAAGGAAGATCTCCATCACCCAAAAGCATGTTTGTTAGGGTAAAATCCTCCAGCCAGGAGGATTCTTCTGACCATTAGCCTGGCTTTGAATCTGGAGATGGGTTCCCGGGTACTGCCCATGGGTTAAATGCAGAGGACAAATTTTGTTGTACAATTGTATAACGACAAATAAAGTACTTTCTTTCTTCTTTCTTTCAAAGTTAATGGAGATCTCAATAAATTTAATGAAATTAAAATGGAGTTAATTCGTTCACACTGTGAGGAACTTTGATACCTCATAGTATGAACAGTATAACCCTAAATCTAACTTTTAATGAAATATTAAAAACAAAAAAATCAAAAAATTACATATAGATAAAACTCATTCCACAAAATTACAACACCAGCTATAACATATTTTATGTATGTCAGTTTTCCGGTCTTATCAGACAAAATGTTGCATAAAACAAAAGATGAGGACAGCCCAACACTTCCTCATTTCACCAACAGTTGCCTCCTCTTTAGTTGTTGTATAATAATAGGATTGTTGCATATTCCTACCTCTTTAGTTTCTTCCCCCCTTTACTGTTGAAGTGTCACAAAGAAAGCACACAGACTTATCCCATACAAACATATCTAAACAAACTCGAAATACATATATGGGACGTGCTCCTTCAGTGGCTGAGGGATCAGTCTGGGCAGTGTTTCAAAACCCTCATGGGAGCCAAAGTTACGCTTAACAGCCTAATGTACTGCAAGATGCATATACAAAACTAATCTAAACAAGGCCGATTTATGAACGTGCACTGTCACACAGAACTATGATGAATCTGCCTCCCAGCTAGTGAGGAGTATGTCTGTTTGGTATCAGTCTGTAAAACATGTCAGTTTCAAGGATCAGCGTAAACTATTTTTTGTTTAAATACACTGAAACTAGACCTGGGAGGTTAGGATTGATTTAATATATAATTTTTCATATAATACTTTTTTTTTTTTTTTTACTTCACACTTCAACCACCCACTTGGAGGTAACTGGTCAAACCACAACTGTGACAAAGAACAGATGCTATCGAGTTTGAATGGTTGATTAAACTTTATCAGTCAGAGCAAATATTGGAAAGGAGGCACTCTAGATTCCCTAAAAAGAGTGACATGACATCTACTTTTGGGTCATTCTTGGATATCTTATTTTATCTTATTTATCTTATGTATTTACCTTATTTAAAATAAATAAAACATCTATGATAAAAAGCTTTGTGTTTTAGTTTCAATTCTTTTGATGGATCAATGGATCAATACAAAAATGCATGTAAAATATATTTATGTTACTTTTAATGATAAAAAACAAACAAAAAAAACATGTCCCCAAAACAATATTTCAGTTTTAATGAGATACATTTGCAGTAAAAATAAATATATACCTGACTTAATGAGTTTAATAAGATCTGTGTATAAATACATGTAAATATAAAAAGATATATATAGATTTTTTTTTTTATCATTTAGCCTATAGAGCATCCTCAAAATCATGTTTCACCCTGTTATGATGTTTTTTCACCTTCTAAACACAACACCTACAGATGGCACACTCAGGAAGTGCAATCACTCTTTAGGTGGGAATTTTGGGGGGGGAAAAAGAAAGAAAAAAGCACTAATTGTCTGTCTCCCTTTTATTATGTTAACCTGTATGTCTCACTCATAACTTTCCACCCTGTTATCCTAAATTGTGAAGAAAATAAGCAACATTTGGAAATAAGAGCAAGCATGTTTGATATATACACTAAAATACTGTTTATATATAGAATTAGTTGGCTGAAGAATGGCTGCCACAAACAGTTGTGGCTAATCTGCTTTTAAATATTCCACCTTGTTAGGTTTGTATGCTTAACAGGGTGGAAATTTGACTATTTAGGGTGATAATTGACGTTGAGTTCTCGTGAATGCTTGTGAACCTCAGTAATCACTCCAGACACCATGGGCGTTAATGTATTTTTGAAGGTGTGGTTTTGAGGGGTGGGCTGATGAAGAGGCATGGGGGTGTATACTTTCAAAATATAGCTTACATGGACCATGTTCCAAGATCTCCTACTCTACCTTTAAGTGATGAAATGACTTGTCATTTGTAAAAACATGGAAAAAAAAATACTATTTTTCTTTTTACAAAAGCTAGGATGATGAAAAGTCACCAATAGCCAGGAATGACCCTTTTAACACACTGACCTGCTGCAGGTAAAAGCCTTTCCACTCCAGTGTGTGGCAGTAGGTCTTCAGGTCCTGGGCGAAGGTGGTGCTGCCGTTGGTGATGGGCAGGTTGGGCAGGTGGCTCTGGAGAGTGACGGGGTTAGCGTGCTGGTCCAGCAGCGTTCGCACGATGGGAACCAGCTGGGCAAAAGTCTCTGCATTTTCATAATTGGTGATGTCCATCACACCTTCTGGCCACAGGGGGGCGCCCAGCTGCCCCAGCAGGAAGCACACCTCCTCCCAGTTCAGACACAGGACTGTCTGGAGCAGAGTGTGGAGCTTCACATAGGCCATCTCACACACCTGAAGAGAAATAAGGGGCAAATTAGGTCAAACCACTAAGATCCAGAACAATTTACAACATAAGCATCATTGTCACAATGTCTTTTTTCTATTGTATTGTATTGTAATTTAGCTCATACTGTGTATTACGGTTATTGTGTACTATGTGTTTTGCATATTGTTTGTATTTTATTGACAGTAATCTAAGCTACATACTTTTTCCTCTACAAACAAATGTTAAAGAAATAAAAGTACACTGTGATCTGTTAAAATTATGAAGAAAAGTATGTGACTATATACACTTTCCATTTAAAATGATTGTGAAAGGCTTCAAAATAAATGGCTTGAATATAGATAGAACATATTTTTTGCAGTGCAGGAATGTCTTATTTTACCATATTTCCTGATGGTGAAGGTCAGCGTCCTCAGAAAAGTTTTACTAATATGAAAGTGAGTCACACTTTTAATCAGTTTCATGTACTGTTTTGTGGTTTACATTGCCTGGTTGAAGTTCACAGTGTTCTTTCTCAGCTTTATTGCCCTGTTTAGAAAACACTTGTGTTTATCTGTGGCACTTGACGTCAATACTGCATAACAACCATGTAATAAAGAGGTAATTATTAAGTAGAATAATAACTGTGATAGCCTGGTATGAACAGAGGAAATGTCTGGGCAATATCAGACTGATAGTTATTTCACTGGGGAATAAGAGACCATAAAAAAGGGGAATAGTGAGGAAGCACAATTAAAGATATCAGCGACTTACATCTATTATATTTTCTTTTCATTTAAAGTAAATTATAGCTTTAATGTTAGGATTTTTATGTGTATAGTTTGGGTGTAAAACTAGCAACAAATCATGGCTGTAAAATGAGTCATAAAAATATGTAGTAATTTTATTGTAATGTCTGATCAGAGCATTTCAGTTACTACTTTTTCGACGCATTAAGTAATAACTGCACTCCATTATACTTTTTTTTTTTTTTTTAAACTTGTTTCTCAGTTTAAACCACGATTTACATCCTTAAGCTGGAGAAAACATGAGGAGCTGTCTGATGCAAAGAGCTTTTGGTCTTTTTTATTTACATTTCAGCACATAGTCTCTCATCTTAAGTAGGTTTAAAGTTGTCTTATTCCTCAAAGACACACAACTGTGATGCAATTTCAACTGTTTACTTCAAACCTTTTGACATTTTTGACAAACACAATAGCCTTAAGGAGAGGTTGTACAGCTTGAGATGAGAACATGCAGGGGTATGTGACATGTCGGTTAATTTAAAAGCACTCAATCCCATAATCCTACAGTAAGAACTGCAGTAGTCCTCGCTCATAGAGGAGCTGCCCTTTCATTCAGAACACTCCCCGAGAGGAATGACTGCAATGCCTTTCAAAAGAAAACCATAGAAGGCTTGGTATTTCTGAACACGCTTTATCTGACTTCTCTTATCAGGTTAAATAAATAATGGTCAAATAAAGCCCTTCATATTTATTTCCAGTAAAGACCAATATTTCACCCAGTATATTCTAAAATGCACAGGGACACATGTTTCTACATTTATAGGAGGTGTCTTAAAAGTTATGAGGGCAGCTGACCTGTGAGTGTTGTGGTTTGATGTAACCGGTGATGATACGCAGCCCAATCTGAGCCATTTCCTTTAGTTCAATGTTCCCTGGACTGCTATGCCAAGCCTGCAACTTGTCCAGCAGGTTCACAACCCCCTCAAAGATCTGCAATACAACAAGAAGTGTCAACAAAAGACTCAACAAAAGACCAGACTTGTTTCCACACCTTACAAACATGTATAGCAACCGAAAGCCATTCAGTACATTTAATGCAGATTAACCTGCATTTACAAAGTTGGTTCAGATACTCCCTAAAACCAGCCATGGTTCTCCACCCTTTAAGTAACACAGACTGAGGAACCTTCCCTTGTTCAACAAAAGTATCTGATATTGGCCACACCCAGCTGCAGCTGCTTTGTATTTGTTATTTACAAGCATACTTACCTCATTCATTGATGCTCCTGTCATCTCTAGAATGCACCCTTTACTCCACTCAACAATTGGTCAAGATTTATAAATAGATATTTTATAGATCTAGTATGCTATGTCAAAACTAGACATTGCTGGGAAAAAATACTACAGTTTTCTGTGCAAAATTGTAATCATCAAATTAAAACTTCTTTTTTTTTTTTTTTTTACCTCCAGACATGAGTAATATCAGATAAAACCATACAGTTTCTAAACACTATGTTATGGTGTAGACTTCATATTGCACTTGTACTGCAAAAATCTAAATGTTACCATGTATATTTTTGACATTTCTAGTCAAAATATCTCATTGCACTTAAATACGCTCAAACATAATCACCTATACAGTAATGTTTCGGTGAGATATAAGAACTTATTTTTAGACAATAGATCTTGAAAATCTTATTTCAAGAAATCTTACAAAGATAATTTTCACTTGTTCCATTGATAGATTTTTGTGCTTAATTTAAGATTTTATGCTTAAATGAAATATAAACTCACCTAATATTGTACCATTATTCTACTGTTGCACATGCTACCAAAAGTATTTCTAATTTAACTCTAACTCTATTTTGACGTATACTGATATAAAGTCAGGCTGTTTGCACACACTAAACCCAAATATCACCATGATAACAGTTTGTACGTCACTATTTTATCAAAACCTGATGAATTGATGTTACCTCATGAAACCTTATGCACAAAATTTATTTTATTTTGACAATGAGCCCAGTTTTGCTGTGGCAGAAGTTATTTATATGGGAGCAATTTTATAAGCAATGACGACTCATAACTGTAAATTTAACATGTGTCCTTTTCTTACTGCATTTACCAAACAAAGGGCTTTTAAACTGAAGGACAGATAATATGTAAGGTTTTGACACAACTTCTTTTACATCTAAGATACATGGAGAAACAAAGAAACTTGTAGGTCAGGAAAACCAGCAGCTTTCTAACCAGATGTACCTTTTCGCTCCACAGTGTGTGGTTGTCTGTTCCTTCTGCAAACAGGAAGTCCTGCAGCAGCCTGAGGAGCCTCACAAAGCTTGGACAGAAAGTCAGAGACACTCCCTGGGCATCCCTCAAGTCTGACAGAGACGACTCCAGCATCATTTCCAACAGACTGGTGCAATGAGTGGAAAACACATTTAGAATAAATCACCATATTATAATATAGCTATGTTTTAGGATGCTACTGAAAACAAAAGGCCACAAAGCTGAACGAATGGTTTAATTTATTTTCCCACCAGCAGAGAAATTCATTGTTCAGTATCCTGATCTGTGGTACTAACCTGCGTTTGATGTCATCTGGTGGGCGGACCAGTTGACAGGATGAACCCAGTTTGGTGAGAACAGAAAACACCTGTCCTCTCTCTCTCCACACCACATCTTCATTTCCCTCTGCCCCACTGCCATTCCATAACACGGAAAACACGATGTTGGTTAGAAGGTTGCACAGCTCCTCCTCTGGGGTCTGCTGTAACACAAAAAATAATGAGCATCGAAACATCAAAGAAAATAACCAGACAAAGTAAAAAGTCACCACGCAGTTATTCATCAGCTCAATATGGCTGAAGAAGCGCTCATACCTGCGGGTTGGACGTATTAGAGATCGTGTCTCCAGTGGGTGGATCTGTCCCGTAGCTGGCGTCATCCAGTACGTTGGACAAACTGGAGCTCTTCCTGGGTCTGAGAGGAGGGAAAGGTTTGCAGTGTTCCAGAGGTGAGGGTGTGTTTGTCAAACTCCCAGCAGGAGTGTTTGTGCCAGTCTCTCCCATCCCACTGAGCTCCAAATCAAAAGGTGATGTACCAAAGGGGGAAAGAGGCTGGTAGTCTCTCCCTTCTTCATCGGGGTGAGATGAGGTGATGTCAACAGCGTTTGAGAGGGAGGATGAGTGGCTCCCCTGATCCACTGAGTCAAAAGACTTAAAATGAAGTGAGCCGGTGAAGTTTTTAAGTGGTCCTCCTCCTCCACTTGGAGGTGACTGCGATAAATCAGAGAAACCCTCAGAGATGTCCCTCTGACCACCGTCTTCATCCTCCTCCTCTTCGTCTTCAATGTCCTGTGAGTTGCGGTAGCTTAGGAAGAGGTCTGTGCAGGGGACCTCTATGACCTGGGCCTGGTCTTTACGTAGAGGCGGTCTGAAAGAGGGTTCAAGGGAGCTATGGTTGCTGGAGTTCTCAATGCTGGCAGCACGAGACTCATAGGATTCTTTCACATAGAGCTTAGTTAAAACATCCTGCCAACCAGGCTGCTTAGCAAGCTGCTTCACATAATCCTCATTGGAGTAAATCAGATGGAAGAGCTGGGATAACATCAAAAGGAAAAGATAAACATTATACAATTATTACCCAGACAACTAGTACATTTAACACTCACACATAAGCCATGGAATTATGTTATGTCTGCAGACTGACCTTCCGACAGACGTCTAAACGGACAGTAAGCTCAGCACGATGGGACAGACAAACCACAGCCAGGAGGTCTCTGAAATTAGGACTGGCATCTGTGGAATATAAATAAAACTGGGATTTAATGGTTCAGTGTGTAACATATATTGCCAAAACCTCCTGAGATCCAGGAAAGTGAAAGTATTAGATTTTTTTACATTAAACAATTGCCTTGATTGGGAACTGCTCATTATAACAGTTTTTTCAGATATATATATATTTTTTAAAAAATCATGTATTCATTTATTTTTAAATTCAAAGTCCTGTGCAGTCAGTGGACAGAAGTTTTTATGTAAAACTGTAAAACTTGTCCTGAACAGAGGACAAAAATGCATTGCTGGGTATTAGGAGGATAAAGTTATGAAAAGATGCAAAATGCAACCAACTGAATAACCTTTAAAAAAATGTGTTTTAGTCTGTTCTGGGCTTTTTAAAACAGTAGTAAGCCCATCTTACATTTCACAGTTGATCCATGACGCCATTCACTGTGTTTCTGAACTGCTTTTATAGCCAGTAGTTTGTAACTGGACCACAGCCATGTTGGAGGGGTGAGTTAAGTGAGTACATATTTGGTAAAAGTGCAAACTCCATCAAATTCTACAGTAACATTACGATCATGTTAGTGTAACTTATTATTCACAACTCTAGCAAAGCTGTCAGGAAAGAATGTGTTTTATGAAATAAATTGAAACTCTGCCCAGCAGGTGAGTAAGCCTGTCAAAACCTTTGTCCAATATGAACAGAGGAAAAACAATAAAGATTATTTGTCAGATATTTCAAACAATTCCAATGAGATAAAACGGACTACTGAGAGAGAAAAAAAACATTTTGACTTTGTTTTTTTTTCTTTTGTTTTTTAACAGAGAGAACCCTGTTGGAAGTCCATGGAAGCCAGGGCTTATCAGTGACACCTCTACAGATCATTAGCTGAACAACAACTTTAGTATCTTACTGTTTTGGATTCTTTTTGGAGCTGATGTCCTTGCCCCTGTATCTTAAAGCTGAATGCAACCCACAGTGAAAAAGAAAAACTGCACATTTATCTACTGTAGAAACAGAGAAGAACCGCTCCTTCTGCAGCTATACTAAAGTCCTTCTAAAAGTAATTGTAAATCTGGTTTTAAATTGAAAAAAAAAAAAACTGACAAAAAACATTTGGTGTATGCTGCGTGTAGATTTTACGATGCTTTGAAACCTTAGCAGTATTGAATTGATATTTTGTTACGGATGCTTTAGGAGTGTTATTGCACACATTTTGGGGAAATACCAACATCCAACCACAGCAACCTAATCATATGCTTGATTAGTTTAAGATTTGCTGCATTCACACACAACATATTAGAATAGAATAGAATAGAATAGAATAGAATAGAATAGAATAGAAGTATCCCACAATTGGGATTATATTGTATTTTAGTGACAGCAATAGTAAAAAAAAAAAAAAAGTTTAATTATTTACATGTTTTGAAGCTTTCTTTTGTCATTATTTTATTTGTTTTTGCTCCTGCAGAAAAGAGATGATTCACCATTACCTGTAGCAAGAACCTGCTCGTACAGACATCGCACAGTGGTCATGGTTACAGGGAGTTCTTCAAGGAAACACACAAGGCCAAGGTACCCAAAATCCTTCAGTTTTATTCGCTGCTTGTTGCGGTCAGACACTCTCTCACTCTTCAGAATTTTGTATAAAACCTGCGACATGTGATACAAAATGCAGATTTGTCAGGGTATCAGGGGGGTGTTCTTTAAAAGTGACTGACTTGAGGTCCATTCTGTTTCCATTCCGTTCTCACCCTGAAAACTCTTTCTCTGGCCTCATCTCCAAAGTTGGGGTTGAGCAGTAAACTGTACAGCTGCTCCACGCCCCATTCCAACAGGACAGACTGCACCTGCTCACGAGGGGTACTCCGCAGCAGCTCATACAAAACATCCAACGCCCTCACCACCTGATTGGCAAAGACATAAATAATGACTAAATATGACCAATGTGAAAGAGGAGGAGGTTTTTATAATGCAACAAGAAATATAAATTAGGGAGGAAAAGGTCATAAGTGGGGATATAAACAAGAGTGTAGATGATTGGAGAGAAAGATAACACACTTGGAAAATGGAAGTGAAATAGCATGACGAAAAGGTCAGGTGATAACAATATTAAACTCCCCAAAGAAAAACAAAAGATAAGCAATATGAGTACTACCTGCTGCTCTTCTCCAACTGCCAAAATAAAGGCAAGGACACTGTGAAGCTCCTCTGGTGTTGGAGACTTAAGGAAGTCTTTCAGCAAAGCAAAGAGAGAAGTCTGAATCGTCTGTTTCTCATCCGACAGGGAGCTGCCATCTTTCTCGACACTAAAAATGGTGATATTAAACCAAGACAATAAAGAAAAAGATTAATAACTGTAATAAGAGTAGTGAAAACGTATGCAAGTACTAGGACTTTAGTGTTTTAACTTCACCTAATAATATAGTACTGCAGTGCTTGTGTTTTCATTTCATGTTATATTCTAGTTTTATTATACAGACCTGTAGTATGTACGAATGGTATCCAGGATGTACTGGACTCCGTACTTTCTCTTCATTCGCTGCTTGCCTTTGTTTATCACAGATGACAGGTACTGCACATGAGCTTTTTGGGGAAAAAAAACAAAACAACTTTTGTCATTTCTCTTGAGCTTGACATTTACAAATGCCAAACCAATAAACATGATTGTTCATTTCACAAATGAACAAAAAGGAAAAACAGTGAACTGAATCTTTAACATTAATGTATTCTATCACTGCACTGTAATGCTTTTAGCCACCACTTGCTTTTTTCAGTCTTGGTACATATATACATAATAAAGGAGCAAAAACAGCATTACCAGAAATGAAAAGCTTTACAGGTGCATTGCTTGACAATACCAGAGTTGCTTATGCCTTACCCAGACAAACAGCAAAATGGCTTTTTGTCCAGATGCGGAAATCAAAGAGCAGGTGCTGGTAGAGCTGCTGTAGAAGTGGACTGTTGCCCTCAGTGAAAACCTGCTCTAATAGTAACTGGCATGCCATTAAAACATTCATGTCCATCATACTGCCAGGAACCTGCATTAGACACAAAACAAATGGACAGAGAAGGTGTTTAAATGTGTATTCCTATTTATGTGTATTTATCAGTCTATACAGGGATCTATTCTTAGAGACACTTAAAAGCTGATGAAGTGTCCTGCTCTCTCTCTCTCTCTCTCTCTCTCTCTCTCTCTCTCTCTCTCTCTCTCTCTCGCACACACACACTGGATGTATGGCTTGTGTTTCTAAACCTCCATATTTGATAATATTATTATCTATAATGTTCATACTGTGGCTAAAATCACAAAATTAAAAATATGACTATGCGCCTTCTTGGTAATACACAACCATATTTACTAGAATCTAGAGTAACACCTGATAATCTCTGCAACACAAAGACCAAGACTGTCTGACAATACATGATAAAAATATGAACACATTTCACAACATTTATGAACGAGTAATTCCTATTATAGATGCCTCACTGAGTTACATCCCACATTTACCCCAACTTAACTACAAACTACTTCAGAAGTAGTTTGCATACATCACAAATTCACAAAAAATCTGCATCGTCTGTATTATATCATCACAAACCGAACAAGGACATCAAAATTAAATAGGCTACAGCTACTGAAGGTTGTACAATTTTCTATTTCTGAAACTGCTAGACACCTTTTTAGTCACAACTGGCTTTACCTGCAAGTAGGAGGTGCACATAGGAGGTGTCACCTCTATTCCTGATTCAGACTCAAATCAGCAAACAACTGAACAGCTAACAATATATCACAACTCACTGTGGTTCAATGTCTCTAATATTTGATAATTTTTGTCAGAATCTGTGCAAATCTAAATCTGATCACAGCTGACATTTCAGCTTCTTATTCAGAGAAACTAGTAGCCTGGGAGTGAAACTGATAAGTATTCCCACACAAGCTTGTGATACTATTATTCTGAAAGAGCCATTGCTGTTTCAGCACTCCCATATACATTCATTGCACATAATTACACAGTAGTAAAAGAATGGAATAGGTCACATATTCACTTTACAATGCTACAGTCATGCACTTAGTTCCCACTTACTGCAGAACACTTACTTTGCTGAGCATGGCTCCGATAATACTCGGCCCATGACATTGTAGCAGACTCTCCTGATTGACTGGATGGTGACGAATCATGTTTTTCACCAACAGCAGGAAGGCAGCAATGCTGTTTCTCTCTAATCTGCCCTCTGCTTGAAAAAAAAGAATATAGCCAAACACCTTTTAAAATTTCCTTTGTCACTCGCAGGCATATTTATGCATTAGACAGCATTTTATTGGCAGAAGCATATCTCAGAATGAGTCAGTAGTCATATGTCAGGCCATCTGTCTTTTCAGATGGTTTGTTCCATTTATCTTATGTTAGACTGTGTGCACAGTAAGTGAAAAGTAATTCTTCCACAAACTTTTGACTCAGTATGCCCATGCTGATATAAAGTTTAACCTATTGCCAATACTTTAACACCCTGTTTCTTACTGCATTACATTGTTTAGCTGTTGTATATTCTAGTATTTTCTTCCTGTCTGACTGCTTAGCACATCCTGTTTATTACCACATAACACCCAGACTCTGACTCACTACTATTCAAAACACTGTGTGAACATAAACTGCACTGAAGTCAGATTTATTATTTGTCACATTAACAGACATAACAGGAAAAGAAGTAATACTGGGAGTTTCACAACAGTGTGTAATGTCTTCACTGATGAGGAACTACACATAAACTGACCAGAGGACTTATTCAGCGGCAGCAGCATGGCACCTGGGCCACGTGAGGAGGTGAGCTCTGGTCCCAGAAGGTCAGAAATCTCCTGTCCACCATTATAAACCTGTTGTGCTTCACACACCTGCTTGAGGAAGGGTAGCATGACACCAATACCCCCAACTACATTTACAACATCCTGTAAGGAAAAGAAAGCCACATATAACCTTCAGTTATTCCCTTTTAGTGAGAATGTAAGAGACAAAAGCAAGAAACAGCAGTGAAAACAGGAGGGCATTATAGAAATAAAATGTAAATCCAACCTTGATGTCCCAGTTCACCACCCTGTGACCAGTCAACCTGCCATCATATTGGTGATTCGGAGACAGATCCTGACAGATTTGGCTCTTAAAGGCCTGAAGCATAAACAAATATTAATAAAGATTAATATTTTCCCAAGCTGGGATAGGATCCAGCACCCCCCACGACCCTAGTGAGGATAAAGTGGGTTCAGAAGATAAATGAATTAATATTTTCCCAGTAAATATTATGAATTTCTAATATGAGGTCAGTCAGTCACCTGTGGAGTGTAGTAGAGCAGAAGTTTGCTGTTGAGATCAGAGAACTCTCCATCCGCCTTGAATAAGGACACATGATTAGGGCCTGTGATGAAAAGCAGAAACCAATGGCTGTCATAAAGCATGCACGCACAGCTCAGTGTACAGGAATGAAAATTACCAGTATTTTTTAACCATTTATTTTTATAAATATTTTCCTGTGTCATTGGGTTATAACATTATGTTAAAAAGCTATAGTCTGTCCTAACAGATGTATCTGGTTATGGTATGTATATATTCAATACAAGAATGTTCACCCTACCTGCAGTATGTAGAGATCTTGTGTGTGTCGGCTGCAGAGCCTCATGACAGATGAAGGCTGTGCCCAGAAGCCCATCCAGAGACGTGGGTGTTCCCCACTCTGTGTCTTGCAGTCCTGCTGAGATAGTGTGCACAGGGGAGTCACCCCGTGCAAATGTTGCTGGGAAGGACTGGGAACGGATGAGGGAGGGGGCATGGACGGGGAAAGCAAATTCTGCTGGAGGGTTAGGAGATGTAAATGTAGGCAGATTTGGAGATGTGGTGGTAGTAGTGGTCCGGTGGCCTGCAGAGCCGATGCAGCAGGAGGTAAAAGGCTGGATATAGGGAAGGGAGAAGAATAGGAGAAGTTAGACTTAAAGTGTTTGATAATAATATTCTAAGTCCAAGAAACATTAAAGTTACCTCACTAAAAGATGGAAAACGAAGCTGAGCAGTTTTACGCTGCTCTCCATCAACATAGATGGTGACCAAGTTCTGACCAAAAGGACGACGGCCAGGGATGTGGACTATCGCCACTGAATGCTGAGTAGAAACATATTAAAACAAATGACATTAGGATGAAAAGTTTACTTCTATCCATGTAGTAGCATTGTGTTGAGCAAAATAGTTCCGTCTCTTCAAAGGACACAGTCATTTTCTTACACGACTTATGTTAAGAGGTTGAAGGAATAGGTGTTGCTGCTTAGAAAAAATATTTTTGCCATTTTTTTTGCCTGATTGAATCTGTTTTGGGACAGAGTAACAGAAGCTCAACATTGATCAAACTGCATTATACGACATCTGTCCTCACTCACCCAGCATGAGTCTGCTAATGGGTACTCTGGCAGAGCAACAGCCATGTAGTCCTTCTTAGTGCACACAGCCACTACCAGCACACCCTCCATGGTGAAAAATGCTTCCAGCCCAGTTCCACTTGCTGTGAAAAAACTTTAAAGACAAAATGTTTCATTAGAAACTGTGTTTGCAGCCATCCATAGAAGCCTTTGATTTAAGCCAATGCTCTAACTGTGTTTCTGTACCTGTAGAGCTGCTTCCTTCGAGGACCTTTTCCCATGTCATGCTGAGTCCCAGTGCTAGAGCCAGGGTAAGATTTACGGTTCGAGGGGTCGGAGTGGCAGGAAGGGAACTCCATGTTGAGGCAGAGCCAAGCATGAAAGGCAAACCCGCTGCCTGGCCAGCGCTGGATTGTGGGCACCATGATACCCGCCATTGGTGGTGAAAGATCAAAGTACTGTAAGGCACTGTCCTGGCCTTCCCGAGCCGCCATAGCAGACAGTACCCTGATCATGCGCGTACAGTAGGGGTGCAGTCTCCCTACCACAGCGCCATTGTCCTGATCCACTCGCAGCAGCCTTAGCAGTCCTTTTAGCTCCTCTGGCCTCAAACACAGGGAGCCCAAGTCCTGGAGGAGGCCCAAGAGGGAATCTGCACACTGCCTGTCAAGATTCTGGGGTTGAGATAGCACCTGCAGCAAAGCCCCCACCATGCCTGCCTCCACTGCTACGGTGCGACATGACAAGGAGCCACCACATACAGCGGCCAACCACTGGGCCACGAGCAGCTGGAGGTCCCTCTGACGCAACAGGTCAGGTAGCCACTGCAGAAGCAGCAGCAAGGGCTGGTCATTACTAATGCCAAGGTGATGGGCATGAGCATGTTCCCCCTCCACTGCCTGAAAACAAAAGGCAAACAATGAAGAGCACATAAGTATTTCATTAACAGTGACAGACTTTAGGAACAAGATGTTAAGCAGTGTTTCATAAAAATGTTAAACATTCTCTAAAATTTATCACAGACATATTTTTCCCACTCCTCACATTTTCACAAAATTTTTTGCAGCATGTGACATGAACACCTGATTTTTAAATTTTTTTTTTTTAATTCTGCATCAATTAATACCTTTACAATACTTAAGAGCATTGTTTTACCTCAGTGCATACAGAAAACCTAACATAGAAAAGATGCAAAGACTTAAAAAAAAAAATAGACCAGAAAAAGACATCTTCGTGGTTCAAGTTCTATGAGTGACATTGAAAACTGTCCAATTAGCCTCATATAAATATGACACTGTGCGGTTAGCTTTTTGCACAGAAACATTGGCAGAAATTTTACACTATAAATAAATTTTTGAAAAGTTTGTACATTTGTACTTTTACTTGACTTTTTTCCACAACTATTTGTACTTCCACATGAGTTGAGATCATGTGTCTTTTTGCCAACTCTGTCAATAAGGATAGTGAGACCTCCACCAATTTTCTGAATGTTAACTGGCTAATTAGAAATGTGATTTGACCATGTTCATCAGTTCCTGCAGCAGCCTTTTCGTGGGTTGACCTTGACTTTTCAGCACGTCAAACAGTTGTGAGTAACCAATCCGCTCCTTGAAAACCTCCTGTGGGGAAGGAGACAGAAATAGGCTGGAAAAAGCAGCTCCACTGGGGAATAGCTGGTTGGCACACTTCCACACATTGGAATGGAATACAATAAGATTTCCTAACTGAAAGGAAAAGAGCTTTCCTGATCAGACTTTAAAATGAATGTTGCATGAATCGTAGAAGGTGATGGCATGCGTTACGATATGTTTGGTGTGCTTTTGTGGCCTTACCTTAGCAGAGGGGGAGTTACTCATTATAGCTGTGAGGACTCCTAATGCATTAACGGTAATACTGTCTGATCCTCGTTCCCAAACCTACATCAAAACAAAAAGCCAAGGTTTACTGTGGTATTGCATCATAGCAATGTCCCTGAAAAAGGTGAACACTTAGAAAGCACAAAAAAATCCAGAAAAACAGGTCAGTCAGAACAAACTCAATAAACACACAAGAGATTTTACTCTGATTATCCAGAAAGTTCAAGAGAATGTACAGTGCACTTGTTTTTTCACACCATAATTATTGATGCAGACTGGGTCAAACCGAGTGAGCTGCTGTACTAGTCACCAAACAATCACCTCTTTGTTGATTACTGACAGGTCCCAGCATGCAAAAAAAAAACAAAAGCCAACCACCAAAAAATTGAAAAAAATAAATAAATTATGAGGCATTCCCCATCTAGACATTATCAAACCCCAGGATATGAGCCAGGATCTTCCACAAAATACACCAGTCACATGACAGAGCAGCCAATAATACAACCAGAAAAGAAAGACATGCAGAAGACAACCATCTCATGCATTACCGAAACACAACATGTTCTTTTGCCAAATGTTGTCAACAGGGAATTCAGCCTCTAATTATGAATGCGATATAAATCTCTCCTCCGCAGATTAATGCTCCAACTGCATGACTGAATTTTAACTCTTTAACTCCGTCCACGCATTTCAAGTGAGATTCAAAAGAAACAAACAGTCGCCCAAAATGACCTTAAATCACATATAATACAGACTAAACAGACTCACATCCCAAATGGACTGATACGACAGATAAAAAGGGAATCCTAGACGACAGCGATCACATATCTACCTGCTTTATTTACAAAAGTGTTTGCCAGACTTCCTGTCTAAAGCTTCCTGTTTAAAGAGTACACAGCAGCAAATGAAGGGAGAGAAGGCTGAGTTTCCTGCTGACAGACCCATATTAACACCAAGTGGGGGAAAGTACCTGGTCCACTTCGACCTCTGTGAGTAAACGTGTTGTGAGGTCACACATAACCTCACCCTCCGGTCTACGCCTGCCGCTCTGAAAGAGCTACAGGACATACATACACACATACAAGTAAGCACATACACCACACAGACACACAGACCATGAGACAAGCAGTCATCAGTGACAGGTGGGTTGAATTCTGGCGTCTATAAGTGTATGGAAACATCTCGTCATGATTTCACATCTCAGAACACAAAATAACAAGAACATACATTTGTGTGGTTAGATTTGACCAGGGTTGTTATTATTGTTTATGTCTACTGAATTTGTGCTTGTCAGTTTAATTTGATTTTATTGGTTTTTGTTTGTTTTTTTTGTTTTTGTTTTTTTTGGGGGGGGGGTTGCATTGTATTGTATTATGTTTTTTATCTCTGTCATTTTTCTTACCGCATGGCATTTTATTTTTGTTGTACACGTTACAATGACAATTAAGAATATTCTAAATATTTTTTGAAATTGCCACTAATTTATTTATTTATTTTACTGCTTTTAGATTTGGTGTGGAAAAGTGAGTGCATACACACTTTGATTAATTGTAGTTTTTATTTCATAATAGTTTTTTATGCCATACTTGACACAAAGTTTATTTTATTTTGCATAATATAAGTACTATGCAAAGACATTATGATATATTTTGAACACAGTGAACCTTTCACAGTGAAGATGAACCTGTTTTGTCATTTGTTGTATTGACTTTTTCATTTAGTTTTTCTTAGAATTAATAGAAAAAGAATTCACCAATATTATCCAAATGATCAAATGTAAATATATATATATATATATATATATATATATATATATATATATATATATATATATATATATAGTATAATAAATGAAAACTACTATTAATGCTATTAACATAACTAATAACAATAACAAGTGGTGCCAGGCACAACAAACCTCGCCCGTCGCAAACATTTTAGCTCTTAATGGACCTCTCAAAACAAGGCCACTCAAGGTCAAAGGTCATGATGCCATTTTGGAGCCTGTATCTCCCTATCTCTTATCACTATGAAAGCACATTTTTGTTGACCTTGAAATTTGATCTACATTCACCAAAATTTCATGGGATATATTCTATTCTTTCCTGAAAATGTAATTTAATTTAAATGTACTTTAATAACCTCAATTGTTCACATAAGTAAATTGCATCACAAGATATTTGTATAAATAATGTTACTGGGATGCCCTGGCCTACAACTCATATTCTACAGATATGTAGGATTTTTCAGTGTACATGAAATGCATAAATTATCATGAGAATTGAAACTGTTCCTCCTAATTTCATCACAATACCATGTTTTGGCATATTACTGAAGTTCTTGAAAGTAGTTTTTATTGTGAATTCAGCTACTGATTATCTGCTGTTCCCTCTGGTTTAATATTTAGTTTTCGTTAACAATATTAACCCTGGACTTTAAACAAGAGCAGTAGATATGACCTACAGGGAAAGGAAATGAAAAAAGCCACAACATTCATAAAAAGAGGATGGACTGACAGGCAAATTGACAGACAGACAGATACAAAAAGCAGACTGAGTTGAACAGTCAAACTTTAGATTGACAGTGGTCTGACCTTGCTGTTCTGAATCAGCCTGATGATGTGTTCAAAACAGTTGTTGTTAAGGAAGATGGCCTGCAGAACTGGTCTGTCAGGGCACTGGAGGATCTCAGGGATAGCAACTGAAGACAAGGAAAAAGGAATATCTCTAACTTCACCCCAAAAACTCTAAACAAATAAAACTAAACCATAAACTAATGCTTTTTTATTTCTACTAAATTAGACTTACTTAGCATTTGATTCTGCAAGGAGATCAGACTGTCCTCCCAGCCTTCCCTGTCTTGCTGCTCATTGTTAAGTGGACGATTCCAATTGAGCAATTGGAAATAGCTCTCGAGTATGGTCCTGATCTCCACCTGCCGCTCTGCAGGGCTACTGGAATGTAGGAGGTGGATCATCGTGGTCAGGCACCGCAACGTCAGCCGTGGGAGGTCGGTGTCTTTTGGTTCAGGTAAGGCCCGACAGGACCAGACTCGCAGAACAGAGAACAGGTCCTCAACAGAGTTGGGGGTGATGCAGAGAAGGCCATTTTTCTGGAAAAAGTATAGACAAGGAGGCTTACTGTGAATGTATATTCACACTCAGAAGAATAATCACTGCTGGAAAAGGGAGGATGTGGTAGCAGACCTTGCCTCCGCTGATGACAGCACCCAGGAGATGAACCAGCCTCAGTGTGAGGAACGCTGGGATCTGTTTACTGTCCTGTAGACTTTCTGTGGACACGTATTCGTAAGAGACGATATTAAACAGTCACACTGTACAGGTGTTTAATCTTGCTGGGACACGTGCCACAGTCCTTCTATGACAAAAAGTCAGCACTGATAGAGAGAAACCTACACTTTTCTTTATATTTGCCTTTTATGAAACTCAATACTTCCACTTGATTTAGGTTTCAGTGTGAAACAGAACTTTTCACTGTTCTCCATTTATTTATCTGTAGGATGAATCATTTACATAGTGAATAATAATATAACATGTTGGGAGATGGCCATGGCTCAGTAGGTAGAGCAGGTTGTCCATTAACCAAAGGGTTGGCGGTTCGAATTCCACTCTGTCCTAGTCAGTCTCTTATGTCCTTGGGCAAGACACATCACCGCCCTTGTCTCCAGGTTCACTCACACTGGTGTATGAATGTGTATACATATTTGGTGGTGGTCAGAGGGACCATAGGCGCAAATTGGCAGCCATGCTTCTGTCAAGTCTACCCCTGGGCAACTGTGGATACATATGTAGTTTACCACCACCAGAGGGAGAAAGTGAGAGTGAATGAATAATGGAGCATTAATGTAAAGTGATTTGGGTGCCTTGAAAAGTGCTATAGAAATCTAATTATTATTATTTAAAACACAGTAAAATGTATATATTTTCCCTCAGTAAATGTTGAAATCATTCATTATCCTTGCATAAATCTATGATTGGAGAAAAAGTATTAAAAAAAATACATTAAAAAAAATTAAAAAAGTTATAATCTCTTTCATTCATCATATGATGAGCTCAAATATTTATTTGTAGGTTAAACTGATATAAATCAGTTCATGGCTCCATATGTACAAGCTTCAACAGTTGCTGTGACAACATTAATGCTTCAGTATTAAAAAGATTGGTTAAGGCAATGCTTTTCAACCTTAGGGTTGGGACCCCATTAGCGATCACCTAGAATTCAAATGAAATTTAAATTTCTGAAATTTCTAGCACTTGATAAAAAAAGAAAGAAAAGCCAATCTTACTATTAAATACATTATACAGCCTGAATGTTGTTTAAAATGAATGCTTATTTGCAATATAGGATAGCAATCAAGTACATGATCAAAAACATGTCAAAACTGTTTCCATTTGAATGTCTGGGGTCACCGGAAATATATGATGTTAAAATGGGGTCATGGGGCCAAAAAAGGTTGTAAACCACTGGGTCAGACAAACCAAATTATTAATTCTATTTTAATACCTAAAACTACATTTTAATACACAATCACTTTTTAAGTAGGACTTTTCCATTGCACACCACTGTCAGATCATTTCAAGCCAATAATTTTGTCTCTAAATACTACAAATTTACGAGTAATATTCATATTCATATCATAGCTGTCATTCAGTCAATAAGAAAAGCCGAAGTTTGTAATTGGATAGGTATTACAACATTAGCTCTTAACATTTCTAATTAAGGCATTCTATAAAGTATTAAAGTTTAATCTCCAAATTTGGACACAGTCAAACTTGCCCAGGCAGAGATTTCCCTAACGACTTACAGATTAGTGCTTGGTTATCAAATGAGCTCCTATAATTAGAAATGCTTGAACTTTGGTCACAAAAACCTGATAATTAGATGCTCACTAATTAAGCTTTCAACCAAAAATCCAACATCCTTCCTGACTATTTGTTTTTCATATGGTGAAACATGCAACATTTATTTAAAAGGAGAACTGGAAGACATAAAAAAGGCAGCTTTTTTAGATCTAATGATGACAGATCTAAGCTGTGTTTGGGCAGGGGAGGTTTGGATCTTGTGGTATGCGAGATTTGACAGAGATCAGAGTGATGAAGCTGAGTGTCTCACCATGGAAAAGAGCAGGCAGCTCCTCTGGCAAGACCAATGGGGAGAATTTATACTTGTTCCTCTCCAGCAAGCTCACCTCCTCCCTGAAACACACAAAGACTTAAGTCAGTGTACTCCCACTCAAATCGGAGTACGACTGCTGTTGACGCTAATGAGGCTTGACTTTTTAAGGCTTAGAGGCAACAAAATGAGGTGTTATATGCCACAAAAGGTTGGGCAATATGCTGAATGCATGAGTCTTCTAATCTGTACTAAAGCACACCGCCTACATTTACACAAAGGTAATTCCTACAATAGAGCCAGACTCACCCTGATAGATGTCTCCTCCATGTCTGATAAGGGTCGAACAGACTCTCACACAGCACAAGTCCATACTGCACAACCAACTGGAGAGATTCCTGCTCCCCTTGCCCCTTATTTAGCTGGTGAACATAGACAAAATACACATTTCTGGCACTTTTTAAAAAGATCTCTCAAACACAATAAACTTCACATTCAAATACAATGAATAGAAGGTCAGATACACACTAACTTCTCTTTTCATTACAAAACTAGTTGTGTTACTTCTGTATGAGAATGTCAAATATTCGAAACAGGATCGATTTTGTGTAGATTCTCTGTTTCTCTACAGTATATTACATTTCTGCACGCATGATAAAGTGAACATACCTCACAGCTAAGCCGATGTCATAAATCAAAGAAAGTGGCATAGTGTTTTAATAACAGTGGATAATGGCTGTACCTGGTCCAAACAAAAATTCAAGAGCTTGATAGTTTCAAAAACAAAACCAGGGGTCTTCTCTGGGTCGAGGTTCCCCATGTTCCTAGAGTTGGAGAGAAACTCATTCAATTCAACATGTTCAAACCATATCCATAAAATCCAGGTTAAAAAAAAACACAATTAGTGAAGGTATATATTATACTTTCATCATTCGTGCATACATACAAACTTAAGCCCGGTTCCGTCCTGTACGGATGGCCAGCCTTAGTTCTGACTGTGTTGCCATGGTAATACTAGATGACATTTGTAGAAAATGAGTGTTTCTATGAAACTGGTCCCTAGAAACAGGACAAAAGAGCTAAAATTTCAAACCAGATGTAGACTAATGCTGTGATGCAAGTTTGGAAGCACTTTGGGTTTATCTGCATGTAACATGGTAAAAAGGACACCAAAATTATACAGTTATGCGCTGCTGCTATATATATATATATATATATATATATATATATATATATGGAATCAAACTAATTATGCAAGGCAGAGTGTTTCACAAATTTGCAGGTTCCCCATTAAATGCCAGTGGACACAATTGGTTACAAATGAAACCTAGAATGAAACTGCAGATGTATTAAAAACGTACATGTCTGGACTGCAGAAACCACTAAGATCAGCAAATTGTCTTTACTCATGGAACCATACAAAACCATTTCAAGTCATGTTTTCAGATCAAATCCACTGACACCTGGGGAATTTTCCCCGTTCTAATTTTGGTCCTATTTTTGGCCCCAATGTTTGATTTAAACTTGATTGAATTTGGGCTCAGAGCAATAATACATTTTTTCTGCATGTATCAGAGTTTATCATTAGGCATATCCTGGGGGGAAATATGTCTACATTTCTCTTTTATTATTGGGTCTAAAAAGCCTGGAAAGTGTCAGGTACCAAAATCAAGCCAGTTTCATAGAAGTATCCATATATATATATATATATATTTCCATACCCACCCCAAAGATCCATATACATTATTGGAAGCAGAAGAATGTCGACTAAAAGCTGAACAAAACCACTGGTTGTACGACAGAAAACAATCAAACCAAGAAAATAAATATGGCAAATATCTAAATCAATCTACCAGTCTGAGACCAATGTATGTCATGAATTATTCCTGAAAAGAACAGACCAATGAGACAAACACTGCAGGGCTAAACTAACACCAAGCACATCCAGCAGTACAAATACGGCTATTATTTGTCTACCAATAACATTCAACTAGTCATTCTCACCTTCTGTAAACACGGACAATACCACAAAATGTGGCAAAGTGGTGTATGTACATTTTAGTGGCTGTGAAACAATTCATTATGAGCACATGTGCAGCCTTTTAAAAACCCCCAGTAAATAATGTCTGAGGAATCTTTCTGATGACCCAGCTGAAATTTCTGCTCCCAGTTATCTTGATACCTTTCTTTATCATATTTAAAATGTAATATTTAACAGGCAAATTAAGCAAAAAACAAAAAAATGCACGACTTAAGCAAACTAACAACTGTCGCTTGCACAAATTGTGGCTGATTTGGCATCAATCCAAACGATGTCATCATCTCTATGCATGTGCTGATGTCAGCATATCAACTGCCTCTATATATGTGCAGAGTTTGAAATAAATGTAAACAAAATGTATGTTCTTATAGACATTTGAAAGTGTGATCCTTATAAGTAAATGGGAGAACAAATGTTTTAGTTTTTTTTTTAATTCATAAAAAGTGTGAACTTTGACCTACTTTAAAAAAAAAAAAAAATTAACCATGTCTATTCTGGGTCACTGGTAATATACAAATCCAGTTTGGTATGAATTCACCCCATAGTTTTGCTGCTACAGACATTTGAAATATTATCCATTAAAGAAATAGGGGAAAAAAAGATTTTTAAAAATATATTAAAAATTTGAACTTTGACCTACTTTTCCTAAAATGTAATCAGATCTATTCTGGGTTACTGGAAATCTATAATCCCAGTTTGGTATAAATTGAACCAATATGTTTTGCTACTAAATTGTTAAAAAATAAACAAACAAACCAAAAACAGTAGCCCTTGCCTCCTATTTGGGGATGGGGTAATAAAAAAGACAGCTTACATATTTACTGCTAATTAATCATTTTACATATATTTTTATGGAATGTATTTTTAGTGCTTGATAACAGTATGAATAGTGATAACTGCTTAAGTCTACAGAATAAGTCTCGGAAGATGCAGTGCCATAATAAATGTATGTCTTCTGCTTTTTATCCATCACAGTCAACAACGTCGATATCTCATTTCACAGAATAACATAATAGCATGTTCCCTATTACAATGATGAAGTATACAAGCCAGGCCGGGCTTCAGCCTCACCTGCACACAATGATGAAGAACTTGATGAGCAGGAGGGGGTGTGGGGTTCCGCCGTTGTGCTCTGTGGTGTCGGAGAGGTGAAGCGCACTGTGCCATAACTGGGTGCTGAGGAACACCAGGACCTCTCTCGGGAGCAAGGGCACCTCTGAACTGCACTCCTCCAATCTAGAAGACATAGGAGAGGGGTGTGAAGAAATGTGGGAGGAGAAGGGAGGAGAAACAGATACCAAGATGCAAAGGGTGTTGCAAAAACAGCTGAATTTGCACGAAACATAAACATGTCAAAACGGTATCTGTGCGGAAGGTTGTCTTTCTCTGGAATAATATGTCACCATTACAAATTGTGGTATAGCATGATCAGCATACCTGTTTATATCTTTAACAATTTAATTTAGTCTGCAAAAACACCAAAATGCTTTAAAGTTTTGCTGTCAAATGCATTTCAATATTAAACACTTATTTATTAAATGTTGTAATTTTAGATATCTAAAATATTGCTGTTGTTGTTACATGCTGGCCCTTTTCACTTTAAATCAAATGTTTAAAAAATTAACAAAATATATTAAATAACAAACATCAGACTGTCTTGTTGGATCTTACCAGTTTTATATAATTTTGGTCATTTTGTGTATGTTTTTTTCCACAGTCTTCATTTCATGAAACCTAAGTTGTTGTTGTTGTTTTTTTAAGAAATACTGATTTGACATTTTTGACCAACTCTACTTAGCTCTCACCTCCGAGGCTCCAGTGACTGCACATCAATGAGCCTCTCAAATGATGCCACAAAGGCCTCCAGCCACTGCTGCAGATAGCCCACATCTTTCTGCAAGAAGGAGGAAAGAACATTTGAGACAATGAATTCACATTCATACCAGAATGAATATACAATGCACTAGGACAGAATGCTAATTATTTTTTTTCTAAAGTGTGAACGTTATGGTAGAAATGTCAGTGCCTTGGTTGTGGCCTCTTATTTCACAATCTGAAAAATGTGAACATCTTAGTGTGACACACTGCGGCTCCAACACGGTACTGACTAAACCTTATGACCTGTTTTTGTAACAGGATGTTGCACAGAGATGTATCTCACAGAGGAACACATTAGCCAATTCTTTCCTTTTTCAAAACAGGGCAGTTAAACAAAATAAAATGTGTCTTCACTCATCATATCAATAATAAGTTCCATTACAAAACCAGGAAAATATATACTGCAGCAAATATATAGAAACACTTAACACATCAAACGTGTTTTTATATGCAACACAAAAGGTGGCAAGACGTTCTTGCATTACGATGAGTTTATGATGCCATTAGATATGGCCTTGTATGTCAGTGTTTATAAATGACAGTTGTTATCACAGCTTTAATCAGCATCTGCAGTGCAACATATCCTGCTACTCTCCCTCCTCACATCAGTTGCTGCATCTCACTCAGAACTAACACAACAACAGAAACAACAGGCAGGTCACCACAGAAATATGGCAACTTTAAAAGAGCTTTTCTGCTTTCACTGCGTTTCATATATCAAGTCAAAATAATTGGTATGAGGTGATAACACTTCAAACAGGTGCTGGTACTTGTGAAACCTTGTGAATCAACATCAATATTACAAAACATAGGATGCTGAGCAATGTTCCCTGGTGCACTGGGGGATGTTCTGTGTAACCTGAACTTTTCAATGAATACAACTGATGATTTTTAAAGCAGCTTCTCAAGAGCCTTTGTTATGAAGGAAAAAATGAGTTGGCTCAGACAAACTGAGTCATTGTACACAAATAACCCGTAAACAGCACATGGTATATAGTCCATCAGGTACTTCCTCTATGTGAAAAATCAAATAGGGCTGAAAGAAGCAATGCATACAGCAGCTGATTGAATCCGTATAATGTAGTATTAGTTCTGTATCGTGACAGAAACATACAGAACAAAGCACTTATATATACTTTATACACTGTACAGTAAATGTCAAAGTTGAAATCATTATCTGAAACTAATTTAAAAAGAACTTTAGACATAAAGACGGTATAAATACAAATATATAGATATATAATGCAAGCAATACTGTAAACTTTACTGTAACCACAGGTTTACTGAAGCTGCATTGCAATGTTAAATGTACATTACCAACTGGCACTGATTTATGAGCCAGTCCATCTCTCATTGTGTTTGTGGCTGAGCAGGCTGCCAGGTTCCTGTGAACCCAGTCTCAGTTGAACCCTCAGTGTCGTCCACAGTGAGCAGCTCAGCAGCTGCACATCACTCCTAACTAGCAGCAGCGTCTGACTCACTCGTCTCTTGTCTCCCAACGTCAAGCAAAGTAACCAGGAAATGACATTTCACTTTAACCGAAGCCTATTTCCTTCATACTCGCTGAAGCCCTTCCTCTTTTGATTCTATTGCTAGTTGTATGCAGATGTGAGGGAGGCCTCTATGAAAACTTACTACAGCAAAAGTGAAGAGTCAGTTGGGACTACATTTAACAAATTTAACTCAGCAAAAACGATATTGCAGGAGAAAACAGATATGCATTTAATTGTGCATTCATTCACATAAAATGTGACACAGAATTGAAATATGTTTGAGATTGGAAACAGACTACAGTGAAATGAACCTATAATCTTTCTTTTCTCTGCAGATACTGTAAGCTTTAAAACAAAAGTATGAAAGTGAATATTTAGTAAGTGAAATTACAATAATTACATAACTGCTTTACACACAAAGCACTGTACTCCAGTATGTGAAAACAGGAAACTGCAACCAACCCATTGTTGTACGTCTCCAACATCAGGAGCAATCAGGGATAATCAAGGACAAACAGGGACACTCCATTGTATTTCTTACACTTTATTAAAACTAAAATGTAAAACTAAAAGAGTGAATCCTCCTTTACATTATTGAGCTTATAATATCAATAATAATCTATTTTCGTCATGACCCAGTTTTGTTGCTAGTGACCTCCGGAATCATCATCAGTTATGACTAAAACCAAAGTGGCAGTGTACATGCATGGTCCTGTATGACACGATGCTTTTTGCAGGAGCCTGCTGAACCGTAAGTATCAGGCTTTGACAAAAACATGTTCCAATTCCCCATGGAGCTGTGACACTCCAATAACCTGATGCAAGCTACATCTGCCAGAGCTTGGATGTAATGTAGAAGAAAAACACGTAATAACACATGGGAAATGAGACTTTGAGAAGAGAGAAGTAAAACTTGGCAAAACATATGAAGTATTGTGCTTAAATTGAGAATGTTCAGACACCTGAGAGCGCTTTGGTTCATGTCTTAACTCTTAACAAATTCTACTAGTCTTCCCTTATGGAATTACTATTGACCAAAACCCCAAAACAAACCCAGAGGTTCACCTATCAAACTATGACAATGACCAGAGCAACTACATGAAAAATCCTTCAACATATGTTTGAAAATAAGGTCAAATTAAAAACACCAATAGGTTCGATACCAAGCCAACCATGAAGTACCAACTGCTATATACTGTGTCATTTATCTCTGTTTGCTCTGCACATGGCCAAGCAGCTGTGGCGTTTTCTCCTGCTTGGCATTCTGCTTCGCTCCAGCTTCCTGCACAAGTGAAAGCAAAGAGTACTTTGAATTTTCTGGTTGGCTCTTCTGTTGGTAAACAGGGGAGGCTAAGGCACATGAGGGGATTGAGTCACTAATCTCACAGGACAGGTCAGAGTGAGCTGCAGGTGGTTGTTGTTGTTCTGTAACCAACCTGCATGATAGCAATAGAGCACTAAATGAGGACAAATTACAATAGAAAAGCAGAGAACATGCTGAGAAAAGCCAAAACATGAGCCTTTCCCTCTTCAGAGGAAGTAGAGGAGGTCATTTCACAGCTGTGTTAATGGGTGGTAGTTGGGTTGTCATTGTAGTCCATCGCCACCAATACAGGCTTTAATTAGACAGCTTCTGCAACTAATGACCACAATTAATCTGCCAGGATGGCATCATACTGTTTGAACTCTATGCTTTAAATATCTGAGAAAGATACTTTGATTTCAGATTCAGCACAATATAATGACATGTGGAAGGTCTTCAAATGTACTTGTGCTGGAGTCTGCTCATCTGCAAGTCTTTGGTAACATTGGTCAGATTACTGATTCAAACTCTGCATCTTCCTGTCATAATGCGGTTTACTTTTATCAAAGGAGTAGTTATTGTTTTAGCTCAAGTCATGAGTAATGGTAAATAATACATTGGCAATACCACAAACCCCTGAACAAATGTTAAATACTGACTCAAATGAACTAAATGACTCATCAGAAGAAAAAAAAAACAGTTCAAAGTTCAAGCTTTTTCATCTGCCTGGTGAGACAAGACACTGAGAAATCTTCAAGTTAATTTTTGATCTATATAAATTGGATTGTTATTAGTGGTTATCAAGCAATATCCAAAACTAAATTTAACTACCATTTTAAAACTGCACATGTAATTTTCACCAGAGTTCACTGTCCAGCTATTTCCATCATCAGCTCCAGAAAAAGCAAAGTATGGACTTGCCTGATCATGCATGTACATTTCTAAATTTCCAAGTCTCACATGGCATTTTACTTCCCAAGGGAATTGGGCAAGCCTTATTGTTGAGGCCTGCAATGCTATTATCCATGTGCTGGACACATGCTGCTAAGGAAATGTGTTGTTTTGTTTATTAAATGACAAAACCTGTCTTAAACTATAAAGATGATAAACATTAGTCACATTACCACAAATGCCATATATATATATATATATATATATATATATATATATATATATATATATATCCCCAAAAGAAAAAAAATATTACACTGTTGTGAAAGTAGTTACATCAATTTCTTTTCTGTTTTATGACCTGAGGAAAAAACATGCATATCTCACAACAATGCCTTTTTTGGCTGCTCTCAGACACAATCTGAAAAGTTGTAAGACTCCACTGCGATTAGATCAGACTATATGTCCATGCCTGTCAGACATGAGCATTTTATGATGACCTGAAAAGCATCTTCAGATGAGATATGGTGGTCTAAAACACTGCCAGTAAGGCTGATTTTAAGTCCAACAGATAAAAGACATTGAATGCCTTGTATAATGTTTTAGGGATTTGATGTGCAATGTGCATAACTTCTGTTAACATTCTGTCAAAACATGTGTAATAATTTAACTCAGGAAAAACACTCGTACTCAGATCTTTAAGCGAATAACCCATCCTAAGTGATTCAAAGAATCTCTGAATCAGTGTTTCTTTACAGTTCTCAGTAATTAAAATTCTTGATATGCAAATAACTTTGATCCTCTATCTGTTGTTTACCGCATTTGTTTAGGTCAAACTTGTTTCATAGGGGACTTTTCCCATCATTACAGGGCTTTTCAGTATTTCACATCAGATCTGAAACTCAGCTGATCTTCATGTCCTTTCAGAGGGTGTGTGATTTCTTGCACAATCAGAGGAAGCAAGTGCTCTTTTATCACGAACAGGCCCGAGCAAGTCTTGCTTTCTTATTGCAGGACAAAACAATGGCTGACACACATATTCAAACATGTTGAGATCAACTAAAAGATTCATTACAACTTGATTAAATCTGTTAAGAAGTATCATAACTTACATTCATGTGTATGAAACTCAGCTGTAAAACTATAGGATTTCTTATTGACAGAAACCAATAAATGAATGATTTTTCAAAGTAATGTAAACATGAGTACGCCAAAGGGTAAAGACAGCTAGAGGTGCAGAAGTCTGCAACATTTTCAGACTTATGGAAGGATCTGCTGCAGGGTTTAGCTGCCACAGTTTTGTCACTTAAACAGTGTTTCTGGCTATTGCGACTATTTTTAATTAAAATAAACAAACAATTGTTTACAATTTGGAGATGGAATGACTCTCATTCAAAGAGCGATACTGTCTCTCCTAACTTGACAAACAGGCAGACAACAAAAACATTGCATTCAATGGCATGTTGAAAGTCTATAGGGGAGACCAAAGTGGTTCTGCTGCTTGTCTGCAGCCTATTGTATTCCACTGAGTCACATAAGGTGGTGACATTCAATAGAGGGCTCAATTAAATTCTTTTCTTCTGCAATCAGTAACAAAATCCTAGTAATAATAAAGTTAAGTCATTTAAACTTGTAAGATATTCCCATGGTGAACAATGATTTAAACAGAGTAGCACAATCTTCACAGAAACTGACTTGAAGATATGTAGAGGTAGTTATTAAAGAAGTGGTTTCACACCTAAATATGCTAAACAGCTGTTGCAGCCAGATTCATGGCCATACCCTCTGACAGATACACATGCACCACAGCACACACATCAGTGGGACATGCATTTGTTAAATACTGCATCACAATCAGAAACACTCAACTAGACCACAGTCATGCATGTAAAAGCCCAAAGGAGAACTCAAAGGGTGGATGTGTCCACAATGACCACTTTGATAGTAAGAGCTGCAGAAGGAAAACATTGGTTGTTAACTTTGTCTCTGCTGCATTCAGGGCATTTTCCAGTTATTCTAGCTTTGACTTCTGGTCTTTATAGTCTTTTTGGTGGGGTTCCTGACTGGGAATTAATCTTAAAGTCTAAAAGTAAACCAAAATTCAATGGAGATCTGCATTAACAAAGCCAGTAGTCCATGACTATGAATCCAATTGTCATGAAAATAAGATTTCAGATGCCTTTCTCCACCAGAAACTTGGAAAGATGCCTCTTGCTCTCTCTGTCCTTGGGCATGGAAGCAGATTGCAAACATATTAAATAATAATACTTAATTTTTTGACAGCCAAATTTTCTTTCCATCAAGAGGAGTAAAGGTGTGAAAGACACGCACTATCCAATTGTCTACTCTGTTGTTTAATAGAAATATATTGCACTTTAATGAATCCAAAAACATTTAATAAAATAATACCCAACAAACACTCTGCAACTGACATCATATTGACAACTCATGCCAGGATGTATGACTTCTTAGCAGTTAATATTTGCACCTGGAATTAAAATAAACAGCTAAACAGTATCATGTTGTGCACAAATATAAATTCACATGTTACTGGTCATAAACGAGCCTGTGTGTGGGCAATAAAAAAAAAAAGATCAAATGTAATAGTCAGGTAATAAAATTGGGTGAGGAAAAAGACTGGGGAACAGGAAGAGGAAGTAGTCTCAGTAATACCTGTCCCACAGGTAGCCCACAGGGTGTAAGTCATTACTATAAGTGTGTAAATGCGTTTTAAACGTATCTAATATCCACAGATTAACTGTACGAGTTATATGCCATATGACACCCTACCCTTGTTTACAGGTTGTAATGTCTACTACTATTAACAGGCAATAGTAGGTATAAAAAATGATACTTCCTCATATAATCACGTACAATAACCGATACCACACGACTGCGGTGGCTGACACAACACAAACACTACGATCATGTGTTTATTGGGGTCATGTTATAAACTTGAGGCAAAGGACCTGCTGCAACAACAGGTGTCACCGTCACCGTCTCCTTCCGCACTCGCACTTACCTTTGTGTAATACAACATCCACAGCTCATACAGCCTTTCCTTCGATGCCATTCCGCCGCACTTGTGGTTACTCATTATCTCCTTTATTATTTTTAGATAATCCTAAAATTGTAAAGCATGACCAGTGTCCAGGGCTGTGTGAAGTTGTTTCCTAAAGGCAGGAGGAGGAGGACGCAACACGCTCCTGTGAACCATTCCTGCAAATTCAGGCGCAATCCAACACTAAAAAAAAAAAAAAAAAAAAGAAGAAAAAGTGCCTCTGTCTCGACGCGTAAAGTTATCAGAGTGACACGGAAAACAACAACATAATGGTGAAGATGTGATCACAGTCAAAATCGTAAAATCACCAAGAAAAATTCGTGGAAACGCATGTCTGGAGAAACACCCATGTCCGCATTGTGCGCGAGCTGACTGCTGTTTGAATCCTATTGGAGAGAGTTCCCACGGAAGCGACAGATGCCATCCGCTCCACAGCAAAACATTACACCACTTCACACATGCATTCACTGCCCTGTGTTACTAAGGTCTGATTGTTTCACAAGCAAAGAAATACAGTGAAGAGTTGGAGTTGACTGTCATGCTTACAGGTAGGCTGATACTCTTAAAGACACACATACACACAAATGTGACAGCCTCCTCCACCAGGACTCTTCTGGACTGATAAAGGAAAGAAGGAAGTGTTTGCTTCATGCATTAACAAAGATATAGACCAATATGCCTTTTAATAAAGTTCATCATTTTATTCTATGTCATCCAAGAACTAATGAGCAAACTGTCTGTCTGTCTGTATATTTACGTATAGCTGAGTCTTGATCTATATGTTCTTGTTAAATTCAGTAAAAAAAAAAGAGTAAAATATAAATAAATAAATAAAGTTCATCCTGCACAAATGAAAAAGTAAAGAAAAAGCGGAGTGTGTTTATTTGTGCAAATGTTTTTCAATAAAGTTGTCAGGTTGCAGTGAAAACAACGCTGAAAAACTGAAAGAAAAATTGCAAAGTGAACTACTAAATACTGAATAAGAGTATTTACACTTATTATAGCGCGTGTTAATCATTCATCCGTTAACAGCATTTTAAAAACGTAACATTACACAAGTGCAGAGCAGTCACATTCAAATAAAGGCATTAGAAATATTAATGTATGACATGTTACTGATCAACACACATAAGTTTAACTTTTAAGAAATAATACAAGCTCCAACCAGTACTTTTTTGTTTGTTTGTTTGTTTGTTTTCATTTTTTACATTTTGATAAGAGAACAGTCAAAGTAAAAGCAATTTGATTTGTATTTTAAGTTTTTAAATATATAAATGAGATTTGTTTTTAAGTGGCTTTTGTAAGTGGATACAATAATTACTTATCATGTTACTGCTGTATATAATGGGATGGGTTTTATTTGAACAATGCATATTTCTTAGTTTATAGTATGATTATGGAGAATGATTTGTAAGGTGAAGTGTCAGTTACATACTGTGTTCAAGCAGGATAAGTGTAGTTCACTTCTGATGTGCAGTGTGTGTCATATCCACTCTGCCATACTGGACAGAAGGCCTACTCTGTGTCCTACTGCCATTTCTGTTCTTACCTATCTGTTTTGATGGATGTCATCTTTAACCTTTCTCAGACCTTTAACACAACAGGTTAATCATGTCATATGCACAATATTGATCACTACAGTATGGACACAGTGGAACTTGAGGAAGCTGTATTACCATGGTGATGGCCTACATTCCTCACCAGGACCTGACATTGTGACCATCAACAAAAAGGACAGTAACCCCCCCCCCGTTTATATGTGACCTCATTTTCCTTTAATGTGAACACCTAATCATGTATATGTGGGTTCAAATGCTTTAATATTTGCACATAATTCACTACAAGTTGCATTAGTAGATTAAGCAGGTATTCTGTTTATAACACATTGTCTGTCTATTTTAATGTACTTAATTCTTTAGAAACACAAACAAATTAAAACTAAATGTTGTTTTAAAGTCAGCCAATGAAATACATACGTTAAACATTTTTTATCAAACAAATCAAAAGTAACATGACCAGGCGACAGGCAGAACGATGTGCTCGGTGTTCGTCTTTTTCTTCCAGGACGGTGAATGGATGTCAGAGCTAACAGAGCGGCGTGTACAGGTAAACATGGAGCGAAACGTTGGGTCTTTACAGGAACAGGCCCTGAAGAGAAAAGAGAGGTTAAAGGCATTAAGAGACAAACGGCTTCATGTAAGTACTTTGAATGTGGTTATTTAGAAATACATTTAAGTATAAATGTGTAGTGTAAACTGTAGTATTAGCTTCTACAACATCCTGTAGCTAGCTCAGCATTTGTTAGCACACAAGTTAATGCTATTCGCAGTTGTAAACTTTGTTTTAGGCTGTACTTACAGTGAACATTAGGTTCCCGTGTAATTCGTCTGTATATTTTCTACTCACTATGCGTTGTGGTTTTTAGTTATGTTAACGTTTTCAGACAAGCTTTCGGACAAACTGTACAAACCTAGCCGTAGTTGGTTGAAGTGCTGGACAAAAAATGAATGAAAACCGATACATGCGATGATTAGGGTTAGATATCTAGTTTTTCCCCACCTCCATAATGCTGAAAAAGAATCAATTGTTATGATTAGATGCCATAAAACTATATCTATATATAGCTTTAAGTAGTTGGTAACAGACGTGGCTCGAGTTGAAGCACTTTTAGATTATATATAAAACCCTATGTTGAACTGTGCGGATCGAGTTATTATATCAATAACAATAAAACTCTTATATGATGAACAACTATGGTTGTGCTATTATTGTTAAAATTGTTCTGATATCTTTCGGGAATTGTAACAATATATTAAGTTTACAAGTAGTTGTAGGTACTCGCCAAAATAACACTAAACACTCTTCAGTACAGTATATGAAAAATCTCAAGTCATAAGGTTTGAATTTGAGGGACAATAGGAAATAAAGTAATTTTAAATAACTGAATCGTGTCCAGAATTTTGTAAACCACAGTATTTAATTGAGCTATTAAACTACCATTGCAGTGTTCTCTTTTTGAACTCCTACAGATAATTATCAGCAATTTCATTGATGCTTAAGCTGTAACAGTACTGTACTACTAAGGTTTACTGTAACAGGAAACCTTAGTTTTTTTTTTCTTGGAATGTTATCAATACATGAATGACATGAACTTTTATCCTTGATTACTCTACTTTTTTATGATTGTAAGCACAAACTCTAAGTTAAATGTCTTTTACAAAGTCGGTTTGCTTGACTTTTTAGTCTGCTCATTGTTGGTGTTCCTTGTCAACATAGTAATTTTGATCAAGAGATTATTTCACTGTATTTAGAGTGGATTTTCACACAGTGTCTACTCTCTGTTTTGCCACTTAGAGAAGGGTACAATAGTTCACTCAATATTTAACCTGGATTATATATGCTTTTTCTCCACGATCATTTATTCTTGCAAAAAAATATATATATTATTCAGTGTGCAGGGCCACGAGTTGATGTTAGTTATACGTACAGTTGCATGGTCTTAAATATTTGCTAAATGATTGTTGACATTCCCAAAGTCTGGGATTGTGTTCCTTTTGTACTGGACTTCAAAAATGAGTTAGTCCCCTGAATTGTTCTAGCAGGTGGACAGGAAGCCTCTTCAGGAAAATGTGAGATGGGAGGGGTTTAGGAATCTTTATTGAAAGTTTTCATTGGAGGTAATTGTATACTAGTTTCATACTTGCTTCACACATGTTTAGATGTGAGTGGTTCAGGTGATTCTCTTGTTTGGAAAGGTAGTGGTTGTTCAGAGATATTGCCTCTTGATACCAGAGTGAACAATGAACAGATTTTCCTAATGTATCAGGCACACTTCCCACACCCACTGGGCCCAAGCATGATGTTAGAAATAATCCTGCTCTAAATGTGTATTTGAATACCAAATGTTGGGTCAACACAAAAACACATGTTTTATTGTTTATCTATGCAAATATGAAGGAGCCTAGTGTATATATCATGAATGTTGACAACCTCTGACTCGGACTGACCTCTTTTAACTAGCTGGCTGAATTACCCTTTAATGTGCAGTTTGTTTTGTCACTTATTACCCTAAATTAACCTAATAATGGATAAACATTAACTGTACAGTATATGACAATATGTGTTCATGTTAGTAATCTTTTTATTTTATCTGGTTTTATTATAACTGCTACAGCTATGTTTTTCTTACTAAATGGTTACTTAATTGATTAAGTTGTGGTTTTATGGTAAGAATGTTATATCATCAATTTCTGTTTTGTCATTGATTGTGTTATTTCCATCAGGGGCAAGAGCAGGATGATGGGGAACCAGAGGAGAAAAAAGCTTCACTAGAGGAGACCACAGAGGAGAAGCACAGGTTTGTTCATTACTTAACACAGGTTTTTTACACCTGTATTTTTTAAATATATTTTTTAGAAAACTATTATATTTTTTACTTCCATAGCTCAATATTGTTTTTCAGAAGATATTTTTTTTAAGTTGGACAAATGGAACTAAAACTGATATGGTAATATACCATCTAAGCACTTATCTGACCTTTATCTATGCACCATCTTGTTGTGACACTGTGCAATAGACTGTGTGCAGGTTGTAAGATGGAGTGTTTACTCTGGGCCTGATCACAGCTTTGTGCTATCCTCTGCTCAAATATCCTGCAGCTTACTTAACCTTGTGTCAGTCAGTAGGAAGGAGCAGCCATCTTTCCTGTCTTACAGGACCTTTTCCATTGTTTATATTTAATGACTATGCACTGACGACACTAAGGGAGTGCCGCTGTATTTCCTCTGGTCCAACAGGATAACTCTCTCTCTCATGAAGATGAAAATAGCTGCAGTTAGACATTTGTTTGTGAACAGAAAAGGTCAGCGTTAAATGTTGTTTGATGTTTTTCTTGGTATGCTTTTACTAAGTCTGAATATACATGTAGCAGAGTGTGAGAGCAGTTTGTCTTGTGGATAATATTAAAATTTCATAAGAGATGAGATTACCAAACAGTGGTAACAGAATACAATGACTATGTTTTTCTAAAATCTACTCTTATTTTAATAAAAGAATGAGCCATGTGCTTAAATTGTTAAAATACTGGACCTTTTGCAAAGTTTCACAGCTCTGTCTGTTGTATTATTTATATTTTACTCCCCACTCTGGCTCCTGAAAGCACACAAGTAGACTCCTTCTTTTTCAGTTGGATCATTGTAGTGAGTTACGTTGTGTGTTAACAATGTTTGTGTCTAATGTGTAAATGAAAAGGCTGATTGTTGTGTTGGTTTATACCAAGGCAGGTACCTTAATTTGAATGTAAACATTTGAACACTCAGCTGCACTGCTGCCTCAGACATTGTTTACTCTGATGTTTTGAGAGGACCAGTGTTCTGAATTTATCACCAGTGCTCTTTTATGCCACAGTGCTCTTGAAGTGGAAATGTGTAAACATAGTCAGAAGGTTTGGATGTAGTGAAGTAGGAAGCTGGTAAGAAAACTTGTTGTTAGCTTTGAAAGCTAGAAATGTTACATATACAACAAAGTCTCCATTGTGTTTGCCCATTGTTTCACTGGGCTCAATAATATTATACTGTGAAAACAAGACATTTTGAAAGGAACAGCATGTTATTCATGGCATTAGCATATTGTCTATTGTACATTGTTGGAGGTCTCAAACACATATACCTGTGTTCCTTCTATAGACTTGCATCCACTGATATAGCAGCACCCATTTTGAGAAATAGTTTATTCATAAAAGCTAAAGAACATACGTATAGAGAGCAGTTAAAATGCAGAGGCATTTTTGACATTTTTGTAAATGCTACTCTCAAACACTAGGGTGATTCATTAAGGCTAATTCCAATTCTTGTTTATTATTATTATTATTATTATTATTATTATTATTATGATTATTAATGATTAATAATCATAATAATAATAAAAACCTTTGTCCAGAAAAACCCTTCCTGGACACTTTTTTGGCACAATATGAATCTCTTTCAACCTTCCGATCCTTTAGAAACAGTTATTTGATTCTTATGAAGGTTCATGAATGATAGCTTGTAGTTAGAACTCTACAGGCATCTCCTGGATACTTTAAACTTTGAGCCAAAAAATGGAGGGTGTCTTGCTGTTTGCTGTCGGGGCATCTGGACTTCGTAATACTGTGGTGTTCTGACAGTGAATGGAAAATTCATTGACATCTCAGTTTTGAATGCTTTTTGTAACAGCTGCTTGTATAATTTCCCTCTGGTTATCTAATTTATTTGATAATGGTCTTATATTCATATGACTTCATTGCTTGGAGGATTTTGTCTCCATTTAGAGAAGTTTAATTGTGTTTAAAAACCCTCTATCAATGGCTGCGATATAAGGAAACTGGGGTCATACAGATATTAGACAACGCTGAGGAAACATTAAGTGGTACAAATTTAATCTTGTGGTAAGATGGATAGAAAGATGTAATCCTCTAGTGTGATAGCCTCTTGAGGAGAATTCAGGAGGCAGAGAGGGACGTGTCTGTGTTCAGGGTGGACCTCAGTCAGCCAAAGGAAGAACATGACTAGCATTCCTGCCCATACCCATACAAGGCATTGGTCTGTCTGTTGGCAGCAGGAGTGTGCTGAATGTATCGGGAGTGTACCCCCTCAAGCCTCATCACAAATCCACGTTAAGCCCGGCACAGCTGATATCACCCTAGGTTTGTGCTTGGTCAGACAATAGTTTACCTCTACATTTGGATCTTCTGTATAATCTGCAGAAATGTCAGCTAAGCTTTCCAAGAATTCTTCTGTGTAGAAACGTGCTGAAAGATGGCATAATTTAACATCAAGGAGAGCATTCCTCAGCTGTTTGCTGCTCTCGTCAAGTCTGTGTTTAGGAGCAGGTGGAGCATGTTAATCAGACGTGTTCATAGGAATAAAGAGGGACATTATTCCTGACCCCTCCAGACATTAGATGTGCAGCTGTGCAGACTTGTATGGTTCCATAGAAATTATTTCACCTACACTGCCTCCTGCTGGAGAATCTTATGCATGACAATCTGTGCTCAAATGGTTCATGCCCCCAAAAAACAGACTCGCATTGCTCTGCATTTTTCTCCACAGAGAACTAAAACTGAGGAACTACACTCCAGAGGATGAAGAGCTGAAGGAGAGGCAGGTGCCCAAAGCCAAACCTGCATCAGGTGACAATTATTCTTGACCTTTATTCACTAAACATTCAATTGAAATTAAAATAATTTCCGTGTCGTTCAACTCTAGCATATGTTCATCTTTGGGGTTATTTCTTATGGACTTGGCTGCTTTGATTAACTATAGTTAGAATTTATGATGAATGTTACTACTTGCAGTGGAAGACAAAGTAAAAGACCAGCTAGATGCAGCTAATCCAGAGCCCATTATTGAAGAAGTGGTGAGTTCTCCTGGGAGTCTCCTGGCAAGTAACTTCTATGTTGAAACATGAGAATTGGGTAGCCTCATGGAGCTCTTTTCTTTTTTCAGGATTTGGCCAACCTCGCTCCAAGAAAACCAGACTGGTAAGAGTGCTGGGCAAAAAAAAAATCTTGCTCTCTCTGCATATATATTTTGACCCTAAATTACTTTTGTGAATGCAGGGATCTGAAGCGAGATGTAGCAAAGAAACTGGAGAAGTTGGAGAGGAGGACACAAAGAGCCATCGCTGAGCTCATTCGTTAGTATTTCTTGTTTTATGTTGTTTTATTCAATGCCACCATCTCCACAGAGCCAAGAAGGTCTGAACTAAGCATGAATTCTAGGCTAATTGCTTTGTGGTTTCAAGACTCGAGAGATTTGAAACCACCGGAAAACATCAATGGTGCGATTCCAAACTGATGTGTGATTCATATGCTAAAAATAGAAGTGTGCTTTCAGGAAAACAGGCTGTAACTGTCTCAGGCTTTCCCTTCTTCTGAATGTGTATCATTGTCTCTCAAGTAATATTCTAGTAGTAGTAAATATTCTTTAGCCAAGACGATTCATATTTTTATCTCTGCACCAGTTTTCTAACGAGAATATCCCATTACGCCACACATATTAAAATGCCCTGAAGAAGTGAAATAGATTTATAGTGCATTTGTGTGTGCAGGCGATCGTCTCAAAGGCAGCGAGGAGGAGCTGGCTGGAGCGGTGGGAGCAGCAGGAGTAGAGGCAGGAGACTCAGACTGAAACCAAGATTTGATGGCTCAAAAAGATGATATCAGAGTGAAGTATGAAAGGATCCCAACAGAACCTGATGTTATAGAGACTGTACCAGGTCTTCGTATTTCCTTCTGAGTCGTATTAGTTGTCAGTGTATCATTACATATAAATATGTAGTGGTTCATTCTGTATATGTGGGCTTATTGTAAACAATATAACTGTAATGCTCTGTTTATATTTTCAAGTAAAAGAACCTTTTTTAAAAAATAAAAATAAAAAATCTGATTATTTTATAGATATTTTGTTTATTATTCAAGAATGAAGAGAAACACACTTTAAATACATCATATTTATTCAGAAATGTATCTGAAATGCAAGTCTAAATATCAGTAAGTGACCTCAGGGTAAATACTGCAACAATAGTTTGCTACTCTTTGATCAAATGTAAATTTTGATCCAACTGGTGATAAATAGAGGAACAATGATGAACAAATAACAATATGTTGTATTTGGTATGACATTCACTAGTGAAGCAAGCACCTAAATACCTGATCTGAAATATTATGGTCAATCCCTCATCATAAAGTGCATTTTTTGGTTGACATAGGCCCATGCTGTTTCCTGTTTTAGGATATTGCACAGTTCATTATTTTACCACTAATACAAAGCTGCCTGCTCCTTTCAGTAATTTTTATCATTCTACAAATAGCAAAGTGCCAACACTCTAAACAGAAACTGAAAATATTCAGTCACTGCTCTTCGGAATTTGACAAACTGCACAAATATGTGCCTTATTGAAATTGTCAAGAGCCTGCACCTTTTCTACACAACGTACCTGTTTTTCCTAGAAACTTTTAGAAACACACAACATTGCAGATGAAGCTCACAATCTACAAACATTTAGAGCAAGATGAATACCGCAGTAACCTAAAACCAAGTGTTGATATTGGAATTATATCAAACCTTTTTAATATGACATTGCACTAAACACTATAATGATAATCATCAAGGAAGCTGAGATGTGGTTCAGGAATTGTCAAATCTCAGACTGTAAGGGAGGCAGAGGTTGTTTTGGCACTCGGAGCAGAAGAACAAGTATTCCTGTATGCAGATTAGTTTATAATAAAGGGTTATTAGGAGCAGAAAATGGCATCGAAAACCTTTTAATCCTATTCACCTAACCTCATAGAATGACATTGTGGTGCCACACAGACCTCTGCAGATTTAGCCCTTGAGCTGGATTGCTGTTTATATAGTTGTTACTGTAGCTGTAGTAATCTGACCAGTTTCTGCTGGATATTGGTGCATTGATATCTTCCTGGTGATCACTGCCAACGGGAAGGCTGTCAGTCGCATTGTCCTCCACTTGATTCGATCTTCCTGGCTGCGGGACCTAGTTCCACCTTGCACACTCTCTGGGCAAACTTCAATGAGCACAAAGTCTCTCCAACATTACTCTCCAGCGCAGACACCTTAAGCAAGACATTTGACATGTGAAAAACCTCAACATGGAAATTCATGCAAATATAATTGAGTATCTTTATAAGTAGAGTTGAATGAGTTCACCTGCACCACCATGACAGTCTTGCTGCCTTTGCCCAGGGAGTCTTGTAATAAATAGGTAAGGCGGGAGTTCCTGAAAGGGATGTGAGTCTGCCGTGCCCTCAGTGCCTGGATCACATCCCCAAGTGCTAGCAGGGAGCGGTTGATATTCTGGGCCTCCTTCAGTCTCTCTCCCTCTGCACCAGACTTCCACACCCTCTCAGAGCCAGCTAGGTCCACCAGGTTTAACTTACCTAGAACAAAAAGAAGTTCCTGGTGTTGTGGAAATACAAACCTCTCTTTTCTGGAACAAACTTTTCCATCTTATGCACAATTTCAACCCTGCCCATCCTACTGACACTACTGTTGGAGACAAATATTACACTAGTGGAAAAATTGTATAAATATTAAATAAATATATTTTTGTGAAAATAAATACTAATGAAAAAAAATAACCAAACTAAATTCCTGACAGTTTTAACTGGATGTTTCATGGGACATTTTCTTCCTGTACCATCTAACTTTGACCTTGAGTGAATTTTGTACAACCCTTGAGTTCAATGACTTAAGAGTGATTCTTATTGTACGGTAAACTAAAAACTTTTTTCCACCACTGTACTTCTTTACTCCACCGTCTGTCAGTGGTGGTAACTTGGGCTAAAAGAATTGTACAATGAAACCAAAAGACTGTATTGTTGTGAATATGCTTGGCCATCAGGTCAATATTAAAAATATTTACCCTGTGCCTATATTAAGCCTAACACAAAGATGAAATTAAGCCATTTTTTTCTGTTTTAAAGATTTGGCCTTAAAAATATGATTGTTAATACTTCACAACAATTTTATTTTTCATGATTTTGACACCAATACATGTATTTTGACAAGCAAGGCTTAGAATTCAGACCTTGTACTTGTAGTGGTGTATTGTTATTGGGCTGCAATACAGTGAAGGATTTTAGTATTTATGGAATGGCATTTTTTTATGTAGTTTATTTTATTTGGTCTTGTGAATGCAGAGAGGATAATAATGGGGAAAGGGGTAAAAAACTGATTTGGATGACCTTATGATCCAGGGGTCAACAACCCTGGTCCTCGAGTGCCACGGTCGTTTCCCTGTTCCAGCACACCCGATGGTCATTATCAGTCTTCTGCAGAACTTGATGATAGACTGATCATCTCAATCAGGTGTGTTGGAAGAGGGTGTATAATCCCAGCTCCAAAAAGTAAAAGTCCTGCCATGTATTGGTTCTTCCTGTTCACTTCATATTCCACTAAATATCCACCTACCTGGATGAGGAGTTGTATGATTGGAACAAATACATGGCAGGACTTTTACTTTTTGGAGCTGGGATTATACACCACTAAAACATGCAGGACACTGGCACTGTAGGACCATGGTTGCTGACCTTTCCTGGGTGGGGCCTCAGCTAAAATCACAGCAGACACACATGCCCCCCAGCTCATAAAACAAAACAGAACTGTACTGGGAACTGATTTCAATCAGACAAGTGGACATTCAATTTTTGCTTCCTGCACCTTTCACTCCTCTTTTATTGCCCTGTACCCCCCCCCCCCTTCCCTTTTCATCCTCTTTTGTTAATCTCTTATCCAATCTATAAATTTGTCTTCCTTTACAGTGTTTAGATTTATAGATTGCACTAAAGCATTCTTCAATTCTTGGAAATCCTGACTTAAGCCATTTCCTCTTTCCTATTTCCTGAGGTTTTGTTTTTCCTCGTCATTAGTAGAATATCCATTAATTATTTTTGTATCCGTTGACAGTTTAAGGACTTGGAATGTTATTGACGTTTTCAACATGTTTGGCACAAAGACATATATGCATGACAGACCTGTGGTTCTGGACCCGGAGGCAAGGTCAGTGCCCTCAACAGTGATACAGAGCAGAGCGTGTGAGCGTGAGCTGTGCTGGTTCATCTGAGTCCCAAAAGTGATCCTGTTCCGACGAGCAGTGGCTAAAATCTTCACAAACAATAAAAAGCAGTTTAGTGATGTTTTCTCACTATGACCGTCTCATCATTAGTAACAGATGCCCACCTTCTTGATGTGTTGAAAGCTCTTAACCTCGATGACTCTGAGACCTGGCACATGCAGTTGTCCCGTTCCATCAGGGTTGATCTTTATGTCAAGTTTCTCGCCATCTTTACTCAGTAGATCCCTTGGAGATGAAAGATTAGGATTGTTAGAAAATATTAATTATTTTATGTGATTTTATTTCATTTTTATTAATACCTATTAAATTGTGGGTGTGTTTTTAGGGTTTTTAATTTTATGTGATTTTATTTCTTTTTTTAGCGTCTATTAATTGTGGCAATGTGTTTTTAGTGGGGAGGGTGTTTGTTGTGAGAAGCCGTGACAAAGAAAAAAAATCTGTTTTTTTTATGTGGAACAGACAATAAAGCTATCTATCTATTGATTCTGCAATATATCATGATATTTAATTTCATGATACTTCTAGCCATATTGAAAAATACTGTATCAATATTTGTAGGTATTTATTCAAATGCAGATATAGAGGAGGTTAATTTCTGTTTTTCTGTATATTTCTATTTTATTTATTACTATTTAACACTGTGTTGTTCAGAAATTGTTAATTGAAGCATCCTAACAGCACTTTTTACCATCTGAGAGAGGCATATGTTAGTTCCTTGTTGGGATTTCACAAAAATAACGTTACAATGTCTGTTATGAACTACTAGAATATGAACGTTTGAGCAGGATCTTAATCTGTAATGTCTGTAAAACATCACTTAAGTTTTTTCATTTTGTGATATCGTATTAGATCCTGCTGTGATTAAATAAAAACGTGTTCAGTATTTGTGGGTATTTCTGCTGTAATTCAATTCTTCCAGGAAATTATAACTTTTAAAAAGCAAGCAAAACAATTGCCTTTTTAACAATATCGGGATATATCGTATCGTGATCCTAGTATTGTAACTTGTGTGTATTGGCAAGAAGCTGAAGATATGATACACCTTTAAAATATAGCAGTTAACAGTCACTGTCTGGTTTAGTAATAAAAAAAATGACACTACAGCCTGTCAGACCATCTAAAGAAAAGCGAGCCAGACCTTAGCACCTCATTGTAGATCTCCACAGAGCTGACAGTGATAGTGTAAGTCCACATGTCCTTCCTCTCCTCAATCACACTGAAGAGCTGTTTCAGGGCCCGCTGGTTGATGCCCGGGTTCTCCACACTACCCTGGAAACCAAATGCTACTTAACCAGCAGCCTCCCTTAAAACATCATCACACGTGAAAACAAAAATCTATTAAAAAAGATGACATACCTCCATGGTGTAAGTTTTTCCAGAGCCGGTCTGTCCATAAGCAAATATACAGACATGGTAGCCATCAATACAGGAAGTCACAAGAGGTTCGATCTCCTGAAAAACCTGATGGAAACAAATGAAACAGTTGCAGAAAAAAGATTAAACCACCCTTGTTTTCTTCAATTATGTGTTCATATTAATTCCTGGTACACCTAAAGGTATATATATTTGGACATACAGTACAATTATAACAAAAATAGCTCATAAGAGTTTAACTTAAGAGCTGATATCTATCAATTTTCTACATTTACATCAACATCTATTAGACTACTGACATACACAGTGCTTTTAATCATTAATTTTTTTTTTACTTTATGTCTGTTTTAGTCACATGATACAAACAGAAGTTAGTATTTGATAGTTTAACCATTGTTTTGATGGTCCAATACATTTCTCCAAGACTATAGGTTAAAGAACAATGGCTTGTATTTAACAGTTTCCAGGAAGTGGGAGTAGGTATATGTAAACATAGGTGTCTTCGTACTCCCTTTTCAGGCATGACTAGTGTTATTGTTTATACTATGCTTTGTTTTTGCATGTTTAAAAATAAACAGTCACTGTAAAACAGTAAATAACAGTTGATATTGAAATGTTGGTGTCAGCAAAGGGACTGTAACCAAAGAAATACATGTATGGTCACCAATTCCCTGCAGGCAGAAATGACCCAAGGTTAAAATCATGGGCAATGAAAAGCATTGCTAAAATTATGGACATGTAAAATACAAATAAGGTATGGAATTACATATTGCTTACAATATCCCCAGGAACCACTGAACCATTTTGGTCAGGATTATATTCAGTGTGCTTTACTAATTTTCCCTACCTCTTCCTGTGTGGCCTGAGGATGGAAGACCTTATCCAATTCAAAGATGCGATCTTTTCCTTTGCTCATCACACTAAGTGAGGACTCATTGTTGGGGTCTGTTGTGACCACCACAGACTGGCCCTCCTCATGCTGGTCCTCCTTCAGCACAGGCTTCACACGACACAAGACACGGATGTTGCCTAAAAGCACAGATTTAGTTAAAGAGAGACTGCATTTGTTATTTCTTACACTCATTTCTCTAATCTATTGTGTATACCTTTCAGCTCCACTAGCTGTTCATGGTACTTCCTGCGCAGTGCAACCTCTTTCCTGTATTTTTCCAGAAGATCTTTGTTGGCCTCAGACATCTCATTGATTGCTGCTGAAATCTGATAAACAAGAAAGGTGTTTTGTAGTATATATATATATATATATATATATATATATATATATATATATATATATATATATATATATATACTACTGGGCTTGTAAAAGTTGGGCTGATGTATCATTATGCTAAATAGGAAATGTAGAAATATAATGTAGTATCACAATAATACAAACTTGTCTTTTTGCATCATTGATAGCTGCACCATAAAAATCTGAGAAGTTGCGAACTTGGCTCCTCAGACTGGTGTAGTCAGTCTTCATGGAGCGCAGAGTTGGAGGGAGTGCAGTCAGACGTTTTTGTAAGCCTGCCAAAAATATAAAGAAAAACCCTAATGATGAATTGAAAAAAAGTAAACACCCAGTATACACACTTTATAATGTATGATCACACTTACAAGTAAATGGATCAGCATAGTACTCAATAACCTCCAACTGTTTGAATCCTATAGACAGAATTTCAACCGATATTTACAGATTTGTCCTTGTTTTCTGAAGGAGAGCAAGGGTTCTAACCTTTCATTTTCATAATTGGGGGTTTTATAGGCAAGTCATACAATGCTATATACATTGCATATGTATATAGCACTGTCCACAGTGCTATCATGGTGTGTGTTGCATTTCCACATGTACAATATTGTTATTTTCTCAGCTCATTGGATGGTAACATGCAAAACAACTGGCACTAAATGCTAGTATCACAGAAATTCCCCTATTGGGGGAATTTTTACATTAACTGTCAGTTCACTCTTTCATCTACAGAAGGATAAAAGGAAAGATTATTAGATAACATGGGACTTTTAACAACCAGCAGACACTGAAAAAAGTGTTTTTCCTTATATCAGTGTTAAGGTGAATGTTGACAAGTCAAACCTTAAGATTTCAGTTTGAATAAAGAAAAGACAAGACTATTGCCTACTGTAACTTTCCTTCATTTTCCAGAGACTAATTATATTAATTCTGCATGACTTACTGAAAAATTGGTCCTGCAGATTCTGAAAATGCTCTGCTGAACAGTTTGCAGCAGCTTTCACAGCTTCTTCCTTCTTCTCCTCCAAGTGGCCAATCTCTTTTAGTAATTCTTCTCTCAGTTTACTGATTTCTCGCTCATATGCTGCAATCTATAAAAAGGTGAAAGCAGCCATTTGTCAATCTGTCAGCTCAACAAGTCCAATCAGTGCAGATTCAGCTCAGTAATGGGGTTGTCTGCCAATCATATTGATCCAGTTTGAGAATTTCCAACAGGAAAGGGGAAACTAACACCTTCTGGTTTTGATCATCAGTTCTTGAAATTGAATGCAGTTTATTTAACCTTTTTGACCATACATTCTGTTTCTTCTTGTGTTTTTCAATCACAATAAATAACTGTTCATATTTGTCTGCACTCTCAGAAATAATTTGGATTGTGATAAAACTATTACACCCAAAAATTGACAGTATGTCCAGTATTTTCCAGTCTAGATTATATTCAAATGTTAGAAAATAAATCAAATTTGTGACCTGTTGAGAAACAGTTAAACATATCTACAATCTGTAAATTCCAGAGCTGTACCTTGTGTTGCAGATTACAGCTATGTTCATCTGATCTCCTGATTTGCTCTTCCAGTTGTTTGCACCTCTCATTCTGATTGGACAGTTTTTCAGACAATAGCTCATTCCTTTGTCTGCATTTGTTCAGCTGCTTTAATGTCCCGGGTGCTTCCACCTCGACAGTCTGGGTAACATACTAGGAAAAAAGAAAAAAAAAAAACTCCTTAACCATCACTATAAAGTTTGTTATTTCTATTTCAGAAGTGTTGATGTTGTCTCCAAATCCACATTGAAGTTGATCTTTACCTTAACCACTGGCTCCTTTCCTCTCTCTCTGTCTAACTCCAGCTGCAGTTCCCTCACTCTGTCTTCTCGTTTCCTCAGCTCCTCTCCTCTCCTCCATTCGCATTGTTCACTCTGTCGCTCTAGATGGGACAACTGTTCTGCTCGCTGTTGGAGGGACATCTCCAGCTGCTGCACTCTGCTCCTGAGGTTCTCATTTTCCTGTCAAAGGATATAAAACTATTGAAGCCAAATGTGTTTATACTCAGAGAGGTCCTGGATAACACACTGTCCAACTCGGTTCACATCAGGGAATACAAATGTTTTTGGGGTTTTTTGGAGGCTTTTTTGCTCCCAGAATATATTTACTAAGAGCAATTGACAACTACTGTCATACAAGTCATCCAATTGCTTTTTTTGTTTTTTAACAAACACACAATGTAATGGACTGACAAAAATAAACAAAAAAACCCAAAACAAAACAGTAAAATAAACTAAAATAAAATAAAATAAAATAAAATAAAATAAAATAAAATAAAATAAAATAAAATAAAATAAAATAAAATAAACAACTGCATATTAAACTCAAAGACATCAACCTATCCCACCCTGGCTCAGACAAAAATCACATAAACTTAATTCCTTGATAGATCAGCACTTAATCTGACAAGACCTGTAAATCCTTAAAATATGAAATGAAGGGGAATACAAATGTTTACCATCAAACTAGCAACACAGGTTTTTACTATATAAAGACATTTGCATACTGTAAAGTTAAATTAATGTATTTCATATTTTTATGCATTCTTGCAAACACTTAGGACTTGACCTAACAATCAAGTATCATCATCATCATCATCATCATCATCATCATCATCATCATCATCATCATCATCATCATCATTCACTGTAAGTCTTCTGGTGCGTTATTGTTTCTCACCTTAATGAGCATGGTGCTGGACTGGGAGGGGATGGTTGACAGCTGCTGCAGGAGTCCCTGGGTAACACTCAGACTCTGTTTCAGGCTCTCATTCTCCGCAGACAAACACAAAACCCTTTTCTCTGAGTCCGTGGCCCCCTAAAGAATGAGCACAAGAATGAGAGATGCTTTGACATGCTTATTCTTCATGTCCAGATTCTCAATGATTATTAAAATCCAATAAAAGCTACGCTGGCCTGTGTTTGGCATTTTTACAGTATGGAATGTCAATGACCGCATTTGAGAAAATGCATTGCCAGGTTTGCTAATGATTTGAAAAGTGACAGTCACTTGATAAATGACAGAGTCAATAATTCACAGCGCTTACCGTAGCAGTTCTGAGCCTCGACAGCTCCTCTTCACGCTCCTCTATGCCGCTCTTCAACTCATCGATCTAGACAAAAAAATTTGAAGACCTAAGTGCACTTCACAATTACTTATGGCTGTAAAAATAAAAGATGTTAAAGTAGTGTAGGAAAATTATGTTACATTATTATTGGGTAGTATATTTTTGACATCTACAAGCAAAAACTCCATTATAACTTTGGATGCACCAGTAAAAATTCTCAGCCAACACAGATATTTAACCTAAAAAGACCCAAACATGTACTGATGACCAAAAACATCTACTGATCTAGAATATTTATTAGCTGCTGATTCACCAATACCATTATTGTATGTAGATAATTGGTGTAAAAAGCAAAATTATAGTTGAACGTGGAAACACCATCATCTTCTACAACATTAATTCAATAGTGAAACTAATGGCGTTTAATAAATGACAGTGGATGGAATCACTTGTTTAATGTTCAGTTAGTGAGAAATTTGCTGAAAATTTTCAGTTTGCTCTGTATTGATATAATTTTTAAATTTCCTCTGAATTGTCATGAACATCTACATGATCAGCTAAAGAAATACAATGAAAAATGTATGATTTACACAGGGTCTTTATGGGTTAAAATGATAACTGATATTTAGACTACTTGTTATCACCCCCCCTACAACATAGAAATGTTCTTTATCGATATAAAAACGTACTATTTTGAAGACATTCTGCCCTTTATAATGTTAGATTCAACCATACACACTCACTAACAAACTGTAAAACAGGACAACAGACTTGCTAGAATGGGGGCCAATGCCTCTAGCTTAGGTATATTATCAATAACCAATGAAGATATTATCATTCAAGTGATCTGAGAGGAAACTAGACATCTGTACTCCGTTGTGAATGTGTTTAGAAAACATAACTCATGACAGAGACTTTTTCTAAGGTGAATATAAAAAACCAAAGTTGATTAATGTGTAACAGCAGATTTCTGTCAATATTCCATGATCTCTGCTATGCAGACTCTGTGGCTCATTAACATGGAAACTCCTGCAGGCACAACTTTTTCCAAGCAGTACAAAACCATCAAGCACAATCCTTCTCTATATTGGTGTGTATTTTCAAGTTGTCATTTTTCTCCCTATACTATAGCTTTAAGAAAATAAATGATTCATAGATTTCAGAATAACAAATGTGTCCAAAGTGAACGTAGCATTTCTACCTGTTGCTGAAAGGCTTGTATGCGGGAGTGTCTGTCTCTTTCCTTCTGCTCCAGCTGAGAATGCAGCAGACGAAGCTCTCCTCTCAGTTTGCTCCTCTCACCCTGAAGGCCGTACAGTGACTCCACCAGCCTGTGAAGCCCAGCTTGTGTTCCTGCATCACTGCTGGATTCACCTGGGAGACACAAATAATAATCATCATCATTACTATTGGACTAAAATACTGTCATTTTTGGGTCTCCATCCATAGTGGGCCACCCAAATATAGAACTAACTAATATATTTGACCTGTTTTCTTCCATATGCACTTAAAGCAGTTTCCACAGTATGCTTAAAAGCTTGCATCTGTGTGTAATATTAATGAACATGAAGTATTGCAGCTTTATTGCACACAATATATTAACCATGTATCACATTAAAGCAAAAACAATTGTTGCAACAATGCCTTTCCACTCTGAGGCCCCCAGAGTATCTTTACAGATCTATCCGAGATCACTTCTGTTTCTCACATGCAGCTCATCTCTATAATCCAGATCTAAAAAATGCATGACCTACTAAAACATTTCTTTTATGAATCTGAACAGTATGCCCTGCACTATTTTAATCACTCTGTTCCTTCTTAATGATTTATCAGGCTTTGTCACCTTAAATTTCTTCCATGGCTTTAGGTTAATTTAATCTCCACACCATGTCAGAGTTGCTGCGCCACAATAGAACAGCAGGAGGAGGTGGTGTTGGTGCCAGGAGGGATACAAATATGGAGAAGAGGCTACAGCTGTGCAGATATCAATGCGTTTCGAAGAAACGTTACCAGACTCCAGTCTGCAGAGATACTTACAATAAAAGTCAGCTTCAAATGGTGCAACATAGAGATATGCATTTCCATCTGTTAAATTATGTTAAAGTTAATATATATAATTTAAATGTTACACAATGAATGAAGGACCATTGTCCATTCCAGTGGATGAAATGATGAAAAAGCAGTTTAAACCACATACAAGACACAACTGCACATTTAAGGGGTACAATGAGTCTTCTACAAGTAAACTTTACTGTAAACAAACATATCTAACAGCCGTGGGACATGGACTGAGGCTATTTTTAGTCAAGCATGGGTTCACGTGGAACTAACCATGTGCAGAACCTTGTAAATGAATTTGAGGGAAATGAAAAGCACTCTCAGCTATATTTTATTCATGTGAAGAGCTACAGAGCCACTTGGTACTTGAGACTTTTACTGTGCAGCCATGTTGCTGTACTGCAAGTAAGAGTAACTATGCATGAAGTCTCACACAGCATCTAACCTACACATCATCATATTGCACATCCACTGTGAAGCTGAATAAAGTCAACTTAAGGTCATGAGAGGCATCTGATCTGTCTACAGCCTCACAGAGTCACGCACTTGTTAACAAGCTGCACTTAAGCACAGTTAAAGTGATGTAACTGAACAGATTTGGTCTGATGTCAAAGAACCATCTGGTCAAGTCTGAAACACAGCAGACACCGACATCTAAAGCTTTATGGTCAGTTGAGGCTGTAAAGTGATAGTCTGGCTTCTGTGACATAATAGACCTGATTTACATCAATACAGCTGTAAATCTAATGAGCCTGTTCCTCTGCTGATGACTTCTGTAATAAAAAAGTGATAAAGCATCTGCCTATTTTTTTCTAGAACTGGTAAGAACAGACTATCTACGTCAGTGAAGAGAACTACAGAATACACCCTCCAAAAATAGATCACTCCCATGAAATAATGACACCCTCTCCCAGTGGGTGTCTTTATTTCATGTTGGGAAATAATATTTGGAAATAATGATGTTACTATTGTGACACTAAAATGAAAAATAAACATCTATCATAAAGATGATTTATGAAGTACATATCTGTTAAAAGACATGTGAAATGTTGCTTAAATAAACTAATAAAGAAATACTCTGTATTTAACAAGAAAAGACAGTTACTTTTTAAATTACATTTGAACAAAATATCAGGTTGTGAAGGCCTAACACTAAATTTCTATTTTTAAAAATCACAGGTAGTCCAATAATTATTTCCAGTGGTACATCTCTAATAAGATGTGCATCTGATCATGTCTTTATTCATTCATAGTTGGTCTCATCCATCTATCAGGTTGATCTCATATCATAAATCCTCCTCTTGGCCCCTGTGCAATTTTCTAAACCTCTTCAAACCAGCCAATCTTCTGTGTGCTGTTATTAAAACACCATCATGACCTCTACCCCCTCTGTTTTTCATCATCCTCACACCTACCACATGAAAATGTAAACCCATTTCTGAAGCACTACAATATCCCCTCCCCCAGCCTCTCTCCTGTCTCCTCCTCCTCTCTGACCTTCTCTTTTCTCACCCTCACTCAGTGGGCTGGGGGTCTGCTGCTGACTGAAGGCTTCCTCCAAGCCGCTTATGATGCTGTTTTTGTCCCTGAGGCGCTGGCGGTAGGAGGTTCGCAGGGCCTTCATCTGTCTGCGATGCTGGACACGGTGCCTCTTCAACTGGACCCGGTACTGGTCGGCTTGCTGCTGCAGCTGCTGGAAGTGGGAGTACTGTTCCAGAAAACTCAGCAAGTGGGACATTACCGCTACCAGGGGGGAGTCTGTCATCTGGAGAGTATGAGAGTGCACACACCAGTTTAGAAACACTGTAGGTTTTCCTATTTGGGGATCTGCTAATATATGCTCGTTCTCTGTCAAGGTGATGACACACTTTTCTCACCTTTCCTGTTGTTTCCAGTTGAACCTGTGAAGCCTTCCTTTTCTCTGTCTCCTGCTTAAAAGATAAAAAAGCAGCCAGAGGAGTGCATGCTGGGATGTCGGTGCCATTTGCCTCATCATCTTCACTCAAAGACAACTCATCGCTGTCACTGCTGCTGCCTGGGTCACAACAAACAGCACAAAGAGGAATGTATCTTATCATGAATTAATGACCAATGATGGGACATAATTCTAATTGTATTGATTGTGTCATTGTCCCATATCCTGCACCATCTTGTATAGTTTACTCTGAAAACAATGCAAAACTGTTCATCACTCACTTGATTCACTAAGCTGAGCAAAAGCTTTTTTTCTTATTTTGGGGGTGTGGCCACATCTCCTCCTGCTCTCTGTTTCCATGGAAACAGGTTCTGCCTCCTGAGCACAGCAACATGTATGAGGGTCAGACAGTAATACAGACAAATATTGACATAATGCAAAGTATACTCATCTACAAAACTGCATGCAATGGCACCACTGATTTCAACGAAAGCTGTTTTTCTTTTATGCATGGTTATAAATGATACATGGACAGTCTGGACAAAAAGGTTTTTCTGACAGTGGACCCCTGAGGGTGGACATGATGAGGCTAGACGTACGTCTGAGGAAGCGCCACATGCCCCCTCCAAGGCATCCTCCTCCTCCTTCTTAAAGACAGTGTAGAAGATGTAGACTAAAAGGGAGTAGAAGGCATACATCTCTACGCTGTCCCAGAATCCCTGTAAAGGACATTTCATCTTCATTACCATAAATCTGTGTAATGCACACAGAGTCTACAGCTCTAAGAATACATTCTTCACTCTGCCATTACGAGAACTCATAATAACAACAAAAGACACATGAACCAATTAAGATGTAACCAGTTAATATAGTTTGAGTTGCAGCAGTATTTCTGCAATGGTTAACCACAGTCCTATATCTATATCTCTTCATTGCATCATGCAGCTGTGTCTCCTTTACCTTATCACATATCTTCTTTTCTCCTGTGACGATGTGATACTCCAGCCATCTGTTTTCCCCTCTAACAGCCCATCGATGTTGTCAGTGACAAATCCTTCCATGTAGTCCTTCTCAGCATCCCTACAATACCCAGCGCCAACGTGACTCTCTCATTCTCCTCCTCTTTCTCCTCCTTTTCCTCCTCCACACCACTCTGCTCCATCTACAGGCTGCATCTGCAGTGAGCATGCTCAGTGCAGTTTCCTGATCTGCAGTGTTAGATGACAGACACAGTATGGAGACTGATTACGCTGGTGCTTTGTGCTGATTCCTGTGGCCTGAACCAGAGTTAGATGAGGTTGCAAGATTGTATGTGCATTTGTACTTAAATTTTTTCGTATTTCCGAATACTCAAACCTGAATAACAAATTGACATTACATAGACGCTAGGAGACCAATGTAAAGTTACATGGATAAAACAATTTATTCAAGTTTTGTTGCTTTTGTCATTAAATGAACATAAATACATTTGGGTGTTTTGTTGTTAACAATTAAATAACAGCAAAAAAATAAAGTATGTGACATTTCAAACAGTATTGAGTGAATTATGACTTTATAATACACAGTTTGTTGTAATTGTAATTTTTTTTAAAACCTCTAAAAACACAACTGTCCATGAACATCATGGTGGACACTGGAAATATCCCTGTTTATTCACCTATGAGGTTTAACGAAGGCACTGTCTCACCAACGGGCATGGTGCCACAGACGGTTGTACACATACTGCGATAAAAATGCTGAGGCAGCTACTTTCAACTCTGAAATCCTGAGAGAGAATCTGCAGTATCCAATACAATTGACTCCAATGAATAACAACATATTCAAATACATATATAAACATCTCATAGAAGTGATGGTGAGCTTAACAGATGAGGTCATTGAAGCTACCTTTAGCAGCAATTTCAAACAGAAGAAGTCATAAAAAACTATATTGAGAAGTAACAAAATGGCCTGATGCGGTAAGAGTGGGGCCAAAAACTTAGATCACTGCAGCTATTTAAAGAGAAATACTGCTGAGACTGAAGAACAGGTTGTGAGGAAGCTGGATGTTTTTGGAATACATAACACTAAAATTATTAACAGAGAAATGCGTAATGCAAGCACAAACTGATAAATCTGTGCATAGACACATACACTTGAATTTCTGAGGGCTGAGCAGATAACTAAACAGACAAAGAGACTGCAACATGAGTCATGATTTTATAGGGAACTGTAATTTTCACATTTAATTTTCATTCTAACAAATGGTGAGCATGTAATTTTTATTTTATTTCATTTATTTATTTTGTACACCTGAACCAAACACAAATGTCATGGTGTGACACATTTGATCTTTGACAACTCCCGGACACTCTATTAGACCATATTGCAGTTTTTGTAACTTTTCATTGAGTTGTTCAGCCCTGGTATGAACACGCTGGTTTCACTAATAAATATCAGTTACTGTTGGGAAGTGTGATCACTTTCTCTGCAATTTAACAAAGGCGAAAAGAGGCAATTATTCTTTTGTTATCAAATCACTTAAAACTAGAAAAGCACTCTGAGAGTGCAGACCTCCACCAAGGTAGACCCCCCCCCACCCCGATCACCCCCAAAATGAAATCAGTTCTTCCTGTTCACACTTCCAATATATCCTGAAAATGTCATCAAAATCCGTCCATAAGTTTTCAAGTTATCTTGAACACAGACAAACAAACTGATAAAAGCCAGCAAAAACATAACCTCCTTGGCGGAGGTAATAATAGCATTGCATGTGAACAATTGTATTTGTAGTGTTGTTTTTTGTTTTTTTTTTCAACTTTCAATCTGCACTGGCTAGGAAATGACTACTAATACAAAGGTAGATGTACTAATTAATATTGTAGTGATGTTATCTAGATTTAAGTCTTTCAATAATAAAACTAAGAACAATCAAGATGCTTTAGAAGAAGTGATAAGCTATTAACTGAAAATTTTAAAAACACATACCAAAGTTAACATGACCCAAACACCAATAGATGTAAGACGATCCCTAACTATTGCCCAAAGCACTATAGCCATATAGCTTGAATCACCAAATATTTAGTGTTTGTATTATAAATAAATAAATATATATATAAATATATATAATATATATAAATATTTAGTGTTGTGCTCAAACACTCACATTCTGACAAATATTAAACTGATAATACACTGGTTGTTTCAGCACCAGAACAATTTTAAGGTATTAAAATGATGCAAGTAAAGAAGAGTAAAATCTTCTCCATAAATATCTTGATGCTACTATATTTGGTCATACTTTAACTTTTCAGTGCTCATAAATATATATATATTTTGGCTAATTACTCATTTACTGAATGATGATGTTAGATTGGTCAGTCACATCTAAAAGAAATATGCCAAGAGCCCGTGTGGATGCCCAACAGCCTACACATGAAAATCCTTTCAAAATCCACTTCATCAAACCATCTACTGCAGCTGGAGTGATTAGGGTTAATGTGTGTGTTTCAACCTGTGGCACTACAAGCAAAGGAAGACTGAGGGCCACACCACCGAGGGCCCCTAAAGCACTACCAGTGAACAAACACACTGTGAGGCAGCAGGACAGTGATGAAAGGCCCAGACAGCGAGTCATCACTGTGAGGGCATCTGCAGAGAGCCAGTCACACAGTCCCAGCAGGAGGCAGGAGCCACACAGAAGAATACTTGCAGTATTGTGGTCCTCACTTATCCACAAGAGGTCAAAAGAGACTAGAGCTGGAGCCAGGACCTTGGCAGCCCACTCAACTTCTTTCTGTAGGGTGATGATGTGTGAGGTAGAAGGACTCAAGAGGCAAAGTCCAGATGAGAGCCCAAGCAGAAAGAGGCCAACTGAAGGAGCCCTGTGGTCCTGTAGAGAAAGACGCAAAACTACAAAATGGGAAAACCAATTTATGGTAATGCTTTACTATTTAATTTAGGACTAATAATTTCACATCACATTCAGTCTCTTGGAGGGCAAAAACCATTTATGGTCAGCATCCCATTATTCTTCCACCACAAATTGTGACTCATGTTTTCATCCTTGTAGTCACTTGGTGTTCATGGATATTTGACCTGACCATCACCATGGTAAGTACTTTGTCATAAGCAGAGGTGGATAATCCCATCTCCATAGATTAAAAGTCCTGGCGTGCAATGGTTCTATCTGTTGATTTAAAACATGTGACTCCACTAATCATCCCATCCATCTGGATGAGATGTGCTCATCAAAATGGGCTTGTTCTCTGAATGGTTGATACAAATTAGATTAACCTTTATTTATCCCACAGTGGAAAGAGATTCAAGACAGATGGATAACTCTGTTCTTTAGAGTAGAGGTTCTATCCATACATAGTTTTCCAAACATTTTGGAACCTGACCATTTTTGATGAACACTACTCCTCATCCGGGTAGATAGGAGTGGAATCACATGTGTCAAGTCAACAGGAATAGCAATACGTTAATTTTATTCTATGAAGCCACGATTACCCACCTCTTGTCATATGTTAACCGGGAACTGAGGAGAAAGTTAAAAACAATTCACCCTATGCTAATTTATATGCATGTCCTCCAAAATTCAGCCTTTCTACGTGTCATAATATAGCGTCAATTATATACATATAAGAAATACCGAAAACACACAATTTAGATGCTAGTTTTTATTGGCTACCCTGAAGTACATACCTAGTTTTCCCTTTACTACCAGTTAAACATAAGTGCAGATAGTAGTCACAGTTAAACATCTTTGCATCAACATGAACACAATAGACATGCACTTATGTTTTCCAACGATTACGTTTAGCCTTTGAAGTTACAGTAGAGTAAGATATTAAACCTTACCTTAAAAAGTTTAAATGAAGAAAAAAGCGCTATCGCCGACAACATGACGTTTGCACATAATGACATCAAGTCTGTTAAACAGGAGGCCATTGATTCTGGAGAAAAGTGATTCTACTGTAAACATTCACGACGATACCGCGAATAGATACAGTTTATGAGGGTGTAAAGTTTGTTAATAAAACCCGTATCACACTTAGATGCTTGTTTTGCACTTATACTCCGATATAAGAGCACTTGAAAGCAAACTTTAGGAAGGAGGTATGATTGTTTGGACACGTGACAAAACTGGGCGGAAGTTACTACAATGCGCAGACTCCAGAAGCTGCCTTTAAGAAAGCTTGGAAATTGAAACAGACCAAACGAAGTAATGACACACGTATTCCACAATCCGGTATTTATGAAACAGTTTGATTATCTTAACGGTTTTTATATTTAGAAAATAAGTGAGGACATATAGTGATCATTTAATCAGTGGAAGATAGAGAAATTTATTTTACTTGATGGGTTTGTCGATGCTAATCAGTGGTAGTGAAACCAAAGAGCAGATGTGTAATGTATACGAATAACTCACACCTTAGCTCTATTAATATAGATCAATATTTAGCTGGTGTAAAGTTGTCAGTGTTTCGGTTTTGAATTTTCCGGCAGCACGTAAAAGCAGCAGAATTTCGAAAACTATGGCGGTGGAGTGTTTGACAACTATAACAGAGCAGTGGATACGGGACAGACTGCGATTAAAACACCCATGTCTTGGTAATATTATATTTTGCCATTCATATTCCTGCATATAAATCAAAAGCCTACATCTGTATATGGTCATGTGAACTATAGTTGTAGTGACCAACAGCTAACTCTTAGCCTGAGTTGCTAACAGCAGCTAGCATAGCCACTAGTCATGCCTGTCAGCTGCTTCCAACCAAAGCAAATCAATAAAGTAGCATAAGGCTTGTTTTTATCCTTTTTCCAGGTGATGTGCGCTCACTGAGCCTGCCCGGCACGTATGAGGAGAAGATCAGGCACCTTGGAAATGCACTGAATAATTTTGTCCGTCTGAAATCTCTGGATCTCTCCTGCAATGCTCTCGTAACTGTTGAGGTAGTTTAAGCAACGTATATATATATATATATATATATATATATATATATATATATATATATATATATATATATATATATATATATATATATCTTTTTTGTAGCTGTACACGTATTTGTTTATAATGTTTGGCATTCATATTGCATCTAAGACGTCACTGATCACATTTTTGGTAGCCTTAAAATCATCATAGCTTCAGTTTTTTTTTTGCTGGATTGACAGTTTTACTATTTTGTGACTCATAAATGCAGTGTTTAACCCAATTGTATTGCAGTTATTGTAACAGTGTGTCACTTTTGCATGCTTTTTTTTCTTTTTAGGGGGTGCAACACCTGAAAGTATTAGAGAGGCTGATCTTGTACTATAACCGCATACCTTCTGTTGACCAGCTAAAAGTGGTGCTGGAGTTGTCTGCTTTGAGAGAGCTCGACCTCAGACTGAACCCCCTGACTAAAAGTAACCCAGACTATCGCCCATATTTTGTGGATGCCATGCCCAGCCTGCGCAAACTAGGTAATGTATAACTATGTTGCTTAGTTTGCCTTCATTTCACATCAGTATTCAGCTTGGTTCAGTGTCTTCTTTTGCTTGTTAGATGGCTGTTCCATCAGAGATACAGAGCGTAAAGCTGCAATTATGCAGTTCTCCTCTGATGTTCTGCCTCAACAGAAGAGCCTCGGTGTAAATCCACTTCCTGAACAAAGGTACATTTATTCCTCATAATCTGTGGCTAAAATTATTTGATACTTCACTTTAGTGTATCCTTGATCATGCCGCACCATTGAACACACAACAGATTGACTTTTTTTGGGCTTGTGGAGGGATGAAAACCTATTTAAGATGTATCTTTCTTTTGTCTTGCTTGTGGTTTCTAGGACCAGTAACCAGAGGTTGGCTTTAGTTGACCGTTTAACCAAGAGGCTCTCACTCCTAACTGACACTAATGATATTGTGTTAAATTTTGTTGAAACAAATCATGGAGAAGTAAATAAACCTCGGTCCTTCACACATGTTCTCAAAGAAACGCAGCCAAAGTTCACTCATCAGGAGCAAGGTGAGATGGCAAAATTTGATCAGTAATTCTACCATTAACCAACCAATAAATTAATCTGTGCTGTTTTCTATCTCAGCTCCCCAAGAGAAAGACTCACAAGATTTTACAGAGCATAGGTGTTCCACACCAAAACAGGTGATTTTATGCCACTGTAGGTTAAAAACAAACCAAAAACTTATAGAACATTCAAATTATTACACCAAATCTGCTATTATTGTCTTTAGGAGGCTGCAAAATCCATTCTAAGGAATCCCCCAACAAATTATGGTAAGCATCTTCTTGAAATTCCTTATATAGTCTATTATTGTTGAAAAAAGTAAGTTTTAGTATTTATAAGGAGAGTGAAGACTATAAACATTAACATAAACTGTGATTTCCATTAAAGAGTTTCTAAGACAATCATCTGGTCATTAACTATATTAACTATCCAATATTCTTTATACACAAGTTTTATAGCAATAACATTTGCAAGTAATATGTGAATACACATTATTTTCTGAATTTGAGCTTCGCAATAAACCTTTCAAGCCAGCCGCGCCACAGCCGCATCATTCCATAAAACTTAACAAATCATAAAATATAGTGAGTGGCAACTGGATAAAATATATTTTCTGACATTTAAATTACAGTCTATAAATGAACTGTACTCTGTTAAGTGATCTTTAGTTTCAGTTGTCAAAATGTGTAATTCCACCAGCAGGGGGAGACAGAAGCCAGTTGATCTTCATTTTGAATCATTAACTCAATTTGTGTAAAGTACATTAATGTCTGTCATTTTTTATCATTTATAATTGAGCAGATAACACAAAGCCCAAAGTGCCTGAAGTGAAAGCACCATCTCATAAAAAAAGCTCTGCTGCCTTAAGGCCAAAGGTGTCTTTTGGGCCTTATGTAGAGAAACCTAGACCTCAGCTTGGAAAGCAAAAGCAAAAGGACATCTCCAAACACACCAGACATGTAGCCAAAGGTCATTTTACTCCCAATCCCGGTAAGGACTCAGTGTTGTTAAGACTCATGTTTCCACAAATGCCAAAACCAAGTCCTGTTGAATGATGTTCAATGTCCATTTGTTCTTATAGATCAAAGTCACCATCATCGCTCTTCATTCCTTAATATCCTGCCTCCCAGTCCACGTGATCCTGGTGTGAATCTGTCTGACCCTTCCAACCCAATACTGCATCCTCCAAGACTGACCTATTCAAGTTCCAACAAAACAGAAGAGGGCTCTATTCTACCACAGCAAGTGGAAAAGAAAAAGAGGGTGGGAAGTTAAACCACTTTTTCTGTGAATGCTCTGATAGAATCTGAAATAATTTAATATTCCTTCCTACGGTTGAGTTTGTTTTTCCCTGGTATCAACTTAATCCATTCATCCCTCAGGGGAGTTACAGGAAACCACTGGAGATGCTTCTGAACCTTGTGGACAAACACTGGACTGGAGAAAAATCACTGCATCATAACAACAACTTCCTGTGTGAGTTAGGAGTTGAGTTTTGGGGAATGTGGTATCTGATTACTGGAGACTGAGATAATGAATGTCTTCTCATTCTGTCTATTTGTGGCTCTAGCTCAGGCTGTCCAGATTCTCTCTCTAATGGAAAATGATATTTCCAGTCGTGAGGCTGAGGTCAAGACCTTAAGACGAGAAGTTGGCTCGTTAAGCTTCCAAGCAGCTGCACAAGACGAGCAGCACAAAACTGAAGTCCGCAGTCTCTCTTCTGAGCTGGAAGAAGCTCACAGTTCCATTGTGAGTGGACTCTACAGTAGCAAACACAGGAGCTGCATAACACTGTCATATTGTTAACAAGTGCACCACCTATATTGTCTGGTTTACCAAAAAACAGGGGAAACTGAATGAACACCTGAGGATTGTGTTGGAGGAGAATGTTTCTCTACAGAAACAACTTATCAAGTTAGAGAGACAGTATCTCAAGTCTATGATGAAGGCTTCACCTATTACTCAGATTAAAGGTGAGTAAAGAAGCCACTGGACGAGAGCTTATGAAAACAGATATTAGACCAAAAAGCCTGAAATTCCTTAATCTGAATGTGGGGCTGTAAAACATCGTCTTTACTTCTATTTGTCAAGTTTTATTTATCAGTGTATTGTCAAGTTGATGTCAGTTTAGATGAAGTTGCAATAATTTTTCTCACTTTCAATATAGTTTAGTGATTAATATGTTTAGATTATCATAAAAAAATCTGAAATTAAAGTAATAAGGATCAAGTGATCACTAATACAAACTGCAGACTATTGTAGCACATCTAGCTCATGTATTTGGTGTGTGTGGGCATATGTGGAAATTCCTCATCAAGAAATGAAAAAAAAGCTCCTTTGAGAAGTAAGAGCTTGGAATTACTTATTTTAAAGTTAATTTCATCTAATATGGGTAAATGTAATTTCTATGAGATCTGGCTATAGAAAAACGCATTTAGCATTTCATTTAGTGTTTGGCTGAGGCCTGCTGAAAATAATGGACTTGAAACTTCAAATCTTTAGCTAAGAATGTTGAATATAAATGCCTCAGTCAGTGAGAAGTCTAAAAAGCATAAGGATTTTCTAAAAAGGCAACCATTAAACACTTAGGACTCCAAATTTCCTTTAAGTTTTTCATACTTTTCACTGCTATGGACATTAACCTAGAATTAAACGTGTACCAATGTGTATTTCTAGAAGCTCAGACAGAAGTGGAAGAGCTGAAGAGGGAGATCGAAGGGCTGCGGGAGAAAGTACATGAAGTTGAGAAAGTTAAGGAATTGTCAAATATGCTACAAGAAAGCCATAGGTAAGATGATGCAATCACTGGAGCATTTGGCACCATATTAGACCCATTTTCTTTGTCTGTTTATGTTATTTGATTTGTGCTTTTGTGTGTGCTGCAGGTCCCTGGTGGCGACCAACGAATGTTTACTTGCTGAACTGAAGGGAAGTGGAGAAGTGTAGAGAAAAATTACAAGATGAACACAGGGTCGAACCTTAAGCTGAGCATCGTACTTGCTGTGCAGTAGCTACATTTTTAAAAATGACTTTATTTATATAACTTTATTGTACATTTATTTTTTTGTATTTATTAATTTAGTAGCCTGTTTGATAAGTGTTGGTTTCAGAAATATGTATAGGCTGTGTTTGCTTGCTGTAAACCATAATGTGGAAAGGCAATTTATTCAAGCACATTTGTGTATAACTGTGTGACAGAGCTGTTATGTTAACAAATTATTTTTAGGGGAAAACATGCTAGTGCAAAGATCATAATGTATTTCCTGGATCAGCAGCAAGATTGTGTCTCTCCTGGTTGTTATTCCCAGTTTTTTTTTTCTTTTTAGGTCAGTTGTGTCCATCTGCTTTGTACGCAGCAGTGAAATGAATGCATCTAGATTCCAGCTGCACTGTGACTTTATTTATACCTCTGCCTAAGGGCTGTAGAGCTACACACGCACACACACACACTAATGCAGGAACAGTGCAAACCAGGTTAGGATGCGGACACTACATCAAGTGCATATGGTTTTTATGTAAATGTTACAGGTCAGTGCTTGGCTTTGCTGGTGGGGAATTTCACATTATTCCTCAGCAAATCTTGAAAAGGCAAAAACATATAAGACAAAGTTTCAACTGATACCCCAAATACCTACTTTACAGTAGTTCAGGGGTGTCTTTTTTTATTTTAATTTTTTTATTTTCAATAATGCACTACAAATCATGAACACACATTAAGAGCTCTAAAGAACAAGAACAAAAACACACTGCATGCACCAGGGCACAAAAGTACATTAAGAGTTATTTATAATAAAAAAAGACAAAATTGTTCCTCCACATTAAAGGTGCACAGTATTTGGCATTAAGCACAGAAAACAAATCATACTCAAGCTACTGCAGCAGAAAAAAGCTAACATACTGATAGCTGCTTGTTTCGCACTTGATGCATGAGTCTTCATCAGCTGAGGCTACAGGTCGTGTGACAAACACTGCCACTACATTGGAAAAATATTCCTCTACAAAAGTATCCTCTGTTTAAACGTCCTCTTCATTTTTTGTAAAACGGAAAAACCCAGTTTTTTTTTTTTTTTGTATTTGTGCCTGACTGTACCACACATTAAAGGTAGTCAAAAACAGACATATATTGTTGCATTGGAGGTTAGCTGACTTTGTACATGTACACGTTGATACATATTGATTTCAAGCAATACAAGATTTTATCAAGATTTCACAAATTCATGACTGTTTTGTAGTATTAAAATATTTAAGTCTGTATCCAGTAGTCCATCCTGACAGTAGTTTAAATATATGACAAACTCCTACTGTCATCTATATGCTTCTGAATCAAATGCAATATACAGAACATGCACAAAGTACAGCAATACAGAAAAAAAAAACAAATGAAGCCAGTGTCAAACTTCTTTTTTTTTTTTTTACATACACAGTCTTACAAACAACTACTGAGGAAATAAAATAAGTAAATGTTAAAATACAATCTTGTACAACTGAGCTCATCTGCTGTGGTTCGAGCTTCCTTCAGCTGAGTTTACTGATATATATTATGCTTGCAAAATGCATGTTAATATGGTTTGTGTGCAGGTAGAAATGGTAGGAACACCTTATAATAGGTGATACAAACAGGCATGGTTCAGATACTTCCATGGTAGGACTTCTCTTTTGTATGATTTACATATTCACAAGAGTAAAAAGATATTACACAGGTTGGATATGTTTAGTCTGATAATTATGAAAAAAGGAACATGTTATGTCCAATACTTGGCTTGAGCTGAAGGCAAATTATGTTCATGACAGTGTGAGCTTGAGAAATAACACAAACAGCAGATTTAATAAAGACTCAACAACAGTTAAGGATGGCAGACAAACAATTACAAGAATATAAAATAATCTTGGTTTTCAATAAATATTTATATCTGTCATAAATTGATGCCAATTACTTCAACTCCCCAAAATAACTTAATAATGCATCTCTTGAGCTAAATATGGGAATAGAAAATTTTCCATTAAAAAGTGCAATGTTATTAATTCATCAAACTGTCGTCCCACTTTTGTTTTCCTTGACATGTTCTTGTTCATTGTGCTCAATAAATATACGATCCTATTATAATAACAGAGCATCAATATTCATAGCATAGCAGTTTCTTTCATTTGTTCTTCAGTGTTTGGCAGTAACTTGCTATCAGACAGGAATGTACCAGCTGGTGATGACTTTGTAAAAATAGATGTAAACAATTTTCCAGTTCTCACACTTTCACAAAGAGAGGAACTCAAAAAACATTTCTCTCTCTCACACATAAAATAGATGGGTGGGAAAAATATATGAAATGCTATTCTTTTGTGCTTTGTTTTGAGTACTCTTAATAGAAAATTCTCCTTGTCGATGAATACATTTTTATTTCCTTTTCTTTATCCTCACATGGGTTTGGCCATTAGGTTTATTAGGTAGGTTTATTGATTTTCTTTTCATATGACCCTTGATGCTTGTATCCCGAGACGTATCCAGAAGTGTCAACGATGTCTACTCGTCCTGCCTTACCCTTCCCACGACCGGTGTCGTCAAAGCGCTCCTTGTGCGATCCTGTAAACTTGGTGGTATCTGTGAGACGGCTCACTGTTGGGGAAGCCACAGCTCGCTGCAATGAAGTTTGAAATAAAAGTTTAAAGTGACAGTTTCATGAGCTTGATGCAGATCAATTTGTCAACATTCTGGTTTTGAGTTTTACCGTCACTCCTGCAATGATTGGTGCCTTGCCCTCAATCAGCTTGAAGACCTCGGCCTCTGCTTCCTCCCCAGTCTTCTCTTTATATTTTTTCCTGGCCAGTTCTCCAAGTGCAGTCTTGAACTCATCAAATGTAATGGTGCGGCAGGATTTCTTCCTAGAATTTAAGTGACAAAGGGATCTTAAGTAGGAGATAACAGTCATTGTGTAGTAGCATAATACATATGTGCTCAGTTGACTCTATGGACAGAATGAAACACTGTATTTACGTCTAAGACAGTCTTTCTAGAGTCTGAAGGCTTGAAAATGAGAGCGGACACTAATGTACACAGATCCTTTCAACATGGCAGATAGAAGACACAGCATGGAGATGGTATCCCACGGAGATAAACAATGAGCAAAACTTTGACTGTTTGGATGTCGTCTCCCTCTGTCTCCGTCTGTACTGTCATCTGAGCAGCTCCACTGACTTGCTCGTGCAGCTGTGGGCTGTGTATGTGACTGTCGGCTCATATTGTGTTCAGCTGTGTGACAGTGCTTCTCAGCTACAGAAGTCTGATGCTTTTAATTTCAGTGTAACAGAAACATTTAGACTCTATGAAAGCATGGAGGTACCTGAGAGGGTGCTTAGAACCATGGTATTTTCATTTACTGTTGTACCCACTGACAAAACTAGACCTCGGCACATCCTCATCAATCATTTTCAGAGTCAAAGTGCCCCAGTTGTTTAACTGGCCACTTGCCTGTTTCACTTCCATGTTAAAAGTGCATAGTAACACAAACACAAACAAACTTTGCTGTGGTGATAAATCACGTAACAACAGCCTATAAAGCCTGCAGTCTCCCTAAGCAACCTGCTGTCATAGCAACCAGCTAGAGTAAACAGGAATGTTTGGGTTTATTATTAATTCGACTCATCCAGTTTTGTTTGGGTGATCCATCAGTGTTGAACATTTGAGCGGTCCATTCCTCTGCGCCTGTTCCATGCTGTCTATTGTCAGAAGAGAAACTGGACTTAAAGCTGCCATTGACATCCCTTATGTCTTCTGTAGATGTCCCAATACTCAGCTACTGAATTCCCTAAAGTATCCTTAGCTAAGCTGTGTTTATAAACAGCAAAGCAGCATCTGAAGAGGCTTTGATAGGGTTAAAAGAAAGGGCTAGGGGGCTTGGAGAACTTTAGTTTAGGTTACTGTGGTCACTGACCGTTCAAACATCTGCAGGTCCCTATGGAGCTGACACGGGAAGTAGTGTCTCACAAATCTGGAGAAAGTATCTGTACTACTATTACTGATGAGGAAACAACCAAAGCCACCACATGTTGGTACAGTATATTGACTCCTGCCTTGAAGTATACTTAAATGACATCCCATTTTTAATCTAGAGTTTAATATGACATTGTTATGTTCTGCAACTGTGTGTGTGTGTGTGTGTGTTGGGGGGTGTCTTAAGTCTAATGATATTGGGATGACAATGATTAGTATCTCTGCCAAGGAGGTATTAAATTCAAGTCCATTTGTCTGTCTGTCTGACTGTCAGCAGGATTACACAAAAAGTTCTAAACGGATTTTGCTGACATTTTCAGGAATGATAGATAATGGGTCAAGGAAGAACCCATTAGATTTTGAGCAATGAAGATCAAAGGTCAAGGTCACACTAAAGGTCAACAACTAAAATACATACGTAGTGATAATCTCAGGACTCAGAGAAGATAGAATCTCAAGTTTTTTTTGCATAAACATCATCTCACCTTCACACATCAGATGGGTCAACACCTATGGTTCGATCACATCACGTGTGAATGAACAACCGAGCCTTGGCAGAGGTCTGTTGTCTCTGACTGCCTTGTTTTGTATGAAATGTATGATGTGGGAGAAATGATTTTGACATGGCACAGCTTTTCCACAGTTAAACCTTAGAGTAGAAAGGCTGCATTGTGCTCCAGCACCAAGAGATTTTGGACAAAGATACTTGGGACATTTCCATGCTTCAAAGTTTGTGGGAACAGGTTGGGGATGGCCTCTTCTACTTCCAACATGACTGTGCACTAGTGCACAATGTAAGGTCCATAAAGGCATGAATGAAAGAGTTTCATGTGGATGAACTGGACTGGCCTGAATACAGTCCTGACCTCAACCTGATAAAACACTTTTGGGATGAATTAGAGCGCAGACTTATGTACAACATCAATATGTGATCTTGCAAATGCTTCTGGGAAAAATGGTCAAAAATTCCTAAACTTCTAAACCTTGTTGAAAACCTTCCCAGAAGAGTTAAAGCTGTTAAAGCTGCAAAGGATGAACTGACAAAGATGTTAATATTAATTAAACCCTATTGATTAAGAATGGAATGTCAAGTTCATATGTGAGTCAAGGCAGGTGAGCAAATACTTTTGGCAATAAAATACATATATCTAATTAGGTCACACCACATTTCTTCCATGTCCATAGTTGATACTGGGTGGTGTTCTGGCTTGGACTTGGCAGACAGTACAGCAGAGTCTTTTATGTGGTGCAGCAGACCTCCATTCTCAGTGTAAATAAGGTTTATTCAACCATACTGTCATTAGCCAGTGCTCATTAAGCTGTTTAATCATTCATGTGCAAAGCAAAGAGCAAAGCTTTAGCACTGATTCAAAGGAAAGTGTAGATCTGCATCGCTGGCGTGGCAACCGTTTCCTGGTTCAGTCATGCCTGGAGTCAGAAACTACACAAAAAACAAGCCCCTCCCCCAATCTACATCTCTTTTTAGCCTGTGTATGATGTCTATAGACACCATATGCTTTCGTCTGATGATTTTACTCTATTTTTCTCTTTAACGAACTGCAAAATACATCATGAACTATCTTCCTGATCAAAACCTGAAAACCTATGAAACCTGCCAATTTACAAACCAAACATATGACCAATCTGACACTGATCTGATAGAATTAAAATGTACAAAAACAGGCATTTCTCATTCCAGAGATAGCACTGTTTGAACATTTCTGAATACTGCTCACCTACACAGTAGAGTGTAAGCAAGTTTGAAAACTAGTCAAGTTTATGTTGTTATTGCTGAATTCCATGTCAAGTCCTGCCAAAAAAAATTTTCCTGACAGTAAATGCTGATGTTCATTACCATGCCAACTGTGAACATGTTGATATGAGTGACTCAAAGGCCAAAAAACAGCCTTTGTTTCAAAAGTGTTAAGTACTGTTAAATCACTTGCTTAAAAAAGGTATGACTTGCAAAAGCTAAATATCATTGTATGGTCTTTAATCTTTCATTGCAGAGATTTGATGACGAAATGCAATAATGGTGCCATTGTATTTTTTAAATAAAAAACATGTTTAGTCAGTCTGCATTGTTATTCTTACAACCAGATCCCTGTTGAAATACATTTAATCTTGTACAGTATTTATTGACTGTTGTTTTCAGAGACAGAAGATGATATGAAAACTGTGCATATACAGAGCACATGATAATGCTCCAATCTAAATATACACTAAAATAACTGTGGAATCTCCTGTTTACAGTGTGGGTCTGCACAGAAAATGACTGATGGGACTATGTTAAACACCAGCAGAAGATGGAAAATCCACTAAATCAGTGCGAGACCTTCTCTGTAGCCTTTTAACTTGGTGATGAATGGCCTACGGCTACCATTTTCTATTCTGGTGCTTTGGAGCAGAATAATTTTATTCATGTAATTCCACACTAGCATAAAAAAAATCTTAGCTGCTTCATGTGTGAGTTAGATTTTTAAAATGACCATACAAATCCATATAGTAAATGCTCCAGCCATGTCTTGCACCACTTTGTTAGAAAGAACAATATGTTACTGTATATAACACCTGTACACATCTGTCAGTGTGTTTTCTGCTCAAATAATCTATAATACTGGTTCTCAACAGGAGGGACGCGGCCAAATAGGAGGTTTCAGTGAAGGCCTTGAGATGACTATGAATGTTTTCAAGAAAAGTACTCCAATTACAAAATAACAAAACAACTAAGATAACAAATATCTGATTTGTTGAGGTTCTTTCGTATAAACTAACTGCTTCGCCCCAATAATAACAGTGTTAGGCATTAGCATGGCTGTACACACCACTAAACTCATCATCTGGGATTTTTCCAGATATCTATGTAAATAAAAGTATTGAACTGTTTTGAAGGACTTAATTCTGGTGCAGTAAAGACTTTATGAATAAGATTATGCCTATTTTACTTTGGTGGTCATATGTGTATGCCTACATTAACCCATAAAGACCCAAACATCCACTGGGGACCAAAAGTATCTATTGATCTATAGTGTTTAATACCCGCTTATTCACCAATGCTATCAGTCCATGTAAATAATAGGTATAAAATGCAATTTCTTATCTTTTCATGGTCATCAAATATGACACATTTGGATGTTCAGAGGCTCCATACTGAACATGGAAACATTGTTATCTTCTACAACGTTGATTCTCCAGTAAAACCCATGACAAATTACAGTATATGGGGACACGATTTATGTTCACTTTCCTTCAATTTCCTCAGTTTCTGATGTAATAACCCCCAACTTAAATCTGATCTTTTATGAACATCTTTATGATCATTGAATTAAATATAGGAAAATACCATATTTCTGCTGAAACAAGGCCAACATAGAGGATAATATAAAAAGTAAATGGTGATAAATCACATCAAATCATATGGGAACTGCCACAACAAAGAGAACTGGTTCTTTATGAGTTAATGTTACCAGAATAGAATAGAATAGAATAGAATAGAATCACTGTGACATCAACAATGAAAATCAGCAACTCTGTTCCATTTAGCAGCAAAAACACTTAGAGCAAGAGACTGTATTAAAATATACAAATACTGAAACATGTAGGCATGTCAAAAAGCTACAGGACAAAGTATTAAATATAAATATGCTACACAGGTTCTACTAAAACGATTGAAATTTACAAAAGCTAACTATACTACAACTGAGAAACATGCACATTAAATACGGATATATGTATACAGCCAATATAGAATGTGTACAAAGTAAAATCAGGAAAGCAAAGTGCATGTGTTGTGACTATTGCAGAGGTACGGTGAGTATTGCACTGTTTGCTGTTACGCTGCTGTTCTGCTATTGCACAAGCTGATAGGCAGGATATTAATTTAGTTTCACTCAATTTCCTCATTAGCTTCTTCACATTAACCTACACTGTTGTTATCATTGATTTTCATATAGATGTTATGGCATTTGCTCTCAATAAGAACTAAAATAACTGTTAGTTTGAAAGAAAGCACTGTACTACAAACAGATAGGAGGGAAATGACTTCATCATATGTGATCATAAAAAAAAAAAACCTTTGCTTCTTCCTACTCCTTTTTCAAACTAGGTTGTTTTGTTATTTTTTTTTGTTTGTATTATTATTTCTTTATTTGGTATGTACATATATTTTTTTTGTTATCTGTATGTATGATTGAACTGAACTGATTGTGTGAGGTGACAATGTGTTGATAAATGGTTATGGATGCCTGTGTTCCTGTGTTGATCGAGGGTGGATATGAGGTGTGTTAGGGCATATGAAGTGGAATCTATTGGATTATTGGTTTGTAATAGAGGGGTGGGAGTTGATAAGTTTTGCTTCTTCCCACTCCTTTTCGAGTACAAAACAAACAAACAAAAATTGTTGACCATGTTGATTGGTAATTTGATGATTTTGTTTGCTTGAAATAAAATAAAATTGAATTGAATATGTAGGGAGGCCTTGGCAGCAGAAAGACTGAGAACCACTGGTATAGAAATCTCATTAATAAAACGGCTATATAAAGACACAAGTTTTCTGTGTCAGCATTATTCTACTTGATTTAATTTAAATATAGGAGCACAGGATGAATCAAAGTGGCCCAAGGATGAAGTGGATGAGTCATGCTGGCCTTCTGCTCCATGGCTGTTTTTTCTGATGCACAATTTCAGTCAAGCTCATTTAATATAAAGACAAAAGATCTGATCCCTGGAAATATGGAATTCATTCATTCATTCATTCATTCATTCATTCATTCATTCATTTATTATCCGAACCTGCTTTATCCTGACTAGGGTCATGGGGGTCACTGGAACCTATCCTAACTACTTATGTGCAAAGACGGGGGTTGACCCTGGATATGTGTGCACCAAACAACCAACCATTCTCACATTCACATCTATGGGCATGGAATTAAGTATCTACAAAAACCTCACCCCCTGTATTATATTTACACTGCTTTTAGTTTCTGACAAAATAAAACAACACTAATTGACATTAATTCCAACCACCCAGTATTATAGAGTTGTTATCGCCCTTTCTGTGTGATCCATGTATCAATATAAAGTAAAAATTGTTTGAATTGACCTGCTGCTAATGATAATGTCATTTATCCAGACCCATAATAAATAACAAATCCAATAATAGACTAAAAGCCTTTCTGTTATTCACCTCTACATTGTAATCCTGTTTTCATCTCCACTTCTGCAGAAGTCACAATGTTACAACACGCTTGTGGGCATGCAGATCTGTGACTAATCCTGCAGTCAGTTCTGCTACTAGAACAGTAACGTAACACGATGTAGTAAAACCACACAGCCTTATAGTGATAAGCCTGTGGTGAGACCCAGAAGTTATATATTAACATGGAAATAACCTCTTCAATAGCCTGCAAGATTTAATATAGAAACTTTTTATACCATAAGGTTAAGAATTAATCTTATAAAACGACCACAGGGTTTTACACTATTCGGTCTTCTATCAGTGCAAATAACATTTTAGTGGTTTCTTACTTGACTTTGCTGAAGACAATGTCCACGTCAGTAAGGGTGATGCTCTTGCCGTCAATTACACCACAATCCTTGCAGAGTTTGGACCAATTTTTGCCGTGCATGTCCTTGCCAGTAGCACGAGTGTCACCATGAATGGCAAAGCGACGAAATGACTCTTCCAAAGCGGTCACTTCCACCGGTGTGGACGACCCCCCCACTCCTCCATCACTGGTACCATTAGACTCAGTTGAAAGCCTTTTGGATGAACGATCCCTAGACTGTTCACTGTGTGGTCGTAAAGGTGCTGAGCTGATGTTTGGATGCTTGGCTGTCTGGACCTTGAAGTCATCTATGTTGTCTCTGCAGGGTAAAAAAAAAAAACAACAACATTATCTCATCCCCCATGTTGTCAGAAGGGATAATATGATGGACATGGTGTTGTCAGATGGTTTCGTTGATGTGTTTGGCAGAGACTCCAGAAACCAACAAATGTTACATAAGACAGTCACGCAGATAAGTATCAATTAACTGCAAATAAGTCATTTCCAGATTTTTGGCTGATGACCTGAAGTGCAAGAACTACACAGAGTCTAGGCAAAGGGAATCTGTAAAGGTTTAAGCAAAATGCATTTGTCCTGCAAGACTTCAAACAGAAACATTCCTGAGCAGTAAGTAGAGTGTGTGTCATGCCCTTAGATCAAGACACAGCTTGCTAAATTCTCTTGGGCTGTCCCTTTCTGTAACACACTTGCATATTACAGGCTAGATTTCAGTTTTCCAATGTGTGTTTATGTGCACAAGTTGCCTGTGAATGAGCAGATGTCTTAGGTGTTCTGGCAGAAAAGTGAAGGATATAAATAGATCTCTGTGGAATTTAAAGACACACAAATCAAAAACCAAGAGAGCAAATGGATACATTAAAAAAAACACAGTGTGAAAAGAACGCTGCTAAAGATGCTGTCTTAAACTTACTTGTGATCTGCCATGCTTGTGTAGGAATTTCTTTCCTTTTGTGCAGTGCTTGGATTAGCTGACTTTTGTTTTCTTTTTGTGCTGTGGGGAAAAAAATGAAAAAGAAGGTGAAACCCATGAGAGGATGTGCCTGAACATATGCGAACACCAGAGGGAAGGAATCCAAAAAAAAAAGGAAAATAACAATAATCATATAGAACTTATATAAAGTGGAATACTCTAATGGTTATCTTCAATCTTTAATCATGTTCCAACATGAACATGCTTATCAGTGACATGCCGTTTTATTACGTCTGGTATACAGAAAGAGATCTTTTATGGCTGAAGTCAGGTAAATCATGCACCCATCTTCAAAAGAAACAATTCCTTTTCATCATCTAAGCATTTAATTAGTCCTACCCTATTTAAATTTTACTTTGTTGTGACACTTCTTTTAAAGCTGGATGACCTCACTGATCAACAACCTGTCTTCTCATTGTAAATTCTGACTGCTTTCATTTAGTCCAAGTACATGGATTCCTCTCCCAACACATCATCATCCTAATTTGCATCTGCAAGTACCAAATTGAGGCGTTTATCTTTTCAGCAGAGCCTCACACTTAAATCACATCTTAAGGACTGACCATATCATTCTTTAAAAAAAAAAGAAAATTAAACACTGTCATACAAAATAAAACTATTAGCCCATGTTCTATTTATATTTTATCTTATAAATGATGATTCTCCGCTCACCTTTCAGCTGTTCCCATACTCAGCTCAGCATCCTTAAAGAATGTGCGCTACCATGGAAATGTACACCCCAATAACGTCTCTAAAATAGTACACCTCACACAAAAAAAAAGATACAAACTGGAAGCAAATCCAAGAGAGAGAGATAGGCAGAGATGTTGTGTCCTGACAGCTAAATGCTCCAGCTAGAGTCCCCTCCACGCTGCCAATAAAGTGCTTTCACTCACCCCCAGCAGCAGCAGCACGTAATGCCATGGGTTTAGTTTCCACCCTCCAGTTGCCAACAATCACAAATATGACATTGCTAAGTACAGTCAGCACTTAAATGGGTACAAAAGTTCCATCACTGACATTGTATAAAGCCATTATAATCAGTATGTCAATTCTTTGTGGAAAAAGGAGATTATTAATGTGTATGAATAATAGCATTCAGAGCAATGGACACTGGGAACCCATTGTCTAGTGCAAGTGCCTTCTGTGTCTGACCCCTGCCCATTTTTTCACACATATACACATGGTGACATCGTAGACTACCACTATTGATGGCAGGGGGGGTTGTAGTCATATGTCATCGCAGATTCAGGCCAAGACAATCGGGATGGAGTTATTGTGGCTGATGACGCCTCAGTCTTCAAGTTGGTATTTGCACCTATCTATCAATGATGATTGTCCAGTGTATAAAGAATAGACATGTAGTATCTCTATCATTAGGACTGTTCAATATATAAGTATAAATCAGTGTATGTATGTATTTATGTAAGTGTATGTCTAAGAGTATGTATATCCTGTCATACTTACTCTGCACTTTGTCACCTTTCCCCTCATTCTATTCACCTGGTCCTCATTTAGTTCTTACACACCTGCCCTCATCACTTAACACTATTTAAGTTCTGGTCTTTCCTACTCTCCTTGTCAGTTTGTTCCCTCTACTCTGGCTGTGCTTCTGCTTTGACAGGTTCCCATTCTCCCAGTTAGCCGGACTCAAACCAGGCCTCTGTTCCGATCAAGACTGTTGTATTATGAGCTCTTCCCCTATGTGTGAGTTTTGACAGTTTTACTGTAATATATGAGTCCTTGTACCTCGAGTACCTTCCTGAGTTGAGCTAAAATAAAGAACCTTACTTCACCCTCTGAGTCTGCTTTTGGGTCTTTTGCGCTGTATCCCTGACATATGCAGATACTGTATATATATATGTGTATATATATATATATATGTGTGTGTGTGTATACTGCTGGTCTAGACAATAGGGGTGAGAGCCAATAAGTTATTCTTCTCCTCACTATTTCTCAAATTGGACTTTTTTTTAAAAAAAATCTTGTTTTCTTGATATATATTGTAATTGTCTGCAATGCTGTCTTTGTCAACTAATGACAATCAGAAAGCTTGTATCGCTCCATATTCAAAATGAATTAAAAAAATTATACATATCTATATATATCTATATATATCTATATATATATATATATATATATATATATATATCATATACACTGTTGTGTATAAAATATTTTGACCTGTTCTCGTGTAATTATTGCAACAATGTGATTTATTCTTGGTAAAAGAGTAACTGGGTGCATAATCAAAAGTGACTACTGCAATGCATGTGAAAATAAAGTTATTCAAATTGTATGAGCCTTAGTATATATCATGTGACAACATTTTGTATCATTTCAAAGTATGCCCTACCTATCTACAGTACAGACATAAACCCTTGTTGTTGTTTTTTTTCTAAATTTCTTAGTTTTAATGCCTGGTACAACTAAAGGTACATTTGTTTGGGCAAATATAATAAAAATAGGTCAGAACACTTTAATTTCAGACCTGATATATATCAATTTCCCATGTTTTTCTTGATACTAACCAAAATCATGTCAGTTCTTGCATGAATATCTATGGCACCGTACTGACACAAACAGCACTTTTAGACATTACATGTTTTCTTTTCTGTTTTAATCACATGATGCACATACTAGTTAGCACTTGATTGCACAACCATTATTTTTGATTACTTTTGATCTATCCATCACCATGGCTGAGGAGGTAGAGCAGGTTGTCAAATAACCAAAGATTAGTGGTTCAAAACCTACTCTGTCTTAGACTATCCATTGTGTCTTTGGGCCAGGCACTCCATCCTCCTTCCTCCAGTTCCACTCACACTGGTGTATGAATGTTCCCTGGTGGTCACTGGAGTCGTAGGCATGAATTGACAGCCATGCTTCTGTCAGTCTGCCCCAGGGCAACTGTGGCTACAAATGTAGTTCAACACGACCAGACAGAGAATGTGAGAGTGAATGAATGGTCAATAATGTGTGATGCCTTATTTATATGATTTTATTCATCATATACTTCTTGGCATCATTAAACCCTGGCATGTGTCCAGCTGTTTTTGATGTCTTTCTGTCCAGCTTCATGAAGTTCCAACATTGACTTCACCTCAAGTGGGGACTCACATCCTCCTACCAGAAGAGATACTCCCTGTGTTTTCCTTTGTGCTTTTAATGACGGACGCCAAATTACTGTGAAACACTCTTTCCACTCTCCTGTAAAATCTACACAGTAAATTTTGCAGTGTTAAATCAACACTTAGAGAGTTTATTTAACTTCTTCTAGAGTGTATTTGGTCCCATTGTCTCCAAATTAAAACTGCAAAATGTACAGTGTAGATAATGGATTCAAGTGGCCACTGGCACAACAAGCCTCTTCAAGAACATACAGTGTTCAATATGTGAGAGAGGTCATAAAACTACACTAAGAACACATACTCAGCTGAGAGGAAATTCTAACTTTTGAAAATATATTTTATTTTTAATACAGACTCTACAGACACCATATTTTATGATACTGCACCATTAGTCCCAACATTATGTCTAATTCCATTCATGGTTGCAATATTATGAATTTAAACAGCTTATTTATGTTTCTATGGATGGTTTTAACCGTAATTACATAATTAACCAACCAACACTCTTTAACCATTTTGTGCTGTGGCTTTTTTTCTGCCCCAATTTGCCAAATGAAAATGAAAAGCCATTTGGTTAAGGGCAGATCTCCAGAGACAAATCTCTGACTGGATGACAGCATGCTTACATACACTCGCCTTCTGGCAATACACTGCACAGATGAGTGCTTTAACTATAAATTGACCCATTTTGAACTGCATCTATTCATAGCAACAATACACTGTCATAGCCAGAACATTCTCTTCATTCCCAAGGGAGAACAACCAGTAGACAACATGCAGACTGACATACCAAACATGAAAATTTGGGTTTTTAACTGTAAACTTGGCAGATGGTGTTTGACGCCCAAAATGACGACAGTGTTGATGGTGTGGTCTGATGTGTTTTTTGTGTATGTGTGTGTGTGTAAAAGAGGTGAGTGTTCAGTTATGTCTCCATCATGCCATCATGGTGAGTGGGCATGTAGAGATCCCATCTGCTTTCTATCTAGATCAGTATCCTTTCCAGACAGCTGCTCAGGAATGCAACCCTGTCATTCAATCATTAAATGTAGAACACTGACCATCTTTACTACATCCATCCCCCTCCCATAGACTGCTCTGGATTCACCTCCATAATATTCCCTCCAGAACTACTAACACACACTTAATATCCAGATTTTTTTTTTACAGAATAGGACTAATGTTCTATATTCTCAAAGAAATCTACAAGAAAAAAATGAGTAAAATTGTGTACTTTTTACTCCACAACTACACTACCCAGATGTTTAGGACTTTATTTTGGTATACTCTCAATAATTTATAAGCACTATATAGTGGTAGTTATCATACTCATTAAGGATCATTCATTTCTTCAATATCACTTGTTTATTTGATGTATTTATTTCAAATATGTATGTCAAAAAAAGAAAAATAAATAACTTGTGAACATATACAGTATTATATATTATTACAGAGGTATGTTTAAATGTTATTCTCTGCTAGTTGTAGTTTCTGAGGAAAGATTATTTGTAAAAAAGCATTTTGGATTTTTTGTGTACGAGCCTTTCCAGCAGTTTTTATTTTTATTTTTAATTCCCGTATACTTATTGTTGTTATTTTCTGTATTTTGCTTCTCTTTCCTCCCATCCACCATCTTTTACTACTAATGCTTGTCTTTCTCTTGTCAACTGGGGCAGAACTAATAACAGATTATCTTATGTCATTCTAACTAACCCAATAAAACATTATGTTCGTGTGTTATCAGAAGAGCTGGGTAGTGTTCAAAAATGTTTGCTCCCAGTGCTATATCTTGGTTTCAATACAAGTTAGTGAACTATCATTTTTTTCCCATTTCAATAAAAAGGAAAATTACATTATAGCAGAAATCCTCAGATTAATTTCCTGATCTCCACGCCACAGTTTCATAACATGTTACAAACATAAACATATATATAATCCTATATGTCACATAGTACTTTAACTTAAATTAAGTTGTTTCTTTGAAAGTCTCACATTTCAATAAAAATAAACCCATTTACTACCATTTGAGGTTAATAATTAATACAGTATCATTACTACAATGGTAAAATAGATATGTGTGCAAAGCTGCATGCAGTCACAATTATTTGGTGTGAAACAACACACAAGACATTTTTAATACTCTATCTCAATGCCATAAAAAGTGTCAAAGTTCAATACTCTGCTGGAGTCATGAGACTTACATTAAATATTTTAGGTTCTGCTCATGAATGCTACATGAATGAAGCTGTGTTGCTACATTTTCAGCTGTTTTTCACATCTGTTTTGTAGAGTTTTCACTAAACATGAATGGCTTTATGCTTGAGTGCAATAGAAGAAGTCACCATTGGTTTACGTCAACAACAAAAATACAGAACAACCTGTGGCTTATATTTTCACATGGTCAACACTGTTTTAGGATTACCACTTGGCATCAATGAACCTCCTAAAACAACCAAAACAACCTCTTAAACATTTCCCTGTTTGGCCACACCCACCCCATCCTCACTTTCCCCCACAGAAATGGGGGAGGAGGGTGTATGACATCAGGATACTGTAACCCAGGCCTGAGGTCACAAAGCTGACTCCATCGTTCCTCGCCTCCCTAAACCCCTTAAACTGCTCTGTGACTCAAACATCTTGGCAAGCCTTGAGCCGTAGAAAAACAAGATGTCTGAAACTACCTACAGTGGTTATTGTTGGCAACTCAAACAAGCCAAACAGGGGTGTAAGGCAGCATAAAGAAAGCCCGGGGGTCCTTATGCAACCCCACATTTGCGAGGAATACTTGATGCCAAAGACAGCAGACGTGTCTCTGACATGCCTCAGATGGAGAAATGTGTGGAGCCAACAACAAATTAGCTGAAGTGGAGAACAGTTAGAGATGTGAAGCACTCAGACATGTCGGATGAAGTCTTATTTCATTCATTAAACTACCTCATTAGACAGTCTTATAATGTCACCAAAATGTCATCTAATGCCTCATCTACAGTGGTTTATCTTTCAGCTGCTGCAAACTACACAACTATTCCTCCATATAAAGATCAAAATATTAAAATGCTGCATTTAATATTTTAATTAAAACGCATTAGTACTCAGTATTGCCAAATGTATCCTCTTTGTTTTGTAAACCTGACCTTAATGAGTCATTGCAAACAAAATATATTAATTTACACCAAGAGGTTAATTGTTTGTGACAGAACCCAAAGGCTCTTGGACCACAGCAATGAAAACTGGAAACATAAAATCTGGGACAAACCCACTGACTGTGTTCTCCTCATGCATACCTAATTCAACCTATGGGACAACACAGCTACAAAAGCATTCAGTCACAGATGTATCACTTTTACTATGGATGACATTTTCAGTTTAAATACTGCTCATATCATTACAGATTACATCCTACTGGTGTCATAACACAATGTAGTGAATGCATTTACAGTATTCCTTGCCCGTAAACCAATTAATGAATGACTCTACAATGATTACATCACACTAACTGTACAGATTTGTGTTTCTGTCAAACAGAAATGCAGGGTTTCCAGACATTCATACACTTCCTGTTACTATTTCTAATTATAACACAAACCCCCACTCATCAAGAGGCATATAAATCAGAGCATAAAACATTTTTTTTTATGTGTAATTATATAACTATCTACACGTAACCCAACAGCTTGGCACAAAGGCTGCAACTACAGGCCAAATGATTTGTCAATCATTCTTTCTGACCAATAATAGTGCCTATTGGAGAGCCCTCATGTCTGGTTCTCATTAAAGCTGTCGTTAAAACACACAAGGGGAAAAGCTTATGTTTAGATTGCAGGACAAATTAAACGACTGCAGTAGATTGTGCCAAGGCGTGTTTTTTTTGTTTTTTTGTTTTTGTTTTTGTTTTTTTAAATACAAAACATGTTACATAAACGTGCAAATGTAGATTCGCACTGTACCCACGTGATCAGTTTGTTATTGTCAGCCCCTCATGCATAAATCGATGCAGAACCTGGGTCTGTAAACATGCAAACCCTTAAGATTTTAGTCAAGCATACCAACACCTGTCTTTACCTCTGAGACTTATTATTATTATTATTATTATTATTATTATTATTATTATTATTATTATTATTATTATTATTATTATTATTATTATTATTATTATTATATTGTATTTTTTTTTATCTAAACCATCTGAAACCTGCGCGTAAAAAGGACGCACCTTGTCATAACAGAGGATTTTGTGTAGGCTGGTAATGGCATCGATTTCATTTTCATATCTCAATGTCAACATGCAAGTCTATGACAATAAAAAAGGAAAAGAAAACAAATGGAAAGAAGCAAGAGTGGTGTAATGCGGTTTAGATGCCGTTTTAATCACCTGGTGACGCGTTCCTCCGCCTCTGTGCCAATTTCACCAAAACATAATTGCGCGTCGCGGACACTTGAAGTCTCTTTCCTCACCGCTGCCTGAGCTCAAGTCTGCTCGATGGTTCAGTCCCGCCGAGATGCTGAAGAGAAACCAGTCCCCTGATTGGCTGAAGTCGATTGCGACGAGCTGTTTTCCTCTTTGCCTGGGTGTTGTTGTGGGCTGAGATGGTGCTACTCTGCTTATTAAACAAACAGCCTGAGCTCCAAGCATCTTCTGGATGTTTCTGCACAGGTTTAAACCAGAAGATGTAAATACCTGCATTTTAGAACCTTGGAGAGTCCATTTCAGCATCAGGAAAGGCAATCAGTAAAAAGACACATCTATTTTTTTTAATATAAAACCCTGATTCTAATGTTGGCTCACACTTGACTTGTGAATACATAAATCCACTGACAATACTTGTTTTATTTTAGGCTTTTATCTGTTATTTTTATAAAGATATGCAGGCCATTTAGCCCTCTGATGAACTGTCTTTTCTGATGTCCAATGCTCTCATGATGTTACACAATCAGTAGAAACCTAATGGATGGATATTATGTAACACACATCCATATACACAGTCCTGCAGATTTTGACTTTAGTTGTTCTGAGCTCAGATATATTATTCACAGGCTGAGGTAAGTGGTGAAAACGCGCATGCCTGTGAGCCAGACAAAAGCCTCAGAATAGTGATATAGCTCATCATGATGAAAGCATATTGGAGTGAGTGTAACCACTGGGTGACATAATCCTCAACTGAAGGTGCTTCAATTGCGCCCCTGTGTGGTTGATAGCAGGGTAGTTAAGGGGGTGGGAGGGTTTTTTATTATGAGAAACAAAATGTAAGTTAATGATGAGTTTCGAGAGGAAATTTCCTATCCTGAATAATGGAAGGACTCAGATATTTATCCTGTTTGATAGTACATGAAAAAGTGCTGCAGTTATAAAATCATTATTTGTATGAAGGTAAAGTTGTTTCTTTACTATCCACAAACACAAAAACACCTTTTTAATCAAAGAAAAAAAAATTTAATTCAGTTTTGTTTTGCTTTTTTTTTGCATTCAAACACTTTTTGTCTTTTAAAAGAGTTTTTTTTTTCAATTGAAAATATTTTTGGTGTTAAAGCAACTTTTTTTTAAATCATTGAATAATGAAGAAACAAATCTACCTTCATATGCTTGAAGACAGTGAAAAATCCTTTCAGTTTTATTTATAAAGCCCAAAAAGGTTCAGTTGTCAAGTCAAAGCAGTGCCTATATTTATTTTAAACTAAGGCTGATTTTTAATCATAGAAGAATTGAGGAGGCCTGGCAGTTCCTTAGTTAAAATGATTATTCGTGGTCAGAACATGACAAATAATTCTGAAATCTATAGTCAGCACAATTAAAACTATTATAATTCTGTGGAAGAAAATATACTGAATAAAACTAAAGCTTTCTAAGCCTGTTAGAAAATGTTGTGAACAAAATCAATAGTAAAACATACTTAAAAACATGTGTGAAGGAAACACTGTGGCTGTTACACCTGCATTTAACCATTTTACTCTATACATGCAAATGACTGTATCCTTTATCCCTTTGTTTGCATTGTTTTTTTGTGATGCCTCTTGGTCAAGTTGTCATTGTAAATAAAATAGTTTCAGGTCAAATATTTATTCCTTCTTTTATGCTTTGTTTGAATATTAACTTATGACATTTGTCATTAATGTTTTGCAACACACTGTTAGCAGTGAAACTGAATTCATCACACCCTACTTTTATCCACACTATATAATAATGTCCTGCATTGTAAATACTTTTGGTTTATTAATCCCATGATAGCTTGGGAGAAAACTTGAACAAATAAAAAAAGAGTAACAATTGAGTTCCTTCTTCCAGTCCTGTGTACAGATACTGCCCATAAAGTTGGATTTTTTTTTTTATCTCTTCTCATGAAATGATGGTGACAATGTGATTTATTTTGATAGAAGTGTATGTAACTGGGACTCAAAATGATTGCACAAGGTCAAATACAATATTTAAATAATTTAATTTAATATTTAAATAATAAAAAGATTATGTAAATGTGTCTGAAAATAAAATTATTCCAACTTTATGGGCAACATTGCACAGTGATAGATAAAATATAGCCCAAGAAATGATAAGGAGTCTGTCGGCCTGGATCTGAGCTTCACACCTCTGGAATGCGGACATGAACAAAAACAGGAAACATACATTGACAAGAGTTTGTTTGCATTAATTATTTAACACGCAACAATAAATATTGAACTATGTCATGTTATCTGTGAAGATTTGTGGCCATCTATAAATTTGTGAAAAGCAGAAGAGTGGTGTATTTTCTTGTCCCACAGCTGTACCTCTGTTGGTTTAATGGATGTATTCAAAATTCAAATATCAAGTAATGTTTTCTTTCAATCTGAATAAAACATATGTTAAATAAATCACTAAACACTCCAAAGGATGAGGTTTGCTCTAGTGGAGTGTACTGTATATTGTTAGAGGTGAACTTACAATTATAGACAGTGGCGTTCAGGAAGTAAACTGAACCAGAACATTCACAGATATTGGACACTATTTGAACATTCAGAGGCTCCGTAGAGAAACATGATATATAACATTAATTCACCTGTAAAATCCATGTAGCATAATAAATGACAGTGATTGCAGATGTTTGTTTTATGTTCAGTTAATGATATATTTTGCTGAAAAAGTCACTTTTTAACATCTACATGCTCAGTCACTTAAATATAGAATAGCACCTTATTTTCACCAGAAAGACAAAAATATAGAAGAAATTTTTTTGAGAAATTATTAGAAATCACTTTGGAAAATTTAAATGGAGAGAAAAACTAACAAAGTGTTTAAAGGGTAATAGGGGCAGCTGTGGCTCAGTTGGTAGAGCGGGACGTCCAAAGACTGAAGTGTCCCGGCTCTGGCTGTCCACATGTCAAAGTGTCTTTGGGCAAGACACTGAACTCTGACTTAGGCTTCCAGTAAGACTGACAGAACCTTAGAAACTTACTGGTGTGTGAATGGGTGAATGTGAGGATAACATAAAGCGTTTTGAGCACTATGAAGGTGGAAAAGCACTATATAAGTGCAGTCCATTTACCATTTATTAGCCTAAAGAGAAGGTAAATTTTCATCCAACAATGGACAAAGAACTGTGAGTTTGTTTTGATATGCTTACACATACATTAAAACTGTTAATGAAAGAAATATGTCTAGAAAAGCTAGAAAAACTACAAGTTATGATTCAGTCTGTACTGAGAAAAACTATTGTTCAACTACAGCAAATCTACTGCTATTTGACTAGAGTTAAAGTAGTATCTTCAGTGGGTTAAGGAAAAACGGTGACATCTATTGACTTAACCATTTAATTTAGTTGAAGTTTGACAATTCAGCAAATACATATCATCAAACAATTGGTTTGGCTTCTACTCAACATGCTTTTTCTTTGACCATTCTATCAAATAACAAAGTGCTAACATGTCAAGTGAAGAATAGTAGGTGATGCATGAGGACAGAAAACCTCAAAAATATGCTTTAAAGAAGTTCAGGGTTCAGACTATCCAGGAAGTGAAACTGGACTTTGACTCTTAACAAGTCAACAATAAAAAAAAAAATAATGTTTCAAAAAGTTCAAACAGGTTTTCATGAAAACAATTAACATGGATCAAGAACAAGTTCATTGGGTATTTAAACTCAGAACCATAGAACATATGTACAGTGATTCCTGGGCAGCATATCCTCACACACCAATGTGAAGACATTAGTTACTGCCATGAATCGCCTGGAGCCATCACTGAGCTATACAGAGGATCCGGAGGCTCAGGAACACTGTCCACAGACTTCATGTTGACGTCCTGAGCTTTGTCATCTGCATCAGGTTTCCAGTTTTTGACAACATAGGGCTGACATGTCAAATGAAGTAGAGTAGATGATACACAAGGACCGAAAACTTCAAAAATATGCTTTAAAGAAGTTCAGGGTTCAGACTATGCAGGAAGTGAAACTGGACTGGACACCATCTGAGCTGTCCAGAGGATCCTGAACCTATGGAACACTGTCCACAGACTTCATGTTGATGTCCTGAGCTGGATAGTCTGAACAACTATCCAGGAAGTGAAACTGGACTTTGACTCTTAACAGGTCAACAATAAAATAATGTTTTAAACAGTTCAAACAGGTTTTGATGAAAACACTTAACATGGATCAAAAATAAAGTACAAGTCCATGCTAATACATAGTGTCCACTGGATAAAAAAAACTGTCGATTGATGTGTAGCATAAGGGTGACTTCAGGTCCAAGACTCCGTGTCATTGTGGGTATTTAAACTCAGAACCGTAGAATATATGTACAGTGATTCCTGGGCAGCATATCCTCACACAACAATGTGAAGACATTAGTTACTGCCATGAATCGCCTGGAGCCATCACTGAGCTACCCAGAGGATCCTGACCGTATGGACCACCATCTGAGCTACCCAGAGGATCCTGAACCTATGGACCACCATCTGAGCTACCCAGAGGATCCTGAACCTATGGACCACCATCTGAGCTACCCAGAGGATCCTGACCCTATGGACCACCATCTGAGCTACCCAGAGGATCCTGACCCTGTGGACCACCATCTGAGCTACCCAGAGGATCCTGACCCTGTGGACCACCATCTGAGCTACCCAGAGGATCCTGACCGTATGGACCACCATCTGAGCTACCCAGAGGATCCTGCCCCTATGGACCACCATCTGAGCTACCCAGAAGATCCTGAACCTGTGGACCACCATCTGAGCTACCCAGAAGATCCTGAACCTATGGACCACCATCTGAGCTACCCAGAGGATCCTGAACCTCAGGTAAACTGTCCATAGACTTCATGTTGATGTCCTGAGCCTTGTCGTCTGCATCAGGTTTCCAGTTTTCATCAGTGTTCATCACTGAACTGCCCAGAGGATCCTGAACCCCAGGAACACCATCCACAGACTTCATGTTGATGTCCTGAGCTTTGCCATCTGCATCGGGATTCCAATTTTTGACAGGGTTCACAGACAGATTCCCTTTCAGACAGAAGATCACGCCATTATTAACAAACTGCACAGCCTTACACTCAGTAACACAAAACAATTTGCTTGTAGCCTTTTTTTTCCTCTTTACCTTAATTTACACTTAAGTACATTACAGTTTGAGTCACATTATATTGCAAAATATCGATTCTAAATGTTACTTGAAAATTCATCTAAGTTCTCTTGTCAATTGTGATTAATGTAATTAGCTAAAGCATGTTTTATTTTCTTTCCTGTCCAATCCCGTTGCTCATTTAATCATGTGAGCCCTGGATGATCTTAACCACCTCACTCATACACGATGTTCACAACTACTCTCTAAAAGCTGCATTATCTATTTATAGTAAAACAGAGGATGACAAATACTACTACAGAAAATAAACACTTACTTCCATTTTCAGCAGAAGGTTCTGTGCCATACTGGAAATTACTCTCCTTTTCTGTGAAATGCTTAAACTTTTCCAACTATAGAGAAACAGGTTTTTAACACCATATTATTCATGTGCTACAAGTTAAATTATTCATACAAAATAAAAGTAGATGCTCTTACATCAGTGCATACAGATTCCGAAAGTTGACTGCTGGGTGGCCCTTTATCATCATATTTGCAGGTACTGTGTGAAAATAAATGTCCTTAGTTGTTTTCTTTACAAAAGTGACTTCAAATGTTACTGAAGAGAATTGTATTTACCTTGAAGTGTGTGATGGTGGTGCGTCGCAGTTAAATGAGCTCTGCTTGGTCTTTACAAGGAAACAGAAATGTTTCTATACAGAAATGAAAATGAACATGTGAAATAAATTGTATTCTCAGAAAAAGTTCTTACCTCTGGAGGTTTTTTCTTTTTCTTTGTTTGTTTTTTTGAATCATTTGGTTTTGGTGCTTCAATGTCTTGTTTTCTGGCTTCTCTGTGACAGAAAGCAGACTGTGGTGGTTCACAGTTAAACAAGCTCTGCTTGGTCTTCAAAAGAAAAACAAAGTGCCACTATATACATATACAGACAGAAATGAAAATAAAGTAAACATCAGAAAAAAAACCTCACCTGTGGAGGTTTTTTCTTTGTTTGTTTTTGTGCACCATTTGGCTGTGCTGCTTCTGTGTCTGCCATTCTGGCTTCTCTCTGACCCTGCATCTTTATATACTCATACATGCTCAAGCCCCTATGAACTGAATGGCCATGATAACAAAGAGTTATATATTAGAAGACACAACAAAATCACATGTTGGATGAGAGGATTGTTACTCACAGAGATAAAGGTGCAAGACCAGTATATAACCCATCCACAGCAGGATGATGACGCTCAAAAACATTGTGATGAAGGTGATTGTGAGGAGACTAGCTGAACTAGTCTTTATTGGAGCTACTGGTAAAAACACAAACCAGGTCCCATTTCCTAAAACACCTACACAGTAATGAAAACAAAGCCCAAACACATACATTTGCAGCTCTGACAATAAAAAAAAGAATTGCATAAAATACTGGGGCTTATTATTTGGTGACACTGACTCACTGTTAAAGTGTAGATCGCTCCGGAGGATGTTTGGATCCAGGTGATGCTGAATCACTATGAATAAAGTGATCACAACCAACAGGAAGATGCCAAATGTAGTAGATGACACTGCTACAAAGAAGCACCTGAGAGCAATTTACAAAAATCCTGGCAATTTATACAATCTTTTTTTTTATATTAAATGAAACATTGGAAAACATCTTATAAGAGAGCACCAGTTCAGCTGAACCTTACCTATAGTTTCGCCCACCCACACATGTGTTCAGCCAAATACAATGGTGATCAAAGTCTTGAATACACTTGTTGCAAATGCTACAGTGTTTTACTTTGGCCCCCCTAGAAAAAGATTTGAAGAAGATTAAATTATAACTCTTTAGTATAATGAAATACAAATAAATGTGTTTAATTTGATACATACACATTGACATCACATAAAGCACAGTGTAGGTCCTGGATGACGTGGGACTGCTTTGTGCGGTCAAAAAATGGCACTGGATTGGAATAGTTCTGTTTGGCTCTCACACTGGCATCAGCTGGGTCTATAGTTGCAGCAGCTATGTTGCTAATAAAGTGTAAAATAAATGCCATTCCCATCAGCTGAACACAAGAGGCAAGGAATAAGGTATGAAGGACATTTTTGGCATTTTCAGCTTTAAGTTACCAAAGAAAAAGCAACGCAAGAGTCATAACCAAAGTTAACTATTGATAATAAATACAATAATCAACACAACAATGGTTCATTAAAACAAATGTAGATAAATAAATGCTATTGAAGGGTTGCTATTGAAACTACTGTATAATATAATTTGATGTTTTTTTAATTTTCTTTTGATTATTTTCTTGTTTTTATCTTGCTTTGTTTTTATTCATCTTCAATGCACTGTGATTATTTTAAAGTGCTTTAAAAAAGAAGGAGAGTGACACAGAGAGAGAGTGACTGACATACAGAGACAGAGACAGAGAGACTTTCCCCTGTACTGTAATTCACTTTGGAAGAAAAAAGTGTCTGCCAAATGCATAAATCTAAATGTAAATGCAAAGTTATCACACCATGTCCACAATGTAGACATATACATTTGAAAATACAACCCCCGCACCCCCAAAACTTAGAAAAGATATTCCCCTCTGTAAATAGGGCACTTAAAGTTTTAATCAAATTGAATTGAAACAAAACAAAACAAAGAAAGAAACAAGTAATTAAAATTGTTTTAATGAGTAGAACTGACCAAGCTAAGAACTGTGTATCCTCTGAGAGACGAATAGAGTACGGTCAAAGACATGATATGGTTGAGTGTAGCTTCAGTTAAATAAACTACTTTTGACATCATGCTTCATTCAACTTGAAACAAAAAGACGACTGATGATGTCTTTTGGGCTTAATGGAGACCATAGAGAAAGAGACAGAGTCATGTCTGGTGTGACTGGAGCCCATGCAAACACACCACACAACAAACTCCTTGTCTTGATCAGCAGGCCAAACAGGCAAACGTTTGCTCCATATTCAGATCTGAAAGAACCAGTGCTGCTTACATTCAGCTACAGGAATAACAAAGATCCCGCAGTGTGTTAAGGATACAGTATATACCACATGGTTCCATGGTGGAGGCAGAAGAGGGATAAAGATGCCAAAACTGACTATGGCAAAGTAGCTGTACGCCAGCCAACCAATCACTTGGGTGGGTTTAGGGGGACAGGTCCATCCGTTCATCCTCGCAGGCTTGGAGGGGACCAGGTTATTCCGACTGCTGCCATGTATGGGAGCTGTGCGTCTTATCCTTGGACTGAAGCAGTTCATCTAAATGACACCAGGGGAAACAGGGGGAAAATAGCCACAGCAAATGGACTTCATGCATCCAGCTCCAGCAATGTGGACTCATTTAATGGGGAAAGTAGTAGGAAAATGAGCTGAGTAAAGATAGAAACTGTCTAACTTTTCATGTATCTACACTCAATTTCCATTTATTACACACACAATTAAGAATAATGCAATCCAATATATACAAATGCCCCTATCTGATCTAGTCAGTACAAACATGTAGACAAAATATTTGAAGCTCCTCTTTGTGTAATGTAATAAAGATCCACACCACCATAACCTACAGCCTCTAGAATCACAATAAAATGTAATCACCACCTCTATAAAAGAGACAAATTCGGCATTATAACCAAGAAGTAGACTATTTATTGCCTGATTGTTTTGTTCAACTGCTTTGAGGCCAATAAATCGAGGGTGCACTGCAATAAAGGCAACCTGTAGTCTTTTCAGATGATGCAGGCATAGTTTTTAAGACATGTGTTGTCTCCTAGTTTCTGGAGGACATAGAAGGTCAGGTTTCCTTGCCACCACATGATGAATTTGGTTTTTAAAAAAGTCTATGTCAAGTCTAGCCAATACATTAGGTTACGCATATTAAAGTCTTGAATTTAAAATTGTAAGGGTCTACTACATTCACATGGAAAAGTAGTTGCAGTGATATACTGTAGTGTCCCACCTTGATCGGTTAGTTCTGTGGCCTGTCTATCTAAAGGTAAACAACAAGATTTTCACCCCCTATAAACTACTTTACATACATACATACATATTTGGACATTTTTAAAATGATTTGAACAGTAAATATGTATTAATCCTGCCTCTGTTTGACTTTTTCAGGAATTTTACAAACCTGCAGTATTAGATGTGATCTTTGTTTTAATTTTTTGTTTTAACAAAAACATTTACTTACTTCGGATTTTCCCGTGATCAAACAGCTCCTGGTTGAACACACACGCAGATTTCCACGTCGTTTTTATTACCCATACTGAAAGTCCAGCAGGTGATCCACTAAGTTATGTTCACTATTAACAGATGTCGATCACTGAGACGGTGCGAAGGAGCTAAAAAGCACATGTAACCGCTAGTAACCATCAAACAGTCTGATGTCATTACGTTTGTGTCACGACGGACGCGAATCAGAAGTTTAATCAACTCAGGAGGTCGGAGTAGCACTATGGAAACTGTCAATGTGCGCATGCGTAGTGGCGCTCCATTCAATGACGCCTGGCTTTACATTGAAGCCCAAAGCTCACAGGACAAACACACAGATAGCGCCTGTATCTGCCACAAGCTTTGCCATTTTCTTTACACTTTCAGAGTCTAGAGAAAATAGTCAGGGCTTTGTTCACGTGAGGCCAAGAAGGAACTCCACACACAGTAACGTGTAAATGACACTTCTGCTTTCTTAATATAAAACCAAGCTTTCATGGCTTACTTGCATTTGCCATTTCTCCCATTACATTGTTACTGACTGTCCATATGTAATTTGCAACATGCCTGTTATCTTGTCATAAATATCCCACTCTGATAATACTGAAGCTGATGAATGTAGCTCTCAGTTTCAGTGTAGTGAAAAGAGTGAGTGAAAAGCTGCAGAAATCTGAACACTCAGCAACAGTCACATTGTGCACAAAAGTTCTCTCCCTAAAGCCAAGGTTGTCAAACTCATGTTGCTTCAGAAGTTATAAACCATACAATTTATCTAAAGAAAATAACCTAGAAATAACGTTTTTCTTTCAGTGCAAAATAAAGAAATATGCAATTTTAGCAATATTATACCACAGCTTCTCATTTGCATTACAAGTTACAGACCACAATGAGTCTACAAAGGCTCAAAATATTTAGTAATAGGTATAAAATGGCCGAAATCTCACTTAAAAATAATCTTCAGGTTCCTCACAAATGCTTAGATTTTTTTTTATGACATGATTGTTTTTTTTTATAATGTAAATATTTTCAACAAGTAATTTAAACTTTTCCACACTAAAACAAGAGAACAATTTCGAGTTGTGATTTATGTGTTGTCTGATCCACCTGAGATCAAATTGGACTGTATGTAGCACCTGACCTAAAATGTCTTTTCCTGCCTTAACTGTTAATATATTTGGTGTCATTCTTGCATTTCACAAATTTCCCACATGGACCCAACTAGACCCTTTGGTGGGCTACACATTTGCTTTAACTAGATATGCATTAAATGTTATTATTGACATAATTGTTCCCTTAACAGTCTAACAATACAACTGGCCTATTTTCCCAAACAGGTATTTTAAAGCTTTGCAGAAACAGATCAAATGTATTTATCCATAAGGGGAATTTCATTTCTCCATCAGCTCAAAATAAAAAAATTTAATGAGCATCAATATGTTTACTTAATGAATCACACACATGTGTATATATACAAATGTGACCATTTATTTTAAAGTGTTACACTCATACAAAACCATAAATCAACTACAATCAGTCTGTACAGTCATATTCAGTCCCTAAATCAAATCAGAAGACACTGGTGTCTCCAGTGTTTAAACAGTCCAACATTAAGTCTTTACTGCTGTTCAAACCAGGATGTTAAAATAATGTGTGTCATCAGCTGTTGGCTGAACTCTCTGGCTCTGGAGATTGCAGGAACTCATATGGATCATGAACCATTTCAGACTGGTCTCCAACACCCAGGTGCGATGGGCTCCCTGAGGACAGAAGAACACATGACTCATGTCACTGCAAAGGTGTTAGAACTCAATGGAGTCAAAGTAATGTGATTTAATTAGGTTGCCTGCTCTTTATCCAAATAAAAATTCTAGACAATTCCAAAACTGCTACTACCCCCCCACCCCAAACAACCTTGACTTTATGTACTTTTATACTTGCGTGCCTAGTTTTTTGATTGAGATTGTACCTGTTGTCTGTAGAAGAAATGTTCGTTTTCATAAATGTATGAATGGATGTAAAGTATGCAGTGAATTATCTATTGCTGATAGAAATGTTTTTTATAACATGAAAATCACAAAACTGCACAGATATCACACAAAGAAGTTTCACTTGAATTACCTGAATACTAACCAGTTAGCGAAATCATATCATGTGTTTTATATGCTTTCATATCTTACAATATATGCCTTTGAGTATACTCTAAAATTCAACGAAAGAGACAAAGGACTTGTTTAGCTCTTTTAAAAACATTTCTTCTGTCATCCAAGAGATGTCTTCAGAAGAACAATGACTTGGGCAAAAGAGAACTCACACAGACATTATGAGAGAAACTTCTTAAGACTTTCATACAAAATTCCAGACTTTTCATATCTGGAAATCAGTATTTCATAATTTGATAGACTTTCAAGACCCGTGCAAAAACAATGTTAATATAAAAATTATAACTGTCTCAGGTAAACTGCACCTTAGCTTTTCTCTGTTTGTGTTGCTCATACCTAGGTGGTGCTGGTCCCTCTCTGAGGCGTTGGACAGCGAGGACAGGTTGGATGAGGGTCTAGAGCCGACTCTGTCCACCTGAGCTTCCTGGAACTCCTGCAGGAGTTTATCAGCATCTTCAAAATGCTGCTGGCCCTCCTCATTCCCTGGTTCTTTCTTCAGTGTTTTACCTGACAGATCAATTCAGACTCTTAAATGTATACTAGCACAAGCCTAATAATGTTGACATTGGGTTTACATTGCTAGTTTGTTTGATTTAAATAACATACACATGTAAATATAGCCATGGATCATAATTAATTAATGAGGATAATTACCCAGTGAATTCAACATGGTTATATCCAGAGACATATCAGGATAGTTCTTCATTGACATGAAGTCAAGCACGGAGCTACTGTCTCCCAGGCCTGTGCTGTCCCCCATCTGAAAAATAGAAAACTTTCTTTAGCGACACTGTGAAATATGGCCAACCAACTTTGTGATGGCTGATATGAAGCTTGTGCTTTTATGAACTACAGCATACCTGCATGTCGCAAATATTACTCTTGTTTTCATCTGGTTTCAGCATCATATTCCGTTTCTGAAATATGAAATATGCTTTAAGTATATACATATATCACTTTTTGTTTGAAGTGTCCAATCATCTCCTCAAGTATCTAATGGAGATATATATATATATGATTACATGTACGTGTTCCAAGGTCTATAACTGTCTCATACCTGTCGAATTTGATTTACAGATTTGCTGTGATCTCCTGCTGTCATTTTGTCTAGAAGCCCATCTACCCAATGTTTGGTGACACTTCCACATCCCTTGACAAACTCTTGTATGCTTGGGGTGGAACAAAGTTTTCAAATTACAACTTAAATCTGAAACACTGTTCATCATTTTAAATCAAATGATTCATAATTTCTTACCTAAGAGCACACTGTACCCCTGTGTCGTCTCCGTAGGCTGAGTACAGCATGTCCATCTCATCTGATAGCAAGTCAGGAAAGACTGAATTCTTCTGCAAGGTCTGAACATTGTAGGCACTACTCAGGAATGTCACTGTAAAGAGTGAGGAAGAAAGTCTTATGACTGAATCAAAGCAACTTTTTAAACAACATTACAAGAATTACATTTTCTCAGTCATAGTCTGAAAGAGTACTAGACTTTGTCATGTCCTGAATTTACAACACAGTTCCTGAATAAAACTTAGACTTAGTCCAGAATAAAATGTAGGCATACAACTATATCTGTCATATGAAGTGTCTAACTGATCCTCTAATATGATCTCCAAAGCACTGTTGGCTCTTCATTATTTGCATCTTTATTTATACTTCCTTCATAATTTTTACCACTATCTTTTGTCTTCATTTACAGTCTAATCACTGGATTTGTTTGTTGAGTTCTCAACAATTATAGCCTTTTCTGCATTCACGCCATGTTTAATGGCATTATCAGCTAATTTAGACAAGTACACAGATATTAAACATTCATCTTTTTCTCTTTGAGGCATTTCACACCTGAAAGCAGGAACCAAGGTTTGAACCAAAAGTAAAAAATTTTTCTGACGCTACATGAAATTGGACAATTACTGTAATTTATAACATTCTTATTTCAGCATCTATAGTCCCAAGTGTTGGACAATGGCTGCTTCATTTGTGTCTCAGAAAGCCATTTTAAAAACATGAATAACTACAATCGAAGCCTGTTCCTGGTTCAAATTAAATCATGGGAGACCAAAACAATGACATTACTTGAAATGTAACTGAATTCTTCAACAATGTGCTCTATAATACCATACCTTTATGTCTTCGATCATCTTTGAAACCCAATGTTGTTAACCCAGGAAGAAGCTTATTTGACAGAGAAGTCAGGTCCACTTTATGAGTTTCCTCTTCTGTTAAAAAAAAGGGAAGAGGTGTTACTTTTCCTCAAATAATTATTGATTATGGTAATTAAAGTTTTGACTTAATAGATTCAACATGACACCAAACCTTCTGCATCAGGATCAAGCTGATTTACAACATTGTACAGAAGTGAACTGTCAGACTCTTTACGCAAATAACCAATCTGAAAACAGAGATAATAATTATAATAACTGCAGCCGACATGCCTCAGTAAAGTAATTCAAGCTCAAATATAGTTCAAATCACCTGTTTGTGGAAACATTAGCACTAGCACATTACTGACAAAAATACACCTACCGACATTTATTGCATAAAACAGATTAACATGGTTATGTCATTCCCTCTCTTAGCGTGTCATCACCCTACAATACAAAGGTGAGAAATTAAAAGAGTAAAAAGAGGGAAACCTTAGAGGTAGGCATGTATCGGTTGATGCGATCCCGGGCTTCATCAGCAGAATGCTCGACCAGTGCTAGAACGTGCTCCTCTGCTGTACTATCAGTCAAACTGCAAGCATTTCCTTCTAGTTCATATAAATCACTGAGATCAGAGAAGTGAAGTGTTAATGGGGTACCACAGCAGCAAAGTTCTGTCCACATAGCACAGAATGATGACTTCCCTACTGGCCTCTCAGATTACTTGGTATTTTGAAATTAGTGCAAAAAATAATGACATTTATTGTAAATATAAAAAAAAAGAACCTGATAACTTCTTTCATGTCTTTAACTGGTTGTTTCCTGGACTTCTTTGCTGACTCCACAGGCACAGTGATCATCTCTGGAGGGGGTATTTCAGCTGTAATGTCTTCATCACCCAAAATGGCAGCCTGCTGAGTGTAATCCATCTCCTGCATAAAAGACATGCTCCGCTTCAGAGCCAACAATCGTTCCTGCATACAAAAGAGCATGAAGTAAACAATAATTCAGAGTATTCCGAAATTTAATCTAGCGGTTAAATATTATACAGATACAGTTTGTTCAACCATTGACATAAACCATACCAAAATTGTTGATGTCCCAATGTCAGGTGAGATTCATTATAAAATAAAAAAAAATACAATCAATTAAATGGCAAAGATTCCAATTAAAAGTGTGGAACTGTACGATAATAAACTCCATTAATAAACTTCCAGCCAACAAAGGCAAACATAGGCTTTAACAGGTTATATACTCAAAACAATAGAAAAAACAGTATTAATAAAATCTGTCTTATTTAAATTATTATTTATACTACTAGTACTACTACTACTAATAATAATAATGATAATCATAATAATGATTACAGAATTACAAAGTGTTTTTCATTCAATGGAATCTCAAAATTCTGCAAAGAAAAGAGAGCCCTTCATTAAAAAATAAAATACTACATGTAAAAAACCCCCATCATGATAGGTGATAAAAAAGCTTGTCTAAACAGAAATGTCTTCAGTCCCCTTTGGAACTCAATACATGAGCAGAATATGAAACCGCCTCTCTGATGGTCCAGAGCTTGGTTGTGTCTTGGCTGTGAGGCTGAATCCTTTCTTTACCTTGCTCATCATTTTGAATCCCGTATGAAGTAGTTTCTTGGCAGCTTTGTAATAGACAGTCTCTGGTCGGTTATACACCATGGCATTGTCACACATGAGTTTAAAGTCTGCCTGAAAGCCAAAAAATATTCAACCATATAAAAATTGGACTAATTAAAAGATATTGCTTTATAAAGGTTCTTAAAATTGTACTTGAAATTAAATTGATTGTACTGCATTTGAGCTCTTACCTTAAATTCAGTTACTGTGTTGTACTCATTGTTTCTAATCCTGTCTTTCATGGTGCTGAAATCCATAGGATGTTTGATGATCATTGAGTAACCAGGAGCAATTGCATCCGTTACTGGAAACGCAAAAAATCCATGGGGGTCTTTCCTGTAGAAAAAGTTATATGGCATCAGAAAAGCATTAGTCTTGTGGTTATATTTTCATTCAATTCTGACAAGATCAATTAGTAAGGACTAGGGCTGCATGACCAACTGATTTTAAACTGAAATTGAATTTCATCTCTCGTGTCTCTTGTGCCTCGCACCTCCAGGCTATCATAGGCTCCTCCTCCTAACTATGAGAGTGGTTTCCACAGTCTTGATTTCCACACACCAGTACACAAGTGGCATTGGAGTGAGATGTTCATGTATAAAGATAGCAAGAGCAAGTCAGTTATGTGGAATTGGTATGGCTTTGAAATTTCTGATGAACACCAAACCATTATTCACTGCAAATTGTGCCTGAAGGTGATATGTCAAAGACAACAGCACAACCAACTTATTTGTGCTGTTGTCTGTTGTCCAACTTAGTTCAACACTTCAAACATCATCACATTCCAGAGTGAGATCAGTGTGCTGCATTGCAGGCTGCACATGAAAGCAACATACCGACTTCTTTTGTCTCTTGTAATTTTAGTCAGAAATCCAAATAGATTTGAAAGAAAATTTTTTACTTTTGGCTAAAATCATACAGCCCTAGTAAGGATAGGGGGAAAATAATGGTTCTTTTAATAATGTAGACTTCAATAACAAATAGTAATGTAATAGTATGAAACAAATAATAAACCAACAATTTGCTATTTTTTTTTACCCATATTCAGTGGTGGAACAGCCACAGAAAAGGCTCAAGGAAAGAAAATAGTTTGTTCTTTTGAAAGTATGCAAGCTGTAGCTTTCCAATGTGAAGACAAAACATGTTGCATACAAGCCTGATGAACAGCCTGATCTGAAAGGGACTGTTCAAATTTCAAAGGTATTATATCTAAAAGTGAATAATCACATTGGATCCTTTTAGTGAGAAAATGCTGGAAGACCTCCATTTAGAATCTTTGGGGACAATTAACAGATTAATTAATGTATTACTAGTTATGTCTTGGAGGGATCAACCAATAATTAGACTACTGGATAAAGAGCATAAAAAGGGATCCGTTTATTGATGACCAGTCATATGCTTTCTTGGATACTTAGTTTTCTTTCATCTTCACCTTTGCAACTGTCGCAAGAAGTGCTCGAGCAGCTGTTGACGTGGAGTGGACTCATTTTCTGTGTTGATAAAACATTAAAAGGCATATTTGTCAATAAATGTGTGGTCATAGTGATTGGCTGCTGCAGGAGTCTGATATTATGTCCATAGAGAGGTTTTCTTACCTTGTTGTGTCCTGCATGCTCTAACTGGCCGGTCCCCCTGCTGTTCTACTTCCACCTTTACATTAGGGTGAAACTCCTCCACTTCAGGTGCTATCTCAAACCTTTCCTTCTTCTTTTTCTTCTCTTCAGGCTGAGGAAATAATTCAAGATCAGATTGATTCATTGTAGTTAATATCGTTTCAGTGGTCACATGGCATAATTACTCACTTCTAATCCAATAGTTATAGTTTTTGTCAGTGTGAAAGGTTCAACTGGCACTCCACCACTGGCAGCAGCAGCAGCAGCAGCCTCTGATTCATTTTGCTCTCGCTCTCTCTTTTTCCTCTTTTCCTCCTGTGGATGAAACACATTTTAACTGACAGCAAAATAAAACAACACATGGCATTGCAAGTATACTGCAAAACTACATACTAACCTTGCGACGTCTTCTTTCCTCATCATCCACATACTTGTCTTTGTCCTTTTCTGACTTTTTTTTCTTCTTCTTCTTTTTCTCCTTGTGCCGTTCTCGTTCATGGTCAGATCTGTCATCATAGTAGCTGGAGTCATGGCCTGACCCAGAGAGCTCTGTCACCTCACTTCCTCCAACTTTGAGCACAAGTTTCAGTGGCTTTTCCAGAGCCTTGTCTTCATAGTCTACAAAAATAAGAAATGAATACATAATAATGAAGGTAAGATTTCTGACAGGGTATGTGGTTTTGGGTAAAAAAGTTGGAGATAAATAATGGGCCAGAACACTGACTAAGTAGAGAAAAAAGTGCTGTACTTGTTTTAAATCATATGTGCAGTGTCACTGGGTTGAATGCATTATGGTGCTTTGTAATGGTTTGCAAAACATACACTTTAGATGAAGTTAAGAACCAAATCAGCTGTAGTATACTTCACATAACTATCTAGAACACTTTACTACAATAACACTAAAAAATCTACCACTGATGAAGATATGCAATTAGCAAAACATCAATCAATACGCATTACACTATTCAAAGATAATAACAAGCTCAATGACAGGACTGGAGGATGTAGGAGAAAAAAAGGAACAGAAAACTACCAAATATTAGCATATACTAGAGTAAATAGGCTATTTTCAAGTTGAACTAGCCAGTCAAGCTAAGGTAGCATGAAGCTAACCGAACAAAAGCACAGCGTTTAAGAAGCTTAAAAATACTGTAAAATGTGTATTTAGCTACCATCAACTGTTCTCCACTCCGGTTTGTGTTTCTTATGTTTCTTCCCCATTTCTGTATAGATTTAACAAATTCTAGTGCCTAAATCTATTATGTTGATTTAACGGCGATGGGGAGTCTGTTACGAGAAGCTAGCGGTAGGCGGATGTGATACCCTAAAACAAAGACGTGTATCCGGTTCAACAAATGGCGCTGAATTTGATTTATTTCCACGAATGACAACTGAACATCCATAGTTACGTGTGTACTCTTTCAATAGTTACAAACAGCGGCTTCGCTAGGTACATACTGAGGTGTATTTTCATTTATGGTGTGTTTTTAAAGGGCGCTTTTACTAGCAAATACTTTCATGCTAGCTAATTACGTTAACTACGTTAGCTAGCTACAACATTCACCGCCTGTAAGCTTAGCAAAGGAGAAACTTAAACCTAGCAACATAGTTGGATTCAACTATTGTACTTCGAGTGTTTTCTTTAATACTTAAGGTTGTCCTGGTGTTATCAGTCTTACAGGGATGGAAGGTGAGAGTGTGGACACGGGAATCTCGAAACAAAACATCGACGTGGAAGTGCTCGTTAAATCTCACAGGTAGAATACACTTTTTGCTCAAGCATGAAATTTAATATAGATTCCACTTATTCTGATTGAATCGGAATATAAATAATCATCACCATAGTGTAGTTTGGATGACATGTCTAAAGGGAGACGTAGTAATTCTACAATTTGATGGGATACGATGGGGTTTTAGAAAGGAAAGTGACAAATCGGTATTTCACAGAGATTTCACTTGAAAATCCAAATGTAAAGCAAATTGCCCTTAACATACGTGAAACGTTTGCTTGATAAGTGTAATAAAGGGGATTGGTTAACTTGTTGAATTTTATTTGAAAACTACAGTTGATTCATTAATGGTTTTCAAAATAGTGCCATTTTTGAGTCAACATTTTTGCAAAAGATTAAATAACATTCTTCCCATTCATACTGACATCAGCATGCCTTTCTTATTTAAAAAAAGGTGACAATGTACAGTAATGTACTTGACTATTGGGTAGGAAAATAAATTATTATTGCTGGGCAGATATTAAATAATACACACAAAAAACACTGAAAACACATTCCAGGCATGCCTTACAACACTGAAGCCATGTCACTGTATCAACACATTCCTATTTATTGCCAAACATTCATTCACTCATTCAACCTGTAATTAAAACTTTAGGAATAAAATGTTCTGTGGAGAGAACAACAAAACAGAATACATAGAAAAGAAAACAACAAACAGGTATGAACATGAGAACAATTGTAATCAAAAACATAGTTTATAAATCAACCAATAGGTGGAATAGTCCTAACTCTTATTTCAGTTCTCTTGTTTCACTTAACCCTTGTGCGGTCCTTCGGGTCAAAGAGACCCGGTGGCTCACAAATGTACCTTTTTATACGTACTGTAGGATGCCATTGCTTATTACTGAAAACAGTAATATATCCTTGGGGGGTGGGGTGATGAGTCTATGGAACTGAACTTTGGAATCTGGGTTTTTAAGACCCGATTGTAGGACACAGCCAGTGTGCCTTTTACGAAGGACCGCACAAGGGTTAAAGGCTGTAGAAACACTAATATCAAATTTTTATATTTGCTCAATGAGCTTTGAGTAGTAGTAGTAGTAGTTAGTTTTTTAATACTGATTACGTCAACAGTTTAATAAATAGGTAATATATTCTGGTATGTTTTCATTTAATGCATCATTAATATATCAAAACCAATGCCTGTCATGTAATATAAAACAGTAAAAAGTTCCCAAGTAACCTTTTCATATAAAATACAAAAGTATTTCGGGAGAGGGGGCAGGGGTGCTTTGTAAACTAAATTACCATATTTCAGAGTTGATTAAAAAAAGGTTGCTTCAGTGATCTGAGGAAATTTTGTTCTGCCTTTTTAAAAAATATATTTTAGCACAGCTAAAGTATCACAGGTGAGGACACATGTTCTAGCTCTGCTGAACCGCCACAGCATGATATTTGGAAACTACAAATGGAAAGAGTTTGATGAAGACTTCCTCCAGAAAAATGTGGAGTCAGTGGCTATAGTTGATGTTGAGGAAATGATAACACAGGTCAGTTATTTTGTTTTCTAATGGGAATATTTTGTCATGTTGTGTACTTTGTTTTAAACTTTCATGGATGTTTATCTCTCTTAGCCCCTTGATTTAAAGAGCTGCTCTCTCTCCGTTAACATCTTTACTTTGAATGAGGATAGCCCCAGCATACTCAGTTTGGAGGATGATGAGGAGCTTTCAGCAGCCAATCACTGGTTGCTACCAGCAGGTGACACTGGATGTTTTTATGCATAACAATTAACAGGACTGTTCCTTTCTATTTCAAGTCAAACATTGGGACAAGATAAAAATGGAAGGAATTGTCCAACACTATTCAAGCAAGGGAGAGTTATTTGTTTTGATTCAAACTGATTCTTTAATACTTGATGTCTGTACTGGAGTTTATGGGGTCTTCTTATAGCAGAAGAAATTTCTTAAAACATTCTGCCATTATTTATATAACTTATAATGCATATCCCACTTCCTATACCAACATTCTGTAAGATGCTCACTGTGCTTCACTTATGGGTTTACTAAGATATGAAGGCCTCTTGTGTGTTTATATAAAGTCTGCTGGATCAACAAACTTAAATATAATTTGTTATCTTTCCTTTAATGTATGGTGTAAAAGCTGAATTCCATGGGATTTGGGAGAGCCTGGTATATGAGAATGGACTCAAAGCCCAGGTAAGAAAACCTCAGAGCAGTTTAGAAATAAATGATGACATGACTTTTTGGTACTTATACATTTTATGCTGTTTCCATTTTGTCTCAGCTCCTAGATTATGTCACAACAACAATTTACTTCTCAGACAAAAATGTTGACAGTAACCTGATTTCATGGAACCGTGTTGTGCTGCTTCATGGTAATTAAGTCCTCAGGTCTCCAACAATTATTTTGATTGATTAGTTCATTAGTTTTTTGCATACGGTTGTTGAATTGTCATATTTTGTATGACCACATTCAGGACCTCCAGGCACTGGGAAAACATCTCTGTGCAAAGCTCTTGCCCAGAAACTGTCAATCAGACTTTCAAGTCGGTAAGAGAATTTAGTGAATCTGCCTCAGTAAATACTGATACAGTTAAAAACTCCATTCATTTCACCATACACTCCTTCCCCTGCAGGTATTCGTATGGTCAATTTGTAGAGATAAACAGTCACAGCTTGTTCTCAAAGTGGTTCTCAGAGGTACACCTGGATTCTTTAATGTTAACTGATTTAATGGGAGATATTTCAGATAAAATTAGTTTTTAGTTAATTGTATGTTGTTGTTTTTTTTAGAGTGGTAAGCTGGTAACAAAGATGTTTCAAAAGATCCAACAGCTAATTGATGACAAAGACGCTCTTGTTTTTGTTCTGATTGATGAGGTAAAATTTCAGTCACCTTTTGATCAGCACAGTCCTTTACCAGCCGTTCTCAGTCATTAAATATTTTTCCTTGGCCCTACAGTCTTCAGTAAAAGCTTCTGTTGTTGGATAGGTGGAGAGTCTAACAGCAGCGAGGAATGCCAGTCAAGCGGGCACAGAGCCGTCTGACGCCATCCGAGTGGTCAACTCTGTCCTCACTCAGCTCGATCAAATCAAACAGTCAGAACCCTTTAAATTTTAATACCTGCAGTCAATCATAATTACAACATTTACTGCAAAGTTCTGTCCTGTTCACGCATGCTTTTGTTTTTTACTCTTTCCTCTGGGGCTCATATTTCAGACACTCCAATGTTGTGATCTTGACAACCTCCAATGTGACAGAAAAGATTGACTTGGCATTTGTAGACAGAGCTGACATCAAACAGTACATCGGGCCCCCATCAGAAAAGGGCATCTACAACATCTACCTCTCGTGCCTTGAAGAGTTGATGAAGGTGAACTAGCAAAACACTGTTGTTAGGAAGATTTTTTTTTCCTTCACAACAATGTGTCATTTGTCAAATTTTTGTGGTATATGTTTCAAAATTATAACCAAATGATCATTCCATTTGGTTCATTAATACTTGTCACTTCATACCAAGGAAGTCTTGGGTTCTTTGGTGGCAGGGCCTTTCATGTGTGCAGTTTACTTGTTCACATGTGTCTGTGTTCTCTGGATACTGTGGCTTCCTCCCACTCTAAGGTGCCCCCAGGTGTGAATATGTCTCTGTATGTCAGTCCTGAGAATAAATGTGTTGGAGTTATTACATAATTGCATCACCATGATAATTTGAGGTGACTTTTTATATAATTGGGATTGTCTTTTTCATTCAGCTTTATAAAAACAGCCTAAATATCAGCTTGGAGCATATCCAGAATAAAGGATTAAGTGGTTGCAGAACATTGATAGATGGAAGTTGATAGCTAATTTTGTCTTTCTTTCTTTTTTTTAATGACCTGTACGTTCAGTGCAAGATCATCTATCCTTGGCAGCAGCTGTTTACCATGTATGAACTAGAGACCATGGATTTTGCAAAGAGTGATGTCTCTGAACACAGTCTGATCCTGAGGAACATTGCTCTGTGAGTCCATACTCCTATAATGTAATAGCATCCAATTGCACTGTCATTGTGCGTGAAGTACCAGTGAGAACTGAAACAGCCCCGGGCTAATGTTTAATTTTCTTTTACATTTCCAGAAAAAGCAAAGGTTTGAGTGGAAGGGTACTCAGGAAGTTACCCTTTCTAGCCCATGCACTGTTTGTAAAGGTAAGTATGTCCTTTTTGTCAACAAAAGGTTAACAAAAAAAATCCTATGTTGTGTTTTTTGTTTTTTTTTTAATGTTTCTTTTTCTTTCTTTTTCAGACACCAACAGTGAATCTTGAGAAGTTTCTGGATGCTTTGGACCGGGCTGTGGATAAACAGAAGGAGGAAAAAGCTAACCTGGTTAACTGTGTCTGAACTCACACTGACCTAAAGCCGACTGTCCACCTTAAGTCACAGACACAAGATTGTTCTGTTAAACCTAGAAAGAAAAGATTTGTAGTAAAACTGTAACTTGTAACATCTTTATTGGAAGCACTATGTTAATATACTGACAAGTAATATTTTAATAACTATTATATCAAATATTTCCTCAGGTAATATTTTTGGTGTTACTTTAGAGGAGTGAGCTTGTGTCTGTGTTTCAGTAAATGTATTTACATGAAGGCTGTTAACTGTTTACTTTAATTCAACTACTTTAAAAGATATTTCCATTTTGTATCTAAAATACAGCTTTAACCTTAACAATGCTATATTATTTTTGTTTTCATGTTAAAGGGACAGGTTTATTGCTTTATATAAAATAATGGGACGCTTGAATAGACGTTAGCTCAGATGGTGGATGTTTCTGGCCAAATGACAGCTTGTGTCTCTGACATGAGTAGTGGATATTGATACAACACAACTCATGCAGGTTATTGACAGTTAAAACATTTTAAGTTCTTTGTTGTGGTTGGAAATATTAGTTTGCTGCTGTTCATTCTGTCTGTTTAAAATGTCTACATCTGTCCATTCACTGAGCTTATGTTGAAAACTATTCCTTTATCTTATCATTTTCCAGTGCAGGTCTTGTATGTTTAAAAAGAAACTTTACATGAAAATGTTCTTTTATTATATTTTTGTGTTCAAACTCAGCCATTGTGGTCATTGTTTTTATATAAAGATGTAATAAAATGTTATTTGTGCTTCTGTTCATTTTTGAAACACTGCAGTCATGTCTGCTGTTCACCACTAGGTGGAGTACAGATGCCATCTTTTTTTTTTTATCTAGAAATGGTCGTGTCTTTTATGATATGATAATTACAATGAGGGGTTAATAAATGGTTAAGTCACAGTTATAAAAGCTGCTGACCTTCACTTATATTGTGACAGTATAGTTGTCTGGATAATTATACCAGGTTGGTTTCCTTCAAACTTTTGGTTACAAATCTACACTGGGCGTAAAAGCAACCTTTACACCTTTGTCTTAAAGCATTTTACCAGCCAACACAGTAGTCTTGTTTGGTGAACCACACCTCTGCAGAGTTGTAGTATGTGTGACAGTGGTTGTGTTTACTTGGTTGATATTTGACCTTAAAACAAAACAGTTGAAAGATGATTCATTTATTGAAACTATCATACACATGCACAGTTTACATGGAGGGATCAGTGCTTCCATTGTTCATATGAGCATGTTTTGAATTCTGTGAATGCTCTGCTGCTTTGCATGTCAGCTGCTGGCTTCAGACAATGTGCCCTTTGTTTGTTGTTGGCCAACAGCTTTTTCACTCCACTTCAAAGGTGAGTTCCATCGGCTGTTCCTGAGCATAAAAGGAAAGCAAGCATTTAATTCATTTCCATTCACACACTATATCATTATCAGTGACACCTTTAAAGGAATCTGTCTTCAGTGTTTTGTTGAGTATGTCACATTATTTCCTGTATATTAGTTTTATTTATGTTACCCAGATAATAAATGTTTGCCTCCTCGACATCTTGAATCCCTGTTTAGAGTTTATATTTTCACTTAAAATCATAATGTTAAGATCAAATACAGGGAAAAGATTTATACTTTGTTAATAGTATAATCAAAGCTTCAAGGATTTTTTTTTGTCTGCGTAAGGTTTTACAAGAAACCCAGACTGGATTTCCCCTCTTTTAACTAAAGCAACATAACTGTTATTTGTTTGAATAATCCCTTTAATCCGACCCTATCTTTTACACCTAATTGTTTGGTACACACCATTTTCTTATGTCAATGAAGTTTTTATGTGAGGTGAATCACATGCGGAAGCTCCACTTTTCTCTAATCTGATCACTGATCACAAAGTGGAGAGAAAAGGAGAACTGTACTAAGAACAGGCATGGTAAATAAAACCATAATTGCCCTGTCTGGAGGCCTTATTCTTTTGATTGTAGTTGGTCCAAAACCAGGCAGCTGTTAAAAGGCAATCAAGGCAGGAGAAGGAAGAAAAGTCAAAAGCCTTATTGTTACAGAGTTTTATCACTGTTTCAAGCAGTTATAAACTGTCAGAAAATCCAAACAAAACAAACAGTCTGATGTTTATCCTCTCAACCGTTGTTCAGGTACATGGCTGAAAGCAATGGAATATCACTGCATGTGCCAATGGTGATTCACATAGGGAGGGGGATTAACTTACACACATACTTATAGGCATTTTAAGAGGAAATTAAACAAATCTGCACAGAAAACCATGGAAACTATCACTCATTTCTATTGGTATAACATCACAGATTAGACTTAACAGAAATGAAGTTTACAATAACCTTTAACACAATTTATATTTCTAATCCTCCTTTGAGTGATGGAGATTGTGTTGCAAAAACTATACTTTTGCCTATACAATGATCGACATCCTGTACAAACAACTGATGAGCACCCATAAAACCCTCAATGTTTCTAGACTTCTCAGTTCTTCATCTACACGCCTGCCTTTCATGATAAACTAGGACTTTTATCTGACTGAACATTGCCCCTGAAAGAGAACGACAGCTCTGTTTCTCTTTCCAATCAAACCATGTTGTCAGAAAGTGTATGAGCAGTTGTTTTTGCTTGAGTTCTGAGGTTTTTACATCCCATATGCTATCCCATTTAAGCAGGATGTGAGTAGGAGTATAAGAGAGAGGATGTAGTGGAGACACCTTGTAAAGAAGCAGAATCCTGGGTGCTGGGCTGCATAAAGAAATGGTGATAATTAGGCACGGCAAGCAGGATCAAAGAAAGCTGCCATCAATGAGGTATGCAAATGTCGGCTCATCCTGTCAACCACAGAGAGCGATCTGAGAGTCCTGTCTGTGAAGAGTCAAATGGCAGACAAATTGATGGGAAGCACTAATTTAAAGAAGCCCTCCATCAAGATTCATCAAGGTTGGCTTGTGGTACTGAAACTGGGACACTATATATTACAGTACCCACAGAAAATAAGATGTTCTCCCAATGGTTCAGTGAATCAATGTCTGTCTCTCATGTTCTTCCAGACCAAGCTCCATTGTTTAAGTAATAAAGGATAAAGATAACAAGCTTGAAATGTAATTTCTTCTATGGCAGCAATGGGTGACTGACAACATGCCAACATGTCTCCTTACATTTCAGTGTAATCAGCACAAAGATATTTACCAAATACTAGACTACATTAATATTTTTATATTAACAGTTGCCTTAGTAAATGAATATTCATAACATTTGGCATGTGTCCTGGCGTTATGCTTGTTTTAATGCCCTGCCAAATAAAACAAACTGTAAAACCTGCCCAAGAGCTTTTGATGTGTGGTGGGTTTAAGTAAGGCATTCTTCCTGGTTCTCCTGTATAAACAGCAGTTTATCTTTAGCATGGTCTGTGCACATAACTAAAATAAATAATGGACTCTATAGTAGGCTGTCTGTGGTTAGCACACAGACTGATACTATAAAGCGCACAATAATAGTGTATGTGTCGTTAATTCCAATTTGTTTGTTTATCCTTATACACACAAAGAAACAAACCTATTTCTTTAGCATAGAAAAAGTTCAAAATATATCATGTGATATGTTCTGTTTCATACCTGATCACATTGGCACTCATAGAAATACACAGTACAAAATTACAACCATCATGTTTTATGGGAGGACATAATGAGACTTTAATCATTTATAGGCTATCATTGCTCATAAGTGGCAAAAAAAAAAATCCAAGAATTCTATATATTAAAAAAACAAACAAGAAAAGCATGTGTAATGTAATCAGAACATGTATTTTAGAACATTAGAACAAAATTTTTCAAATGTTACTGCAACATAACAGCTGATCCAGACACATGTACATTAATTAACCTCTTCAGACCTTGCAATACATTTTTGTCTTCGGTAGGGGACAAAAGTTGGACAATTTAACTTAAAAATGCAGTCCATTGCAAAGGGCATTCCATAAATAAATAAATAAATAAATCTGGAAAAAAAACTGTTGCATTATGCAGTTTCCAATCAAGCCAGTTGTTTAATGGAAAAAAAGCAAAACATTTCACTTTCCCAGGTCACAGGAGGTTAAACATCATTCCTTACATTAGTACCATTACTTCATGGTACCTAACAAAGCAGGTACACTCACTGTTCGTGCAGAAGTGGACCTTTCACACACTGTAGACCACATTGGACCTGAGATTGTTGCCTCGCGTCTTTGTTAGAATCTCAAATATTACAACTTATTAACAATTAAGGGATTTAAAATGTCCAAATGTGTCTAAAAATTCAGCAAGAAACATTACACCAACAGAGGACGCGATTTGACATCCAAACAAACACAGGGGCCAAACTACCATTCATAGTGTGTCAAGAGGCACGAGACACCAGTACAACCGGAAGTAGATTCTATGTTTTAAATAATGGTCTGTAAACTTCAGCATTCGTTCAAAACCTTAACACGTATTTGCTATTTCGGTGACAACTGCTTTTAAAGTATTAGACACGTGTGTTCTTGTCTTAACATTTTAGGGTCTATTCAACGAGAAGTTCTAAAATAATATTTATAATCGCAAAATATGTTAGAAGATTAGAAGATCACTTAACGTTAAACATTAATCTACTGGTGAGAAAAAGGAAGAAGCAGCGTTTGCATGTGGAGATATTCATACACAATTTGTCTCTTACATGTTGTCCATTTGCGAAAAAATAATGAAGAATTTCACATATTCCCTCCCTAGCCCCGTCTTCTTCTGTAATACGTCGATAAATTATTTTTTTTTTCATCGGTGGAGTTTTATTATGTTAAGACAGAAACCGGAAACGCGTCTCTCCTGTGCGCACTGGCGATGTTCTGCGCTCTGTGCTGCGTTCAAAGCGCTTCCACATTTAGTTGGAGCGAAAAGAAGTCTGGAGTCAGACAGTGAGTGCGTCCTGTCTCCTCTTTTGACCATTTTTCAATAGCTGTACCTGTGTTTTTACACACTGATGCTTCAATGAACAAGCTGCTTATATGTTGGCTTTTGGATGAAGTTGGAATATTCTTCTTGCAAAACAAGCACAATGTGACCATGTTGAATCAGTGACTGTTTTCTCCTTATCGGATTTCGGAGTACCTTAATCGATCCAAGGAAGAGAATAAGAATGGGCAAACTTCAGTCTAAACATGGTAAGATATTTTATGGTAGAAAACACTGCTGAAAAATATATTATAGTTACCTATTTCGTTTCGACACTAACAACAAATATGTCTTTTTTGCATCCTTTTATATGATGACTTTACGTGAAGCTTGTAAGCGCAGAGAAAACCCTGAAGGTGAGGAAACATTCACCCTGAGTTCATTGTTTTCAGGATTTATGACTGATCATAATCTAATATAGGCTCATATAGTATTAACTTTAGTGTTTGAGACGTCTGATTTGTTGTGTGTGTTTTTATTATTATTTCTTAGGAGACAGTTTTGTTGTGAACGCGTTCCTCCGGAGAGGGATGGAGGAATGTGAACGGTACAGCGCGACGGATCACAAGCTCAAGAACATGCAGGTATCAGGCTGTTTTCATACATTTGCTATTGACTTTCCTGTAATGAAAATAATTCAAAGCTTTTCTAAGAGAGATATTAAAATGTCTTATGATATGAAAACCAAACAACCACTTTATTCTTGAAATCATCATGTGCATATGTAAAACATACTGTAAGGTACTTTAATGTGCTTTAAAGAAAAATGACATTTCCCTCTTGTTCATGTATGTGCATCCTTCATGTCTGTTTAACATTCATGAAAAAGGTGTGCCAGGTGTGAGTGTGTGTTTGCATTTGCTGATGGGATGAGTGTGTCAGGCACTTCAAAGTTGTTTGGATGAAGCTGTTACATTCCCTCTTCCTGAAAGATGAGATGAGAAGTTCTTGACTTAAGGGGAAGTGAGCTGTATTCTCAAGCATGTGTGAAGACATGCTGATGTCTTTGCGAAGTTGTAGGTTGTTGTTCTTTCTGTCATGTGCAACAGTGCAGTGGTTATTCCCCTGCCAGCAGCATTGGATGGGTTATGACAGCCATGAGCCTCATGTATGAAGCAGCTTGGCAGAGCAGCTCAGCAGCACAGACACAGGCTGGACGGAAAGGTAGTTGTTTCTCAGACTGAGGGATATAAAGTTTGCTCTTGTGGCTGCTGGCATCATGACTCAGGGCTGTGTCTTTTTCCTCAATGCCTCCCATTCTAGTGCTGCTCCCAGTAGGCAGCCCTCTGTGGCATAACATTACATCACTTCAATTAGTGTGTCGTTTTGAGGGGTACAAGAGTCTTGCTTCTCAGACAGAAACAGCAAGAAGTTCACAACAGAGGTACTGACAATTTGTAAGGTGGGTGGTTGTAATAGTGGAAGAGTTATGGATTATATCAGTGCTATAAACCGCCCACTCATGGCAAATTAAAGGAGAACTTTACTCTGCTTCAGAGGAGCTGGAGTTCACACTCCCCTGAAGGGAAACCACCAAAGGAACAAGCTTGGCACTTACTAGTAGGATCCCACCCTCACTTCTATCAAAGTCACACCCCTGATTTATTTGATGGCATTAGTTACTTTTCAAGGATTTTAACAGACAACAGCTGGAAAAACTCCAGTATTAAATGAACTGGTTCCTTAATTTTTTATTCTGTGGCACCAATATGGGATTAAAAGTGTAGAACAAACTCCACTCACATCTATTATGGGGTTTTTGTTCTCTGGTTCATTTGAATTAATTAAGCAATGTTCTTTTTTAGTAAATCTTTGCATTTAAAAGTCTAATATCTATGAACGTATTCTGCCTTTATGAGTCAATAAAATATTTAGTTCTTGATGTAACAGATTTCATGACTCAGCTAGGATTAAACCGATCTATGAAATCAACATGAACTCATGAAATAGGTCATTGTTTGACTTACTGAAAATTTATTATTCACATTAGTATAAACTAATAGAGCTTGTGTCATGCTATATGAAATGGTTGACTCCTGCAGTATATCTACATCTAATATAGAGGCTGATTATTTTTCCAGCGGTGTTTTTCTTCCATTCAGCAGACTTCCTTTAAACAGGGATAGGATTTATCTCCAGAGTGCCACAGTAATGCTATTTCCTTGTTTGATCCCACATACTGTTAATTAATTCTTTGCTTGTATTAGGTTACACTGACAGTTTTCCAGATACAATTATTGGATTATGTGTTCTTACATGTCTAGGGCTTGAACAAGTCCAAGTCAAACAGAAAGCAACACTAATGTTATAATTATTTTTGAGGGATTTAAAGTATGTCATAAGGATTTTTATATCAGTTTGATTTTCTCCTCTTAAGTGTTTCAACATATGACTTTCACTCCTTCACAGTATACTTCTCTGGACTGCACTGGGTGATGAGCTGCAGAGACAGTTAAAATTACTTATGATTTCATATAAGAGGTGATTGGTCAAACATACCATTTAGCTGTGACCATCCCCCTCCTCATTGTCAAATGGGGGAGTAGGATTCCTGAGCTGTCTGGCTGTGACTTCAAAGCGCGGAGCTGGGAGTTATAAAAGGGCTCTGATATCAGTGGAGCCTCCGAACCCTCACCCCTCTATCCCCCTACCCTGTCCTGGGGGATGGGCTGAAGGATGCAGTACTACTGGGTAGCAAAAAAAAAAAGAAAAGCATTGACATAGGCAGTTTCTAACATCAGCTTGTAGAAACCTGTGATTCTCCTCAATTAATCTGTCATTTTAATCAGAAAAAAAAATCATAAATACTTTGTTGGAAGAAATAACAAAAGATAAAAGGATATAAAAGCTTGTTTAAACATTCATATTGCTCCGTCGTGTAATCCCAATTTTACTGATGTAATCCTATAGCTCCATTAAAATGTGGACAAAGACAACATGATTCAGCAAGATGACTTGGCAGCAGTTTGTCTGGTTTGACACTTCACTGCAGGTGTTCCAGGCGTCAGCACCAGGTGTAAAGTAGACACACCAGCACAGGTGAGACGGAAGAGGCAGCCCGTGCCAAAACAGAGGAGAGTTTGTCATTACTGAATATGTAAAACACAGAGGGGCAGCGCGTCTCAAATCCCAACCCTGTACTTATCCAAACCTGTGTGTTCATTAGTGGAAGAGCTCTGAGAAGGTTCACTGTGTTTCACCTCTGGAAACATCAACACATCAACAGTCCAGACCCTCACACACACAACCACACTGCTTCATTTTGGAGTTTCAAACAGACATGCTTGAATGCCCAAATAATGACAGGCTAATTCAGCCTTTCAGCACCATCTTTTGTCTCAAAACTTCCCACAGACTTGGCTTGTGAAGAGGGAGTGTGTCAACATTTAAAGTTCCACAACAAAGACGTTTATTATTCACTTTGAAAGGTTAATAATATCACACTTGAAGTAAAAGGCTCGGTTAGGGATTCAGTTGGATGTAATGATGTGGCAAAAGCTTTGAGACTCAAATTTATTTTGACTTATGAAGTTACATAGCACTCAATAATAAATGAGGTTTAAGAGCATAGTTCCCATGCAGCTCACTAAACTAATTGTACGCTAATGTTTTTTTTAACATTCATTTGGAATCTGTGAATAAGACTTTCCCCATACATAAAAATCCTCATTTGGCCATCAGGCCTAAAATGGATGTTTTGTTTGGACAGTTTTGCTTTTGGGCATTTGGGTATATCTTCAAGTCCCTGTGTTAATTTTGAGTTTGCAGTGTTTGATTTGGATCTGAAGCAGGGATATCTGTGTAATCTTAAGGTTGTGTCCCCAAATGACATTTTATTTTTCAGTATACAGAGTCATAAATGTGAAACTGGGTTTATTGATTTATTTATTTTTTTGTGTGTGTTGTGTGGACTGAATATAACTACGCAGCTTCTTCATTGCGTCTGTTTATTTTCATATGTTTTATGAGCACAAATGACAGGAAAAAGCCTGTACATGTGGCAGCGTTACCAGGGAGCCATACATACAGGGACAAAAAGGTGTGCTCATATATGTATTGCTTTTGAAGAGACTTAAAGGCATTTGGAGAGTTTGTTTTTTTCCACCCCTCTCCCTCTCTCTCTCTCTCTCTCTCTCTCTTTTTTTTTTTCTGAAATTGGCTTCACAAGAAGGCGAGCTGTGAGCCTTCATCTCTGAATGAAAAGCATGTGGCTGGCATCCAGAACAGCGGGGTCTTTCAGCACGGCCCCGGCAGACATCTGTTCCTGGTTTGTACAGCAAAATCCTGGAGCAGGGAGAGGGGCTGTGGTGGGAAGGGGGTGCAAGGGTGGCGGGGAAGAGGAAAAGAGGAGGAGGAGGAGGAGGAGGGGGGGGTGGGGATGGGGGTTTAAGGGTGTTTTTTTTCTAGGGGGGGATATTTGAGGGGTTTTAAAGGTAGTGGGGGAGGGGAGTAATGACAATCCTCATCCGCTTTGTCCACCGTGTGGCTTTGAGATGACCACTGATCCCCCCCCCCCATTTATTAACTTGGAAATCCCACTGCTCTGTTTGGATGCCTCGTCTACATGGGTCACCATTTGTCCAGAGTAAACTTCACTTCTGTGTCAGTGTAAACATCATCACCTGGTCGCCTTCGACACTTGTCACAGGAGCGAGATGCTTGTTTTGGCCATTCTTTCATGTGCTGGTGTCTATCGTCACATGGTTCTCTACTGCTCTCTCTCTCTGTCTTTCTCTCTGACTTTATGTTTGAGTGAACAACTGAGAGGCTGAAGTGGTTTTGTGTGGCCTCATGGAGAAAGACACTGGAACACTGCAAACTGATTAAATGTTTATTTTCCAGGGGATATTTATACTATATGAAGTACTTTGAAGTAGTTTGCTCACTTTAACCCTAGTTCCCCTGTGACTTCAGCTCATGGAGGGGGTGGGGGGTGGTCTATGTGGACATCAGGAGGAAGTGCCAACATACAATCAGATGTGAGATATTAGGAGGTAGGTGTATAAAGAAAACTTGATTGTTATACTGAACCTCTGTAATATTATATTCATTTATACTACTATACTCTATCTACAATGATACAAAATTAAACACAATTAAAGTAGTATATTAATACCTACAGTGGTAGCCAACATTAGAAGATTTGACAGAGCTGGAGATATTAGCCTTTTGTCACTAAAATAGGATTTTATTTCATAATGTTTATAAAACAATTCATATGATTGCTCTGAATGCAACACATATCAGAAGAAATGAGTCTACTCACAACTGTTTTTATGCACCTTTGACTTTAGTCGTTAGTATTCAGCAACTTTTGCAACAATTTCAGTACACAGTAAATTTTGCAGTGTTAAATCAACACTTAGAGAGTTTATTTAACTTCTTCTAGAGTGTATTTGGTCCCATTGTCTCCAAATTAACACTGCAAAATCTACAGTGTAGTACATCTCTGACATAGCATCAGTATAGTTATTGTGAACTTCAACATTATTGCTATCCCGTGTTCTCTGACATCAAGGGGTCCAGTCCCTCAATTTCAATTTAGAATTTGGTCATTTCAGTCTTTTTTATGGGCATTTCAATGACCAACTGAACAGAAAATAAATGTAACCTCTTTAAATGTATGTGTTTCACCACCCTTGTATATGACAATTAATTTTTCCCCCAACAAATTTCTAAAAATGTATCTCTCTCTTTAAGTATTATTCTCATGTTATAATCTAAGAATGCTTATTTGCCTCAGTAGATGAATCAAACAAATATTGACTGGAGACAACACGACAGTTGATGTCATATGATGTTTCACAGAAATACCATGGATACATTAATCTTCCTGACAGTAATCAAATGCAAACTATGTATATTTACATAACAGACAGCATTTCCTTCATTGTAGGAACTCTTATCAACAGACATGCAGAATGAAACTATGTCATTTTTGACGTTGTCACTCCCACTGACATCGCTTTGAAGTCATTTCTTGTCGCTGCTTTTCGAGATAATTATCTCTGGCAAGGAAGTTATGTGATCATTGCTGTTTATTTTTCATCTTTCAGTCTGTCAGCTGGATTATGCAAAACTGCTGTGCCAATTTTCACGAGACTTGTTAGAAAACTTAGTCCTCTTCTACCTCTAGGGCATGAGCTAAAGACGAACTCTACATTTTAGAACAGATTAATAAAATGGGATGAAGGATGGGAGTTTTTCACTTTTTTTTTTAACATTGGAGAGACTTATGCCAACTTAGCATAGAAACAGTAGATGTGGATAACATAGGTTACAAGTTTAGATTTAATAATATTGTTTCTACAGAAAAAGTGGAACTGGTTTTGGTGCAGGGGGGTGTTTTTTGTATTCAGGAGATGTGTTCTTCAGTGGGATCAGTGTAGCTTCAGTAGAAGTCATCTCAAATGCACTCATATGTGTAGGCCAAAACATTTTGAGTGGATCCCATTACAGGATTTCAGTGACACTACATGACCTAGACAGGCGTGCCTGCTGATGACAGGAGGGAGACCTCACTTCCTCTGTGGTGGTTGGTGCAACAGCGTGCTGGTGGCTGTTTGGGGCAGCCCCGCCGAGGGTTAACACTGGTCTGTGTCTTTGCTCTTGCGCCCTGCCAGGGGAAAGAAAATACCTGAAGCTGGAGCCCAGTGCTTAGCGCTGACATTTTTGGCAAAGGCTGCTGGATCCAAGTCTGTGTTTGATCTTGTGCATCTCCCAGCCAAGTAAAACACCGGGAGACTCAAAGGTTATTACATTTTAGTGTGTAAGGTATGTTTCCACATAAACCCCTGTTCCCCCTTAGAAAGCTTTAGCTCTTTTCCAAGTGGACTTCATTTCGCAAGCCTTAGAGTAGCCAGGGGAATATTATATTTTTTCAGTTATGGTTGTTGGTGATGTTGTTATATGTTGTCATTATAGCCATTGTTAATTGAATACATTGTTTAAATTACATGTTGAGTGATTATAGAGCATATGATCAGCTCAATGAGGATGAAGATGTTTTAAACTTAACATAAGAAACAGCAGAGATTTTGCTTGTTTGTACAAAGAGGACCAGGGATTCCACATCGGACATGAGTTTGTTATAAATTCGACCAGTGGAAACTTGAGATTGTCTCCATAAAGGCCAGCTCTTGACCTAACATACAGTATATTCCACAATACAAGCATAGAAGAAACTCAATAACAGTTTCCAGCACAATTCACAGAAATGAGAAGTCAATGTGATGGATACCTTGACTTTTGTTGCTTAGAAGATGAAAAATACATAAATAAAAAGACAGAAATGGAATGTAGATGGCAAAATTATATTCATATTGTGATGGAATGCATAGCTTGCTTATGGAAATTCACCTTCTGTATTGTTCTTTTACTTTTAAAAAAGCCTCCAGAGTTACTGTTGTATGCTTAGAAACTTCATATATACTCTACATTCCTGAACCTGACACCCTGCTAATTTTGAGGCTAGGGAATGAAACACCACACACACCACAAACCCTGGCTTCCTGTATACTAAAAGTGGAGCACCCAGAGCTGCTGGCATTGTTACTCATTTGTTGTGATGCTATGCTGTTTGAAGCAAAGTCTCAAAGTATTCATGACATGTAGACCAACAATTCTCCATCACTGTTATGGTTCGAGGACATATTCCCTCATATGTCCCTCGTGATGTTTTGTATTTTCAATGCTGAAATCCGGTAACTTTACCTCACATGTATTTGATGTTCAAGGTAACCTTGAGGGGAAAAAACATCCATAGCAGAACTGTGTTCATATCTGAGCAGATTTTACATACTATCCACCTTCCCGTTCTCCAGTTTCATATACAATGCCATAGTGCTAGATTTATCAAACACACCCAAACCCAGACCCCCGAGGAGTTAGGCATCTTCCACTGTGCTCTGAGCTGAGCTTCCCCTCTTTGGGACCCCAAGCCTGCACATGTGTAGGTATCGCTATTACTCAGCTCATAAAACGCCACAGTCCCATCTGAAAGTGGTTAGCTGTTGAAACACACTAGCAGCTTCAAAGCTTGGAATCAGACTCTGCAGACAGCACAGACCCGGACCTCCTTCTGCACATCACATTCCTCTCCAATGGGGAAATGGCTGCAAACTTGCTTTTGTTACACAAACCTGTTCCCGCCATCAAACCCTCAACGGGTTTCCATTAAAAGGAAGTGGTTTATTTTTGTCATGGGTGGTAATATTTGAAGGGGGGGGGGGGTAATTTGGAAAGAGATGATGGCAAAATACTTCAACTAGTCCACACTAAAACAGTTTAACCATTCTCATATTCTGTGCTGATGTATTTATATACCACCTATACATCTTTTGTGCTCTTTCTATATGTGACAAAAAAGGAGGGAGAAGATGAAACAGTGCTGAAAGAGGCCACTGTTCTCATTTCCTCTGAAGGCAACCTTCTTTTCTTCCCCCACCCATTTCTTTCCTGAGCCCATCCACTTCAAAAGCTGACCTGGCCCTGTGTGCCATGTAACATGTTTACCTAAAGGATCATTTCAAATAAACAGCAGTTCTCCTTGAGATGCCTGCCCCCTTGCTAAGATGTTCAGAGACACCATCTGCTCTTAGGAGGCGCTCCACAAAGAAAACATATTCTCTAAAATCCAGCTTTTATTTCTTGAGCTGTTGCAGCATTTCATCTCATACATAAGACTCAGACTCCTAAAAAGGAAAGCTGTTTTTCATGTCTTTTCACAAATATTTCAGCCAAGAGACTCCTGTAAATGAATACTGCTAAGCATTCTGATACTGTTGTTGAGCAAGGTATTTCTCTATATCCAGCACCTACTTTTTCATGTTGATAGGGGCCTGGCTGATCCTATCATTTCAACAATACCAGTGTATCAGGATATCTGAACTTTTACCCTCAGCATCATGTGCTCAGCTTTAAGGTGTTATTGCACATCAGCACCTTCTGCTCTGTGGAGCATAAATCCACTTCAAGAACTTTTATCAAACATAAAGTGTCACACTTTGTGCTTTTAAGTGGGCTGCCTCCTGACTCGCTATGTGATAGAGAGCAAGACTCCATCAGCATGAAGGCTTGTAGCTTTACACCTGAGATTAGATAAGAATATGCAAGCGGCTAAGCTAACTCAGCTTGTAAGTGTAGACTCCTTCGTAGCTTTATAGCCCCAGTTTCCAGTAATTAGGGCTGAGAAAGCAGCAGCTTTCTATGCGCTCTGTTGCAAAAGCTGAGCTGGAGAAGGAGGTGGAGCTGAGCTGAGCTGCCCTCTGCACCGTAGCCTTTTGATCTCTGCTTGTGCCATGGATGAATTACGTTCCAGAATTTCACACTGGAGAACAGTGTTTCAGACACACACAGCAAGTCTGTCAGGTCACTAAAGTGCACACATGGCAGCTTCAGTCCAAAAGGAAGAAGCACAGATGTTACAATCTCGCCTACTGTGGCCTCAGAATCTCTATTTGGCATATTTCTGTGGTGTGTCACAAATAAAAATTCAAATTCATGGCTTGCAACATGAACCTTTAAAATTCTTGTCTTGCAGGAATTATTTAAAAAGTAACTCACCATTCACATACCCTCATATCCTTTTTTAGTAATTTTCTTTGAGAATAATTCAACAGTGATATGAATGAACTTTGAATATTTTTGGTGCATCAATAATTGGCTCATACTCTTCCTTTTCTTCCTCAGTCACATCTTCAGCTTTAAACTTTGTCCTTTTTTCATGGGAAGTTGAGCTTCATATGCCAAAATAGTACAGCCAGTGGCTCATTGGCAACAATCCATTTAACATATCCATGCTTCCTTCACATCGTGTGACGATCATCCTTTGCTTCCTTTGCTTCCTGTGCCCAGCAGGAGTATATTTTTAGGAATCGTCAGGAAAACACTTGGTGTTGACCCTGGGATAACCCCCTGTCTAGTTCCAGGCCTGTGAGGAACTTCACAGCTTGGAATTACGCCTGTTCTTGCAGTGTCAAGAATTCTCGTGGTCTTTGAAACTGGCAATCAGTACCAGCTGGAGGAGACAGCAGTACTGGACAGTTACACAACAGCCCAAAATAAAAGAGGGTGCTGCTAACTTTGAATATGCAGAATTGTGTCAAATTCAAAAGATTTTTTGTTAGAACTATTTGTTAAGCCAAGACTTTTTTTTAAAGTCTTTCCCAAACTATGTTGGCAGAATGGCCTGAAACCTTAAATATTTCATAGTTTGGAGGAACAGTACCAATTACGCAAACAAGTGGAGTCTCCTGGGACTTGAGGTTTGGCGAGTGCTATTCAGAATATTTCGGCTACTGCAGATGAGTCATTTGCCTGTCTGCTTTGCTGGTCAGCCTTGGTTATTTGTTGCATCCTAAGCTCTGTGTTCTGTATTTGGCTGTCTCTGGCCAACAAGCGTAATTTCCCCTGAGGGCTGATTGCAATAATAGTACAGTACAACAGCAGCCCATTTCTGGTTGGTCAATCTGCCTCCCAGATGGATGTGTTGAGAGTTCATGCTACATTACAGACTGATTGGTCATGGCAGCATAAGCTCCTCTTATCATAGTCAGTCATATGGATCTGTACCTCTCTGTGTAAGTTACCCATAGGGAACAGTAACTAGTGAACTGTAAAGCTTTGTGTTTTGACCCTGAACCTGCTCTTATCCTCCTGGAAGACTAGCTGGGGAAACTAAGAAGCAGCTCATCCATTAACCCGCAAACCTTTAACAGCCAGAGTGATTTTTATTTGTAGCCAAAAAGCCATTTTGGATCATTTTGACAGCATTATTCATGTGTACCCTCAACATATAAAGCATGATGCTGCTCTTCCACACTAGCATGCAGCTGTCCTTCCAAACATGATTTGTTTACATTTCTCAGTCACCCACAGGAGCACTATAACGCCTGTAGCTCTACCAGCCTCCAACCACAGAGCCTTGCCCCCATGAACTGCCAGACCTGATTTTCAAAGCTGTGACTCAAATCCCTTGCAGCTTAACAAAACGAGCAGTGAAAACAGTGGTGTTGGCGGTTATCTCACAGGTGAGAGCAATTATCTGACATCTCTAACTGACATCTCCATACTAGACTCACAGCGTTGAACCTGACACTAAATACAATTCACAGAAAGTGACATTACAGGTGAGAGCGGCTTTGTTGAAATGGTTTTCTCCAAGTAAAAAAGGTTCAAAGATGAATACAAAGTTTTTCTGACTGCAACTGACATGCACCGGTTTGCACAACTCTGGCTACATGAGATCATTGGCGTTCTGCTCAGTGGGATAGCTATGAAGAGTACCACCCCAGCTGTAGAAGAGGTGGAGTCGGACCATAATGGGATTGACGTCCGAGCCACCTCGCCCACAACCTGGCATTCTGAGATCCTCTGTGTTGTTTAAAGGGCCTGTGGAATGTGGAACAAATCCCCTCAGCTTTATCGGCCTGGATGCACTCCCCATTGGCCAGGTTTAACAGCCAGAGGCCTGCGCGGGAGCTTACAGAATTTCACATGGAGGCCAGAAACAGAGGAACATCCTGTTTGAGTCTAACCGCCTGTCCCACACTGGCTTTGATATGCCGTTGCCTTGTGCACTCTCCTTTTTCTTGTTTGTCAGGGTGTGTTTGCATGTTTGAAATCTGTACTGCTTGTATCCTGTCTGGTTTCTCCAGGCAACTTTTTTTCCCCTTGAGGCCTGTTGCTACAGTTGCTTCACTGTAGTTTGTTTACATTTAGTATAGTGAGTTTTAAAATTGTATCAAACATGCTACATTTCTTATCAGCAAAAGTGTAAATTTAAGGTCCTAGGTGTGGATCTGAGTCAAACTCAATAATCAAAAATTTGACTTGTCTTGCTGTGAGTTTTGACTTTCTAGAGACTTGACTTTGGCCTGCGATGCAAAAATATTCAAGTTCAGCAGGCATGAGAGGTTTTACTCTTAAATCCTACAATAATAAACATGTAAATTTCACTGTCACTTCTGGCTGCTTAAAGAACCATTGCTTTGCTTTTTTGAGTAGATCATTAAATGTTTGAGTGCATATAACAGAGCGCTGGTCATATAAAACTTGATGCAGAGACTATTGCATTACACCATCAAGCCTTGTTAACTTTGACTGAAACAACATGTTCTCTGTGCCGTCATACATTGAGTGGCACCAGAGGTTAAACTTGATTTCACTTTTTAGTAAACCATTCGTTTTTTGTTGGTCCTTCAGTTGATCACTTTCTTGAAGGATGATGATATGAGCTTCTATGTCTATAATTTAAAACATTTGCCTTACCCAGATTCATGAGTGTGATCCCAGCCACTGGTATGAAGCCCAAGTCCCTACAGTAGCTGCCTGTCTGACAGCTGAGAGGAGGGTAGTCCATTACATCAACTCCTATCAAAGCCCACTTTAATGAAGGCAAGCTGATTACAGCACTGGTGACAGATGCAGGATGACCAGCCAGTGATGCTAATCTTTGTTTATGCTGTCCAGCAGGTCATAATCAAAGTGAGAAGAAGATCAACGATAGGGTGAGGGGGCTGGAGGGACGCACAGAGTTTAGGAGATAGTCTCCTCTGATTGAAGCTGAGCGGGTGACTTTCAGTGGTTTACATGCTGCTCTTACACAGACAGGCAGGCACGCTCATCTCTCCACACAGCTGTTGTTATACTAGGACCGAAGAGGCTTCACCCAAATGATTCATGTCCTGCCAAGAGAGAGGGGTTTGCCTCCTGTTTGACCTCAGAGAGAGTCCTGCTACCTTGAAAGGGCCATATCTGGACCATCTTGGCCACATGGGGCCAGTACACATGACAGGATGGCATTCTGTCTTGATCTCATTGGCATTCATCGAAATGCATGTCATGGAACCCCGATACATAGATTAAATACCTGACGTAATACACAAAAGTGCGATTTATCTGTCTGGTAATGGTAAGGATTGAAAGCTTAGTTGTTATTCTTATGGTTTAGCATGGAAATTCCTCAAATCCTTTAAAAAAGTGCTATAATGACTCAGTCATTATATCAGTGCACTGTTCTAAACTTAATCACAGAATGATGCTTATAGAATGGGTTTAAACTGTAATCATGAGGAACATTATTACACACGCTAACTCCAATCCAGCAGTCAATGCAGCAGTGTTTGTTTTAATATTCTTTCTCGATACTAACCGAGGCCAATCCAGTCTGTTGACTCTAAGCACCATAATTACCCTGACTTGGACTGAAAACGTAGCCTGATTAAGGAAAGGGGAAAGAGAGCTCACTCTTCAGATGTCAAGTCATCAGCATATTGTTCTTTTACTGTTTTGCAAGAGAGGAGACCAAAGTTGTGCAACGGGCCTTCTCTCTTTAGTTTCCCCCATATTTTTTGTCAGAGCCCCCTCCCCCTTTCTACCCCTCATCTCCCTCTCTTCAGTGTAACCGCTCACATCTGGTTTTGAGTCAAGGCCAGGTTGGTTTCTTCTGGAATGGAGGACTTTTATTTCTCAATGGCCCCACTCCCTCTCCAGTTTCATTCTGTGGCAAAGAGTATGCAGTTTGTTTACAAAGCGGTGTTCTTTTCTTTATATTGATACTTCTCAATCCTCATTTTCATCACCGGGGAACCCCACAGTCATCCAAAACTAATTCCCAATAGGATCTGGAATTGGCTGACAGTCTTCAAGGCTTTTTTGGGGCAAGTGTCAAGTCCAGGTGACCAAATCTGTAGAAACTGAGTATGTTCTGGAGGAATAGCTGCTAAAGTTTTTGTTTCCCAAGACATTCTCTGTGTTAAATTAAGGAAGTAACTTATTGGTCAAGTTTGGATGAGTGAGGGCGTATGCAATTTGATATAGAGGGACTGATTTTGTGGAAGAAAAAGAAGAGAGAAAAACATAGGGAGAGATCGAAACATAAAAATGAAGTGTATAGCACTAACAATTTTTGCACAATATATGTAGCTAGTTCATCAACAATTCATATAAAATGCAACCTCAGAAGAATTTTCACAACCACATGGCTTCAAACATATACAAGGAAGCTTCCAGAGAGTATTATGGTTTTGTATTTTTTACCAGCATATGTTTGTACTTAGATATGCATCCAAACATCTGATCAAACTGCCATATTTCATATCCTGAGGCCAGATGAACTTTGTAAACAGCTTTCGTGTTAGTCTGTCCTGTTTGTGAAGATGATTTTACAAAATCACTTGTGTATCATACGGTTTGAAGAATGGACTAAAAGAAGTGTGTGTATTTATATTTAGGGGGTGAGCTAAAGGGGGTATGTGAGAACAAAGATGTGCAGTGTTTTCCAGAGGGAGGATGGGTGGTAGGGAGGCAGAGGGAAAGAGAGGCTGCTGGGGGATGTCTGATGTCACCTGGTAGGGAGCTATGAAAGCTTCCCCTGGTTACCCTATCCCACATAAAAGTCTGGCAGTAGGCTGAGGCTTTAGGGAAGCTTGGCAGAACTGCAGCATTAAACAGGAACAAACATCACACACCTCTCTGTCTGTCTCTTATGTCAAAGTGTTGAGAAGACAGAGCCTGTTTACATGGAACAGTGTCAGCGCATACTTCCAGTGTTTGTTTTTTTTTACAGATCTAATACCTTATCATCTCCGTGTCATTTTTTTCAACCATCTGCCCCTCATATTTTTACCCCAATCTGTCTTCCATACACCTAATATCACATGCTTTGTAGCAGTACATATTGTGGGTTTCAGGTGTATGCCACCGGTGGAAAACAAGAAACCATTTGCCCAAAAGTGCTCGCACATTTTGCATTGCCTACAGAGCAGTTTGTGATCTGATAGTGAAAGAATGAGAATATCTCGATGCCAGAAAGCAGTTAATTACACATGTGGTGGGCAGATTTGAGGCCCGACACTGTGGGTGATGTGGATGGGGATGCCATGTGTTTAGACGTTAAACTGCAGACTGTGGTCAGACCCAGCCTGCTCTCTCATTAGCTTTCCCAGTGGATGTAATGAGCATGAAGGTGGAGGTGGCGGTGGTGCTGGTGGGTGCTGTTATTTTGTGGAGGAGCCATGTGTTCTGTACAAGCCCTGCTTTCCCTACGTGCTCAGCAAGACGCCGTCTGATACATGAATTTTAATTAGAGACGAGATTCACTTATGGCAGTTAGTTGATTGATTTGTTCCATTATATTTAACACTGAAGCCTGTCTCTCATTTAGAGGTGCTTATACCTTGCTCTGCGGTCTCATAGGAACAAGGATGAGAAGAATCGATGATTTGCTTTGAAGTTCTTCCGAGCAGCAGAACAGTATGTCTGCATGAACTCCCTCTTCCTTACATACTGCCCTTCATTAACGGACTGCAGTACAAAGAAGAGAGATAAAAGCATCCAGTGTAGAAAGGAAACAACAGCTTGGCTGCAGGAACCACAAAAGATGGAAATGTATGTGTGTGTGTGTGTGTGTGTGTGTGTGGTGTATGAATGTGCATACGCTTGCAATGACTATTTGTTGATTAAAGACTGCTGCTTGTTTGGGGCCCAGGGAGCGGTACCAGTTGTCTCCACCTCTCCCAGAAGTCTTCAAGGGTCTGTGAAAATCCACCTCCACATCTCCCACTGAACTCCCAGGGACTGGAGTGAGCAGCAGATAGGCCCTATCTCCCCTCAAACAAACACATCCTCCTCTGCGTCTACTCTTATCTGCTCTTCTCGTCTCCCATCTTTGTTCCCCTTATCTTTCCTTTCCTCCTTCTCCCCTTTGTGCCCTCTTTCCTCCCCTCTTTCTTTCTTCTTTATTCCTTCCGCTTATTTCCTGCCCCCCCCCCCCCCCCCCTTCACACACACACACACACACACAGACCATTTCCCTCCCCTCTTCTACCCAAGGCTCCCATTCTTTCACTGTTTTCTCTCAGTGTCTACGGTGGCCAATTTGCAGGGGGTGTCCGAGCCTTGACCTGAGACTCCACCAGATCCCCCTTCAGCGGTGAAGGTCAGGGCCAGATTACAGGCTGAAGGTATCATCCTCTGAAGTGAGGAATAATCACGGGCTTTGAGATTGTTAAATAGAACCACAGGCCCTGGCGCTGTCATTACTCTGAGAAAGAGTGGAGGGAAAACGGGGGGGTGGGGGTCGTTCACCTAAATGCATGCAGATGTTATGACTCTCACTCTGTTGAAGGTACATGGAGTTCTTTTGTTTTCTAGCATCTATCTGTTTTTTATTTGTCTTGTTGTGCTGGGGCTCCTTGATTCAATCTGGGGAGATTTTATTTCAAAGTGTGCGTGGAGCAGCTTAGAGGACTGAGAATGACGTAAATAAGATGAATCATTTGTTGTTTAAATAGTTGTGGTTTCGGGCCTGTGCTGCACTTAATTTTCATTGTTTCCACAATCCAATTGTAATTAACAATTGTTTGAGTGTGTGTGTGTGTGTGTGTGTGTGTGTGTGCACTAAGACCCTGCTGCCTTTGCCTCAGTGTGTTTCTTCATTAGCACATGTGCAGGAGGCTTATGAATACATTGTGATTCTGTTTTATGCAGGATATAGATTATTCACATATGACAGCAGAGCCTTTCTCCTTCTCCCCGCCCGTTCAACCCTCTAGGCCCCCTTTTGTTTTACGGCTATGGAATCGTGTATTTAATCAGTCCCATCCTATCTGCGTGGAAATTTCCATCTGGCAATTATTCTCCATTCAAAATAAATACACACATGTTGCTGGGAGCTCATTGTGTGGTTTGTTTTACATAAACCAAATGTAAAAGTTCTCTGAGTCAAGTTTTCAATGAAAAAGACAACAAAAGTTTTCCTAAACCCTGGGCTTCTTCCATTAAACTCTCCTCACAGACTTCCATGTCAAGTAAGATGAGAATAAACAGGTTGGCTCAGACAGTGCTCAGATGATGAAGTGCATTATGGGTTTTTTTGATGGATGCTAGGGTCCGTTTGAAGGGCTTGGAGGAATCTTGAAAGCTTGGCTGAGCCTGTGCTCTCTGCGTCCCAGACAGTGAAACACAATAAGCGTGCAGATGTTCAAAGTGTTTGGCCCCGCCGGAGCCTCCAGCCCTCTCCCTCTCATCTGAGTAGGAAATGCTTTAGCTGGAACTGTTTGTTTTCTCTGTGTCTGTGGTCTGAACTGTAGATTCACTTACATCTCTGACACCCCCCCCCTTCCCTCTCTGTCTCTCTTTATTTCTTTCCATGTCCCAGGAGTTTCCGAATGGTGAGCTGAAGGAAGGACAATTCATAGATCAACACTGTCCCCTAGAGGGTAGGTTGAGAAGGATGCAATTCTGTCATTGATAGGTCTTGAGCTGCAGACCTAACATTCTAAATGTAATTTAATCTTGTGCAAATGTTGTTGTATATATTTGTGCATATTATGGCAGAACAATTAATTGAAATGTTGAAATTCTAAAATGCCAAAATATAATATCCAAGGTTCAGCAGCATCAATGATATTAAGGTAAAATGTGCATAAATTAAACATTTTAAAGCTACAAAGATACTATTACCATTGCAAATATGGTGGAATTTATATGGTACAAACATTTTTATCACTTTTTCTATATTTCATACAGTGAAATTGGCTAATTCACACTAAAATGCCTTTTTTAAACATCATTATTCTTTGTATATGGCATTATGATATATATACATGTCCATGGTATGATCTGTATGCATTTATTATACCAAGAAGTTGCTATGTTTTAATTATGCATGCTATACATGCATAACACATTGAGGACATTCTTCTGTTGGGCACATGTTTTATTAGGGCTCTAAGAATTCAGTTGTCTTATAGTAGAAATAAACCTTACAACACTTTTCTCATACATGTACGATACTTACAATAAGGAAGAACCAGTTATTGGCATTGCAACACTACATTTGCATTTATCTTTGCGCTTTAGCCTTTGAAAATAAAAACTCCATATGGTATATGTAAAATAAGCAATAAAAAGTCTGGGACTGAAATAAAAAGCTAAAGAAATTACCAACAGTGACAGAAAACAATAGATGTGAAGTAACTTGAAATGTTAAGAATGCTGGTTCAATTTCAAAGGGTGGAAAGCGATGTGGAAATCGTGAGAAAATGTGACATTTTGTTAGTTTCTTCCAGCTGCGTTTTCACTTTCTCTCACTTTCTGTGTTAAAGTAGCATAATTCTGGCTCAAACAATTATGATAAAATTATTATGTTGTGTGAATGGCCTATGCATTTTCCTTCTCCAATCCTAACATAGTGGAGATAAGGAAACCTGTAAAACTTGAACCTGCAGGTTGTGTTTTGGAGTTGCTTTTAATGTTTAATGTATTTTTTTTGTTTTTATTTCCAGTGGTTCTTCCTCCAGAGAAAGCTGAGGGTTGTGAAAGCTACCTACAGTACCTGCACTCAGAGGACGGAGAGAGAGAAATACTTAGAGAGTCCACCAAAGCTCCGGGGAAGAAACGCATCAGTCTGGATGTATGTAGTGATTTAACAATACATTGCAATACAAGTGGTTGGGATTTCTATAGGTTACAATATGTGTTGTGCACTACAAAGAGTGAGCACGGTACTATTGGGATTTCACTTTGTATATTCAACTCATTTTGTCGACATGTTCATAATTAAAACAACAAACTTAGGTGTGAGTTAGAAGGACTGTATGTCTGCACTTGACTGGGCTGTCGGGCAGGGACTTCCCAGCAGGCTAAAATACGCAAAAGTTAATGAATGTAGCTTGACCTGAGAGAATTTTTTAATGTCAGGAAAAGTTATGTTTCTGCCAACAGCCAAGAGTTGAACCTGCACTATGTTCAAGTGAGTGAAAATTATTTAAACACAAGGTCAGAGAATAAATAAATGTACAGTGAATAACCTCCATCACATCTTGTCTGCCTCCATGCTGACACTATTCCAGCCCATATCCTGACTGAATCGAGGGACCAATAAACAGAATACATATATTATATTGTTTAGATTTGCACGTTTTTGAGAAGTGATTAGATCTACCCTTTGGTGATTAAGCCAGGTTATGCAAGCTGCAGAGATATTTCAGAACCATAAAGGGCTGCCTCTCCCTGGAGTCTCCTCTCTTGTACATGTACTCTGCCTTTTACACAGTGTCAGCGCTCCACCATGCCTGCAGCAGGGCCTATATTCCAGATGTTTATTTTTCCAATTATGGCCATGTTACCAGATACATCTGATTCAAAGTTACTGCCAAGAAGTTGTAACTGAGAGCAGCGGTTGCTCCCATTTTTCCTCAAAAATGGTACAAAGTCAAGGTCATAGTTGTAGGTCTCAACAACTCAATACTTTGCTTCTTCTCCCACAAATGACGCAGAATCGATTCCCCTGTGAAGTGACCTTTTAAACTGTTTGAAAAACCACAAGCCATAATGTAACAACTGCCCGTTTCTTTCTTAGAGATATGAATTCCTTAAAAAAAAAAATCATGATCTCTAGCAGACATGAGTTACTGCTGTTGTTAATTTCAGATAACTTGCTATCAAGTTATCTGAAAAATACTCCAGAGATTTTCCTTTGAATTGAAATTATGTGTTTTTCTCTCTTGTTGACTGTAAATTCTTGAGCAAAATTATGTAAAATAGATCTCTCTGGAAAAAGTTTAGTGGATTTTACTCAACATCGCAGCTATGTTGGATGAATTGGATGTATTTTGCTGCCCCCTGCTGTCAACATATCAACAATTAGCTTCATTTCGTATTTATTTGTACCATATAATATTTATGCACATCAATTGGTTCTGTTAGTAAACTGTTTTTATCCACAGGACTTGGAGTGTGATGTTTCTCTGGAGGATGATAACCGTCAGGAGTGGATCTTCACTCTTTATGATTTTGACAACAGTGGCAAAGTTACAAAAGAGGTGTGTATGTGTGTTTAATGTCAATGCAGTGACACTATCTGTGTTTCTGTATCAACTACAGTGATAATGTTATTTCTTGTGTATCAACAGGACATGTCTAGTCTAATGCACACCATCTATGATGTGGTGGACGCCTCTGTGAATCACTCATGTCACAACAAGAGCAAGACTCTACGAGTGAAACTGACCGTTACTCCAGAGCCCAAATGCCATAAAAAAGAAACAGGGACAGGTAAGTGTCCAAGAATGATCTCAGTCAAGTTTAAACCAAATGATGTTTCTGTGTGGGACAATATTGGTTAGATTTAGATTTGCTCCTTGTTATGAACATACATTTAAAAAATCTAAATCTAAAAACTTCCATGATCCCACATCACACTACGCACTATGTTATTGTTTTGAGTGCACAGCCTTTAGCAGAAGCGTACTCTTTGTTTAAACAGACACTGCTGTGCATTAGGGTGGTAATGTGTGCATTTTTTTTGTGTTCTGAGCTTGCTTTGTTTCTGTCCTTGCAGATAGGTCTCACCAGGAGGAGGGGCGTTCTGCAGACAAACGACTGTCTTCCTATATCAGGTCAGTACAGGACACATCTACTGGGTCTATATCCCTATTGTGTACAGTGTGGTTGTTGCAGAATAAATAATTAACAGCACTGCTAGATTTTTAATGTTGACTTATCATGTGGGTTGTCTTTTCTTTCTTTCATTATGCATTCATTCATTTATTTATAGTAGCAGAGGGCAGAACAACGAGGCACCGGCCACTGAGGGTCAGCATTACTGTGTGGATGAGAACACAGAGAGGAGGAATCACTATCTGGACCTGGCAGGAATAGAGAACTACACCTCCAGATTTGAAGGTAGTTTGTTTTAACAATGTGCTACAGTCTGGTAAACTTCCACACTGTCTTCCATATTCAATTACTTAAGATAATTCACTATCAAGACAAGGGGTAGTTGTAGATGTTCTGACAAAGGCCACAGGAAGTAGCTGAAACTGGTAAAGTAGGTAAACTAGAAAAGCACTGAGAGTGCAGACCTCCACCAATGCAACAACTTTGCATTGTATTTTCACTTACAGGGTTTTTTTAAACTTGCAATTGTATAACTTTTTGCTGTTAATTCTACAGTCATTTTTTACAGTGTAGTTTCACTAAAGTAACTGATTTTTTCCACCAATAAATTGAGGTTGATATTTTAAAAATGATACTAAAGGAAAGTATATTCTTACGAATTCCATCGTCACCAACCACAGCCTGTCTGTGTCTTACTTGGATTTCAGGAACCACCCCCACCTTTCCTCCACAGGAGGCTCATGGTCGCAGCTCTCACAATCAGAGTCGCTCTCGCTCTCAAGAACCTGAACCCCAGGTTGTCCACCATCGTCGCTCGCAGGTCATCAGCGATAGCTACAACCCCACCGAGTCTCGAAGCAAGGGTACACAGTTTCTCAAGTCTCCCAAAGGAACCTACAAGGGAGGCGGAGGAAATAATGGGGGTGGTGGAGGTGGAAAGTCCACCAAGTGCCATGGCTACCACCCTCCTCTGCAAACCATGCTGCACAGTGGCAACGCAGTGGCCCACAGTGGTCAGGATGTATACCACCTGCCTCACCAAGCCCAAACCTCCAGCCACCACCAGCACCCGTTGCAATACAGTCACAGCAAACGCATTCGGGCCAAAACCAGAGAGGCTCTGTCTCCGTCCAAAACCCCACTCTCCCCTCAGTCCCACCCCCAGCAGCAGCCCCCTCTGCCCTCTGTACTGCCAAGCCTGGAGAGAGAGCAAGCGTCTGGCCCACCTGGGAGCCCGGGGTTTGTGGTTCCTGTGGTCCAGCGCCACGAGCACCACCATCACCATGAACACCACCACCACCACCACTACCACCATTACCACCAGACATGACCGCCTTCAGTGTGCAGTGACTGAAACTGTACAGGACCAACCACAACCACCACACCAGTCTGAAGGACTTAACATCCCACAGGAGTGTCTCACACTCTGCCCAGGAACTTTTTATTCTCCTCTCACAAGCTATACAGATATATCCTGAGATTAGATGTACTGGGGAATCATGTAATGTGATGGCAGATTATGTTGGACCAGAAGGATGTTTTTTTCTGAAGCTATTGTGTCATATTATGTGTGGACAGTTTGGAAGTATATGCAGATTTTCTGCTGGGACTGCATCATTACCCATATTTAGTGGGGGTACAGATACCAGAAAGCTACCGATCAGAGGACTGTTAAATGTCACATCCCTCCCTCTTGACGCTGTCGGTTAAAGTCCCTGGAAGCTATGTGTCAAAGTAGGTGTGTTGTTCTGTGTGAGACATTTCCAAAACATGGATCTCAGGTGTTAAGGTGCTGCTGCTCTCGTGCTTTACATAGAGGCTGCTTCCTCTGGGAGGCCTGCTGTGGACTGAGGGGTTTCCTGTTTAGGGTGGGGAGGGTGGGAGGGTATAAAATCACCACTGCCAGTTTTAATGCAAAAATATCTTGCTATATGTATAAAAAAAATCTATATATGTAAACACATTTTACTGTATAATTATTATACCATATATGCATATTTCATCATGGATATAATTATGCATATATGTATTTTGTCTTTTATATATTTTAATAAACATTATATAGTTCATTCATATCATTGTAGTCACAGTTTGTTTACTTCTGCTGATAACACATCAGATCATTGTGTGTTTCTGTAAGAATTCATGAGATTATCTATTCAATTTTTCTGTTTGGAGCATTAGATGAGAGCCTGTTGAGAGCGTCCTCAGGGGAAAGGCTGCTGCCTCTGGGTACTTATTAAAATCTCAAGTGCTCTTCTATTGTTTAAGGTGAAGCTGTAAGTGCCCCCGTGTGTGTCAATTAGTTTGTGGTAATGTGATGAGAAACAGGCACCATATAAGCAGGATGAAAAATTAACACATCTGTGTTGTTACACAGGATTTAGCTACTACTAAGATGTATTTATGCATATTACTAAAATAATCTGTTAGTATATACTATCTATTTCCAAAGGCTCTCTTGTGACCCACATATACATTATTGGATTTTTTTCTGGGTCACTAAAACTTTATTTGAGAACCTTTAAATAAAACATCTAGATTTGATAATATTTAAAATATTATGATAATTATATTAAGATATTATCCTCCTGAAAAAAAATAAATTTCTGCTTTTTTGTATTTAAAAAATTGCTGGAAGAAAAACATCATGATGTGAAAAAAAGCTGATACATTTAGATTTTACAAAAATCACTCTCACATTTTATAGATATATTCCAAACTGGATTGTAATAATAGTCTTTTTTTTTTAAAAAAAAAAAAGCTTATTCCTAGAATAATCATTTGGGAAACACTGGTCTACATACATTACATCAAAACCCAATTCATGTTTTCTGGTGTAGTTCTTCCTCTGATCAACCACTAGATGGCAACAACAAGCCATTGATAATACAAACACACAAAACATGTACAGTATGTGGGAAGCTGAGACAGAAAAAAGATGGAAGAAAAGGGAAGAAGAAAATAATTCTTATTCTTATATTTACATAAAATGGTGATTAGTTTTTGGGGTTTTGGCATAAATACACTATAAACGATATAAACGTATAAAGTTCATAATACATCCTGAAAACAATATTTTAAGACATGGAGAATAAAAATCTTTCCATAAGTTCATAGGGCTGCTATGTTGTGGAATTTCTCATCATACTGACCTGATTGACATCATTTTCATCTGATGAAAGTTTACATCCAACCTCAGCATTCAAAGTACCTATTAAAATATGTAATTACCTCTCAAGTCGAAATCACGAAACCAAGTGGTTCTTGTCTCATTACGGGCTTTTAATCACACAGAGAATATGATGGTGTACTTGTGAGAACTGGAGACAATACAGAAAGAAATGCAAATAAAAATACAATATTAAACAAAGAAAAAAGACCTCCGTGGCCGTATTGTTACATGACTTAACAAAACTAACAGTCTAACAAAATGACAGTAAACATAAAATATACCTCATTGGCCGCTTTCCCTTGAGAGAAAATGAATAATCTTCAGTCCTTTATTGCACTATAAACAAATGCACTTTATCTAACGTCTTCTTAATCGTCGGTGGAATCAGTGTAGTGTCTGCCTGCTAGCTTAGTCCAGGCAAATCTAACTGACAAGTTACGACCCTTAAATGTGACACCCTTCAACCCACGGCAACAAACTTTAGTTCCTATTTCAATTTGGATACGTTCCCCATACACTGTAGATTTTGCAGTGTTAATTTGGAGAAAATGGGACCAAATACACTCTAGAAGAAGTTAAATAAACTCTGTAAGTGTTGATTTAACACTGCAAAATTTACTGTGTATCAAACAAAGAAAATACATGAAATAAAATAAATGTTGCTTTTAATATTTAACTATTAATACTGTTTTAGTAGAAATGTATATATTTATGAACTATATTTTTGAACCTTATATTTATTAACTAATATTTATTAATCTATTATTTATTTATTCTGACTTCGATGGCAGCTACACAATAGGAAGCAAAGTATCAGGAAAACAGAGGTGGAAAGTAACTAACTCATAAGATGAAATTAAGAGTAAGCTAAACATGCAGACCATAGATCTGCAGTAATTACTCACTATTCTACATAAGAGCAACATTTTAGAGAGAAAATTGCAATTAAATGTTTTTTCATGTTGCTTCAACACTGTTTCAGTTCTGAGAACATTACATGATGCTCGTATTGATTATTTGACATAAAGTCATTGTTATGCTCATGTTCAACTATTCGCTATGTGGCGTCATTGTGCATCCGGAAAGAAACCCAAGGCATATAGCGGCCGCCATTACCTCCTGGACCCACGGCATGACTGTGGAGGCCATTTGAGTACAGTGAACTCAATGTCATGTTCAATAAACCAGTCTGAGCTTATTCCAGCTTTATGACATGGTGCATTATCCTGCTGGAAGTATCCTTCATAATATGGGTCCAGTGTGGACATAAAGGGATGGACATGGTCAGCAACAATACTCTGTTAGGCTGTGGTGTTGCAACAATGCTCAGATGGTTCTAAGGGGCCCAAAGAGTGCCAGGAAAATTTCCTCCACACCGTTACAGCAGCAGTCTGAACTGTTGATGCAAGGGAAGATGCATCCATGCTTTCATGTTGTTGATGCGAAATTCTGACCCTACCATCTGAATATCGCAGCAGAAATCGAGACTCAATCAGACCAGGCAACGTTTTTCCAATTGTCTATTGTCCAATTTTGGTGAGCCTGTGCAAATTGTAGCTTTAGTTTCCTGTTCTTAGTTTACAGGAGTGGCACCTGGTGTGGTCTTCTGCTGTTGTAACCCATCTGCCTCAGGGTTTGATGTGTTGTGTGTTCAGAGATGCTGTTGTGCCGCCGGGGCGGGTAAACAGTTTAAACCATAGATATTGTAACAGCCCCGCAATGTTATTGGTGTTTGTTTGGTGCCGACAGTAACTGTTTATCCTGAAATAAAAAGTAGGTGAGACCAACTCTTCCTGGATCCAGTGAATGATACAATATATAAACTCAGGAAAAAGTGGCAGTATATGAAATCATCTGGTTGGAGAAGTGGGGGTGTCACAACACCCCCATCCCCCACGGCTGCGACGCCCATGAATGTCCTGTCCGCTACCCGCATTTCCTTTAACTTTAACTCTGTAGGCTACGTACCTCCAAAAACATCATCAAATAAACCTCCGCTGAAGTTTCAATGTGTATACATTTCTAAAAAAAAAAGTTCAGCCACTTGGTCACAGATATAAAGAACAGAATTAGAGATCGGTGGCTGGACCTCAGGAAACGTATTCATGGTTTTAAATCTGGGACATCGAACCGTTCGTAGCCAGTTTTACCGATTCAGGCCTCCGTGGACTCGGATCTCATCAGACACAGACCAACAACTGATTTGAATCGGTTTATCTTACACTCCTAGTATTTACGTGTAAAATATAATTTCACTTTGATCAGAGATACATTGTGGAGAACTTTGCTGTTGGAATTCCTTTTTTTTTAAAATACAAAAAAGCCAAAAATAAAAGAGTCAAAAGGGCACTTTGGATGGTGGAAGGGGAAGGTGCCAGAGCATCTAACATCCCTTCTCTGCTCATGTCACTGAAAAGGTGTTAGAACTCAATGCTATCAAAGTAATGTTATTTAATCAGATTACTATCTCTTTATCCACACTATAAACCCAAATAAGTTAGCAGAACTCAAAAAAATTTAAGGCAATCGATTGTCTCAATTATTTTAAGTTGACAAAACTTAAAAAATACAAGTTTCCAGAACTTAAAATGTTGATGTATACTTAAATTAAAACATTACTTATCAACTTAGTATTCTAAGGTTCTGTCAGTCCTACTGGGAGCTCAAGTCAGGCTTCAGTGTCTTTACTCAAGGACACTTGGACATGTGGAGAGCCAGAGCCAGGACACAAACCTCTGACCCTTCAGTCATTAGACGACCCACAACTGAACCACAGCCGCTCCTGAATAAAATTACTTTGTTTTGTGATTGTAATTTTTTTGGTGTGATAGATATTGGTGGTTATTTGAAGTGCTCTGAAATTGTATTTCAGCATCTTCTACATCAGTTACGTTTTTGTTTTTTTTCAATCATCCTTATTTGGAACAATATAAAAAACAGAATTATATCATTCTCAACATTTAATGACATAATTCCACTAAGTTTTACCTCATTTATTTTTAAGTTAAGTTCACTTATATCCACAATAGTTCCCCTTAATAAAAAAAATATTAGCTGGAAGTACTTAAAAAGTAGAACATGTTACAGCAGCTTAATACATTTAAGTTAGTAGTAAATTTTGAGTATTCACAACTTAATATATTTAATTATTCTGAACATTCGGGTTTATAGTGCAAATAAAAATTCCAGACCTTTTTAAAACTGGTATTTTTCCCCAAAGACCTTGTCTTTTTGTACTTTTATATGTACATGCCTATTTTTTAGATTATTAGATTGTACCTTTTGAATGAAGGAGAAAAGTTAATTTCAATAAATGAATGAATTAATGAATTAATCTGCAGTTAGTTTTGTATTACGGACAGAAGACTTTTCAAAACATGAAAATCACAAAAGTGTATGGCTATCACACAAATAAGTTTCACTAGAATGATTTCAGTACCAATCAGTTAGTGAAATCATACCCATTTTTTTCTATATGCTTTCCATATGTTTTTTTTTTTTTTAATCTTATAGGCTGATATACCTTCAAACATAGTCTAAAGCTTGACTATGAGAGAAAGTTTTTTTCTATGCTTTAAGACTTTCACACAAAATTCCAGATATTTCAAGGTCTGGAAAAAAGTGTTTTAAAATTCTGTACTTTTTAAAGACTTTCAACACCTGCACAAGAACCCTGTGGATGTTTTGGGAACAAAGTAAATAGATGGTAGATGGTTTAGACATGTGTAATAGTCATAGTGAATATACTGGTAAAAGCCAACACCATGGAGCCACCAGGCAGTAGGCAAAGAGGAAGAATGAAGAGGTGTATGGATGTGGTGAAGAAGGACATGAAGGGTAGAAGATTCAAGAGACATGATCTGATGTAAGCGGATGATTGGCTGCGATGACCCCTAAAGAGACCTGCTAATAGTAGTAGTATTAGTAGTAATAGTAGATTAATATTATTATGATGTTGACACAAATTAAGTTAAACCTCTTAAAACTCAGGAATAAATTTTTGTAGTCTGTAAGGAACAAGAGTTTCACAGCTTCACTTAAAAATAAATTAAAAAAATATATTTATATACCATCAAATCATAACAAAAGTTATCTCATGACACTTTACATATAGAGGTGATTGAGACCAAACCCTCAAGCCAATTTACAGAAACCAAGTGAATCCTCCACTTGTGACAGTGGTGGGTAAAACTTCCTCTTCACAAGCAGAAACCTGGAGCAGACCCTGGAGGATGGTCATCTGCCTTGAACAGTTGGGGTTAAAGAGAAAGAGGAGAGAAAGATAAAAAGAGAGTGCTGGGTTTATTACAATAAAAATAAATAACGTATTGAAAGGGGGGGGGGCGTAAATGCATAAAATGTTAAGTTTTACTGTCCTGGGTTTCAGCAGGTTAACCCCTTGATATATATATTTGTCACTATAGTGGACAGTTATAAATGTTCTCTTGTATATTCATGGGTTTTGTGGGTTATGTGTCATGCAATACACTGTAATTCATACCATTACTTTAACTTTGCTGTTCTTGATGGACAAGATACACATTTTTCAAAATGTATTTATTGCATATTATCTTCATGAAGAAAGTAATAATAACTAGTATTGGAGTATGTTAAAATGTGGTTAAAATGTGATTAAAATGTGAGGAAAACATCGGATTAGCTGAATTATTTTTTAAAAAATTCACTTTTTGATGTTGGGTTTTAAATAGCCTACATGTTTCTTTGTAATTCCAGGAAAAATAAGTCAATATAAATAAATCACATTGTGTTTTTCATGCGTAAAGAATAATAATAAAAAAAACACTCAGGAAATAAATCTTGACTAAGATTCTCGTAATTCACACACTACAGGGTTAAAATAAACGTACTTTACCTAAAGAAGGGTAACCTCTTCCACCAGTGCAGGTGGGCATACACTGTCACGTTACTGCGCATGTCAGCCTCACGTGACCAGGTGGATGAAGAAAAAAAAATGTCACTCAATAAAAACCTCAAATCAAAATTCAACAGAAGGGTTTTCTCCTATAACGTTATGTCGAATAGTAAACTTGCATTTTATGTTATATTTACATTATCAGTGTCATCTATAGAAAAGAGTAAAAACGTGTTAGTGTACAGTAGATTCTTTGTGGTTTTCATATCAACCCGCTTTTGTTAATTGGCAGCCGAGCTCAGAGAAAGCAGCATTCTCTGCCCCGGTCGTCAGGGATTTAGGGAAGGACTGAATCCGAGCCCCGACTGAGACAAACAATGGCAGCTATGAAAGGCGAGGGGAGGGTCGGCCTAATGCAAATATCCACTTTGTGCGCCTTGGAGAACCTGCGCCAAACACTGACAACTGGCAGTTTCTAGCAAAGTGAAGGAGTCCTGCTGTAGAGTTTGGCCGCAGTAGAGGTTAGGTCGTGTTTTATTTTTGCTGTGTTTTTTTTTTTTCTTCTTTTTCCACATGGGGGCTTCGTTCATTCAGCAACAAGTGAGGAAGTTTGTTGGAGACGAACAGCAGCAGCAGCAGCAGCAACGACCAGACTGTTTGTGTAGAGCATCATCTCTGAAGTCAACCACCTGCTGAAGGAAACGCATAGAAAAGGTACAGTCATCTAACATAGTTTAAAATGAAATCCCTGACAACTTCTTTCTTGTTTTTTTTTTTTTTTTTTTTGTAACATCAAACCTCATGTACACATCTCACACATCTATCCCCCCCTGAGCTCTTCTGGGAACTCCATCTTTTCTCCCAATATAGCCTACAACAGTTTTTTTTAAACCCAATGCCCCCCACCCCCACCCCTCCTCCTCCTCCTCCTCCTCCTCCTCCTCATGAGCGGCTTATTTAGTGCTGCTAAGCTTGTCTCAGGAAAACGTGATTATCCTTAGACCATCGATAGGCTGGCTTTCATTGAAGACATGCATGAGAAAGGCTTTGCTACATAATAGATCAGTGGGAGCCTGTCTGCTTGTATAGACATGGTGCAAACGGGGGAATCTCACTTGAATGTAGATATTTGCAGGTGTCCATTTAAGTGTATCATGCAACATATGAAAACCTATGAAATAATAAATAACCCTTATATGTGAATGTAATCCTGTCATTTGATCAAGATGTCCTTTAATTTTCTCTAAATGTGCATCAAAAACATCTCAAATCTACTGTGCATCATCACTTATGCAGTTTTGCTTATTATTATTTTTTTCTGGCCAGCAGTGAGCACAAACTAATCGAGTGAAATGCTACTGTAAAATCCCATGTATAACCCCCTCCCTCAAGAGAAACATCAAAGTGGGCTCAACATGAGGCCTTTATCTGAACAATTGCTCCATTCTCTCCTGCACCCTAACCCTGACCACCCCCACAACTCTCTATTCCCAATTTCCACTTGATTAAGCCCTAAGCTGAGCAGAGTTGAATCTGGAGGGAAAATGGTTCACTAATTCTGACTCTCAAGTCCGACACAAAAGAAGAAGACTGCTCTCTCTGCTCTCATTTGTGTCAGGTTCAATAAGTTGACAGGAATTTTCTCTGCAAAAGGGAAAACAGTATTGATGGACAAAGATGGGGTGACTAGATGATGAAAGAGAGGGATAATTGACAGAAAATGAAGAAAACCTAGATTTAGTCATTCACTCCATAATGCTGACAAGGAAGAGGCATTTGCTACCTGTGTGTAATCATTTAAAGTGTAACACATCAACTATGCAACAACAAACAAATCCAGCTCACGTTAATGCTATCTTGACTATGCTTTATTTTAAAATCAGCAAAATCATCAAGAAGATTTTGCTACTAGTGCAAAAAACAGTGGACATGTCATGTGACTGTAGTTATTTGTTGAGTGTGGCCACTAGTTTTAGGAGGTCTGTGTGAATACCACCAGTTCTGTTTATGACAACCCTTTACAATTCAGGAAAACTTGTGACCACTCCTCCTCGAGAGACCCTTTAGTCCCGCAAGAAACTTCTTTGTGCCACTTCTATTTAATTGCAAATATAAGAGTGCCAATTTGAGGTGTTCAAATATATTTCTCACAGTTGGTTTTACTGTATTTGTAAACAATTATTTCTATTGGCCAGAGTAAGCAGAAGCAGCCTCCAGTACACATTCTCCACAGGGTGGTGAGGTTGCCCAGCAATGAGGGCTGCTGTGCGAAGGCTGTTTATTCCCCTTTAGACTTTTTGCTCCATCCCTGTCTGTCTTGCAACCCCCCACCTCTCCCTCCCAGCTTGCTTCTCTTCTGCATACTAATAGATGAAGCAAAAAGGCTGATTGCAAACCAGGCCTGTCAAACTGATTATTAATATTCTTCTTTGAGTCATCTTTAGAAGGAATGCAAGTTTATGGAAACTCACATTATTGTTGTGTGGTATATTGTAACTCACTCATGCTGCGATTATACAGCGAAAAAGACAAAACTCTACAAGGGTAGTTATAGTTGAATGCACCCAGTTTAATAAAAGAAAAAAAAAAAAACAGAAAAGGGTATGTTCCCCTGTTGCCCACTAGAGGAAAGCAGAGATCTGTTATATTATAGCTTTTGCTGTTTAGATGTTTTTTGTTGTTATTTGTTCAGGTGAAAAGTTACTTGAATGTTTAAAGAAATTGTAGAAGGTTCCCCTAGATTTTCTTGAACCACTCCATAATTCCAGGACTCCATCTATATCTGCTGCATCTTTAAACAGGAAGGAGTCATTACTCTAAAAACAACTCACACATAGATGGAATGAGTTGTAGTTTATATAAAAGCAGGCAATCATAATTGCAAAGGAGACAAATAAACTAACAGCTGGCACAATAATACACTGCTGAAATAACCATAGACGTGTGTTGTTTGTTTAGCCAAGTTGATTTTGTGGAAATGGTGCAAAATAAACAGCCTGGGGTAACTACTTTCCCTTATTCTATTATTTTTTCACACATACGGGTGTATATCTGTACATTTTCCTAACTTTGATCTGAGTTTTTTCTTATTTTTTGTAATCATTTTTGTATTGAAAGTAAACACATTTTGACATTGAGAAGTCCCTCAATGACAAAATTCCTCTTCTTTATAAGTCCTATCTCTGGAGACCGGTATAATTAGAGCTATGGAAACAGGAAACACCTCGCCCTCCCTATCGTCCTCTCCCCCCTCTCTTCCCTCTTGTCTCTCTTTCTGACCTCAGATGTGCATTTATTTGTCCAAATTATCAGGTGCAGGGACATAGAATATGGCCTTTAATGATCCCTGTGATGATTATCAGTGTCTTAATGTCTGCAAGTTTACTGGAAATGAGGACAAGGCAGATTATTTTTTTCTGTCTCAGAGCAATTACCATGATGCACATGTAGTCAACAATTTATGACCTTGTTGGCTTCCCTTTAGCTACATGTTTGTTGTTTCAAAGTACTATTTCCATCATGAATTAAAGATTACTCATTTTAATAGGCCTCGGCCGATTATCGTGCCCACCAATATATCGGGCCGATATTCTGCATTTTAAGGTTTTCGATGTTCGGGCAGCACAGTTCACTCAACCATGTCTATGTGCTCAACTGTCATGGAAGAAAGTAGTAGCATGAATAAAAAAACACAACGTGTCAGAAGTTTGGGACGATTTTACACTGCGTAAGGCAGACAAAAGTGTGCGCATGGCAAATTAGCATTAGCGTTAGCCTAGCACTGCTGTGTTTGCTACATCCACACTTCAATGGCACTTTGTCAAAGCGGGCTCAGAGCTTCTATGTTTTGCTAACTGATGAGTATTAGCATCTGTTAGCGTGTGTTGTAATTATTTCTTAGCAAATGTACCAAGGTAGTGTACGCTACACACGGGGAGGGGAGTTTTCTCTCTTTTATTGATTGATCTAGATTAACCCTTTAACTCCTGAGACATTATTTCAGCTAAATGTGCTGCTGTGAGTTTGTCCTAAAAGCTGCTGTGAGTATGTGTTTGTGTGCCTTTTCTTCAAGGGTTTTGTTTTACTGTGTATTTTAGGGTTAAAAGAGGTGAAATAACAGAAAAGACAAAGATAGTTGTAGATGGTCCATTGTATAGGGATGTTTATTTTACTGTTCATTTTATATAACATCTTAATATTCTAAAAATAGCATATTTTACTTATTAGCATGGAGTGATTTATTTTTTTTTTATTGATAATTATTTATTTAGTTATGTTTGGTTTTATTTCACAAATGATGCTGGCAGCTCCCTGTACTTTTCATCTTTACAATTAAACATAGCTAATGGATATGAAGGTCAGTGTCAGTGTGTGCTATTTTTAATTTGATGTGAATAATGTTTCTATTTACTCTATCAATTATCAGCCTACCAATTCCATTGTTATCGGTATCCGTCCTGAAAAAAACATATCGGTCGACCCCTACTCATTAAATGCATACATTGTTAAAAGCCAGTGGTGGTGGATGTACTCAGATTAGACTAATAGCTCTGCATTTAAAATATTCCCGACATCAACTTATTACATTAAAAGTAAAATGCTCCCTGTATGTGTTGCATTTCACTGCTGTCGCATTTTAAGTCTGAGCTCATTTTAGCTTTTTTATATACAGTATAGGCTTACTGTTTAGGACTTTAATGTACAATCATGTTCTGTAAGATCACCATATGTTTGTATTTTAACTGTAATAAGTCAACTTTTCATGAGCTTAGAGACACAGCCTTGCTTTGAACTTTGTCTTAATGTACTTCCAAGGTTATCCAACAGGGTTTAAGGAGTTCATTCAACTTAAGGACGAGGGCATTGTTTTCAGTCCATAAGGAAACAGTAGCATTTTAGTGTGTTTAAAATACAGAGCTATGAAGTTATCTCAAGGTTGACAGTATGATGAAGTGACAGGTGATTTCAAACAGATCTTTAGTGCAGATAATAATGACACAAACTATACAGATAATGGTGTTAGATTTTACTGTGTCTATTTTCTGTCTTAGCTATAATGTAAATTATCAGCTGATACAGTACGCGATGATTAAAATGCAGTGTTAGTTTGACTGACTATAAAAATAACAAGCTGGGGTTTCATTTGATTCAACTTCAACTTCATAATATCTTAATACAGATGTGTCTAAACAATACTCTTATATATACTACTTGTGCTTATTTATACTTTATTCAGTCAGTTTTGTTGTTTTTCTACCAATCTTTCTCTACACTTGCTTGTGGTATCTTATCTTATCTTATCTTATCTTATCTTATCTTATCTTATCTTATCTTATCTTATCTTATCTTATCTTATCTTATCTTATCTTATCTTATCTTATCTTATCTTATCTTATCTTATCTTATCTTATCTTATCTTATCTTATCTTATCTTATAGCATTGATTTGTTGGTTGTTGGTTTGTTTTCTACACCATTTCCTGCTGTTGTTGAGAGTCTGTATAGTCTGAGAGTCGATATATTGTTATAGTTTTCAGTGGGCAAAAATGTGGTGACAATTATAGTCTGAAAATGAAGTAAGCCTCTGAGACAAAGTTATTAAAAGTAAAAAAGTATAGTACTTGTCTCTGGGATGTATTTGAGTAGGAGCATAACATTGCATAAAGTGGAAATGCAGTACAGGAGCGCAATATTTGAGTCAAAGTACTTCCCTATTAGTCTTTTAAGGAAAACAGGCTCTTAAAATGTCAAGGTTTTTACCAGTGATGTTGTGGAGAAATGAATCCAGTTCTTGAGTGGCAGCTATGTCTGTTATTGTGTTTGTTACTGTGACTTGTTAAAATAAAAAGTTGCTAGACAGGTTGATTTATCTGCTAATTGACTGAGTAGTAAATGTCTTGCTCCAGGAAACATAGCAGGTGTTGAAGTCAGCAGACATGCACTGTTTGTTCATATATATATATATATATCCAGGTTGTGAAGCTGCTGTCAGACAAAATATCATTTCACATTGTCTAAACATTAATCCTCTCAAACAACTTGACTTACATCACAGTACTCCAGTTCTGACTGGTGGTGATTCATTTGTGCTGAATGTTTACACGCCCTTGGTAGTTAGGCTGCTGTGAGGGATGTAGCCATGAGCCTCTAATTTCTGATCCTTCCTCCTAAGATTAAAGAGCCAGTAGAGACCAGGTGTACAGTTAACACCAAAAATTTGCCCATTGTGCTTCCCTTCATCTCAGGCCTCATAAAGAACTTGGTCTTGCTCCTTGCTTGGTCTTGCAACTCAGGTTAATGCAAGGTACATTTTAACCCATAAATAACCAGTGTTTCTTTTGTGTCACTTCCCAAATGAAATATTCTCTTTACTTATCCTTTATTCAAAAATTTTCGCCATTTATGATGTCATTATCCTCTGTATTTTGTGTTTTTTTTCAGGGTACATAACGTATTTGGTATATCTTATTTAGAGAACATGTAGATGTTCTTTTAAATGTGAGGCTTCATATATCAACAACAGAAATTGAGGAAAAAGTGAGTTTTCATTCAAATAAACCCAATGTCTCCATCCACTATCATTGATCCAGCACCATGGCTTTTTCTGGTGAATTGATGTTGTAGAAGATGACAGTCTATTGAGCCTCTGAACATCCAAATGGGCCATATTTGATGACATGAAAAGATGAGAAACTATATTTCACAGCAATTATAGACGTAGATTGATAGGACTCGTGAATCAATACATATTAAACTATGTAGATCAACAGACAGTTTTGATCACTGGTAGGTGTTGGGGTTTTTATGGGTTAAAGTGTGGAGGCCCTCTTTGACCCGATATGAAATGGGTGAACTAGTACTTAACCCGTTTCCAGCAGTTTCTCCTGCTCAGGCATGTAGAGTTCAAGAAAGAGAAAAGTCAGCATTTTTATTGATTTAGAGGAGTGGCTTCCACCTTTCCCCGTCCTGGTGAGGAATGCACACCTGGAGGTGTTTGCTGAGTGGTTCTGGTAATCCATATAACAATGCAGGCTGACATCTGGTGCCATCAGTAGAACTCAAAGCAGTCTTCATCCATTAACCAGTATGTCATTCATCATTTCATTGCAACAGTTTTTAGTTTTTGTTTGGGTTTTCTTTATTAATTCACAAATTCAGGGTGAAATGAAAACAAAAAATCATCAGGACATTCAGAAAATGTAATTATTGGTGGGTTTTAGGGAAATATGACAACTATAAAGATGACTTAAAAACTTTGCTGGCACAAAAAAAACAAATAAATCTGACACTGTGCACAGGTAAAGTGTATTTATATGGTGGATATGGTGGCCGGTGGAGCTGCTCTCAATCCCCCTCACAATGTACACACACACAGGAGATGGGCGCAGATAAAACGACTGGGTTACGCCCCGCCGAGGAATTGGGATGCCTGGGGGGCTGGGAAACTTTCTGCCTGGCCAGCCTTAATATTGTGATTCTCCTCAGTCAACAAAGCAGTGCGTTTGATGGAACTTGTCAGGTTCCTCCAGGACTTGGGGGCTGGTCCTCTTCTCTGGTTAGACAGCTGTCAGCTCTACAGCCTGCACCCAGACACACTTCAAACACAGGATAGAGGAGGAAGGTGAGTGTTGATTATAACAACAATTGAACAATGTTCGCAAGAATGGTTTGGGTTGGTTGTTGATTCAATATGATAGGGTTCGTTGAGTGTTATCAGATCACTGAGGCATCAGTTTGTCTTTTTGAGGTTTGTGATTTCTTCTTAGAATGAAGCCGACATGTGGTTTCTGTGAAAGAAAGAATAAGAATAGTAGAAAGATGAATGAGTTGATTGGTCTTACATTTAATCTTTGGTGGAAATATTTTCTTAAAAAAAGATAAGTAGTGGTATTTTTATACTGTTTATAGTTTATAGTAAAGTTCTAACTAAAGAGCTGAGTTTTAGTGGCTTATCTGAGCATCAACAATGTTAAACACAGGTAATAAATCAATCTGAGCTGTTGGAGCAAATTTGCATAGATACTATACATGAATGCAACTCTATAGAGGCAAAGTACAAGGGAGCCTAAAGTATAAAAGACTGAAATGCTTGATCAAACACGTGCATGGGTACCCAGGCAAGTCTGTGCAAAGACGCCAAAATCTAACATTGATGCATTTAGTAGTGGATTAGTGTTTGGCCTGTTCCTCTGCCCTACAGCATAGGTTAGATTGAATAAGATAAGATGGTAAAGATAAGGAAATATCCTTCACAATACTCTACAAGTGTGAGTAAAACCGAGTAAATTAAGTCATATATGTATATATATATATATATATATATATATATATATATATATATATAAAAATATAAAATGACAGCTCATTAAAACATAACCTAAATGCTCTGTATACTCTGCAGTGTGTTATATGCTGCCCAGTGTTGTGAGGTGTCTTCACAGTACTATATGTCCTTTCCACTGGTTACCCGGTCAGACAGCATGTCCTCTCTTTGACTTTATGATGACTTGAACTGTGGGAGCTGCTGCTGTAACTCGACCTTGTCTCCCTCAGCCACCTGTGCTCGCGTGCTCAAAGAAAACACTGGCTTTTGTGCTGGAGTGAGACGTACAAACAGCAGGGGGTTAAGGTACATTAGGGTGCTGCGACAGGTGGCATTCTCTTCCGATGCATCCTCCTGTTTGTGGAACAGCTGCACCACACCGCTGTGGAAGTGGGAGCATGTTTCAGGGTGGAATTAAGACATCAGTAAAAAAGCAACAACTTCACAAAAAAGTGATTTAGGATGTGTTTCTGTACCACGTCTGTGTTTACATTTTTGTTTAAAGCCAGGGTGTCAAACTCGTTTTAGTTCAGGGGCCACGTGCAGGTCGGACCAGTAAAATAATGGCATAATGACCTATAATTAATGACAACTCCACATTTCTCTCTTATATCATGAAAATTATTACTTTTATAGACTATCCTTTCTCAAAAAAATTTAATAACCTGAAACTTCTTATAAAAAATAAAACAACATAATGCCTCATCCTATCATCCATACGTATATTACAGATTACAATGGATCTACAATTGCACAAAACATTTTGTAACATGCATATTGATAAACTTTTTTGAACTTGGAACTAAAAGCAGTGTAACACCCTTTACTGTAAATATCTTGAGTTTATTTTTTTTGCACAAATTCATTCCACAAACTAGATTGGAACCTCTTAGCAGGCCGCAGGCTAGCAATGCAAGGATGGAGGTTGTGGAGGTCATGAGGATGTCCATCTATGTTTGTCTGATGAGATATTTAGACTCATTCCTTGGGACTAAAAAAATGTGCAACAGACTGAGAAAGGAAATGGCTTAGTTGGAGTACCGCCTACTGGGACTGCTTGGAAAGGGTGATGGGGTGATAGGGGCTGTAGCTCAGGCCATGTGCGTTGAGATGGTGATGTGATGTGTGCTCTTGAGACTGTGTGAGGAAGATGGAGGAAGTGTGATGACTCCTTCACCCAGTTCTTTGTATATGTTCAACTTTAGTGCCATTGATCTGCAATGCTCAAAACCTGACTGTAAGTAACATTTTTACATAGATTAATACTGTAATGTTCATATTTAGTCATGTTATTGTGTGTTCTTTAAGTTAAAATACAGTTTTGTCATGAAAATGTCTGTATTTCTTTATTTATCTCAAGTAAACTGTCATATATGTTTGTATACACGATCCGTTAAAAAGAAAACTACTTAAAAATGAGGAGCTATAGATTATTGTTGTTTTTCTATAACTGCCACAGTATCATGCTTGAATTCAGTCTGACCTAAAGAGCCCAGTTTAGAGCTCAGTTTGGTTTTAAGTCATTTGAGTGGATGAAAAGGGGTGAAGATTGAGGTTTTCAAAACAACTGCTGTTGGGTGGCCTGTGTGGCACTGTGAGGTTGGTATGAAGTGATGTAGGACCAAGGTGTCACATTCCACAGTTTGGTGTGTGTTTGTGTGAGAGTGGGATCTTTACGAATGACCACCCATCCATTTACAGCAGAGCATATACTGGGAAATATGGCAACGTGTTCCTTGTGGGATGTAATAAATGATTAAATCTTGAAATCTCCAAAATGCCACATACTTTTTTTTATCCAGGATATGAGACTAACTATGGTTTTTCTTCTCAGACACATTTATATTAATTGGACTCTGCACAGAATGAAATAATCTAAATATGATATGTTGAAGAGAATAAAACATCACTACTAATTTGAGGAATTAATTTGTAAATTGCCAAATGCATCCAAGTCCATTTATAGTAATTCTGTAATTATCTGCATGCACTTAACTCTGAAAGACCTAGACCTTTTTCCTCTGCATTTAAACTTTTTGGTGTTTTTTACAGATTTATCACTATTTATTATTACATTATTCTCTACATTTTTCAGAAGGAGTGAGGTATTTTCCTATATTTAATGATCATGTGCATGTTTACAAAAGCTCAAAGCAAATTCAAACGTAATTCTATCAAAATATATGTAATTATATATATATATATATATATATATATATATATATATATATATATATATATATATATATATATATATATATATATATATATATATATATATATATATATATATATATATATATAATTAGCTGATCACATACACAGGCATCTGCACCTAAATTTTTAAAAATGTATTAATAGGATTGGTGGTTCAAAACTTACTTTACATCATAGATCAGTTTTGTTGCTGGTGGCATTGAAGATTAAGTGTTAATTAGTTTGCAGTATGTGTTGTGCTGCTGCTATAAAGTCACAGATTTTTGTATTATCTTGAATGGCCTTAGTTTAAAGCACATCAGAAAGATGCACTATATATGACTGTTAAAGGAGTATATGTATGTATGTGAGGAGAATATTTTTGTCTATATATCTTAACCCTAATTTGATCTAAAATTCTTTGCAAAAGTTGTTCTGTATGCAGTGCATATAAAGATGGAAACTCTGTAACAGGCAGCAGAGATATACTGATCTTAACTCAAACTACTACTGTGTGCACCCCTCTCTTAAATCTGTCTTAAGGTTTTATCAGTCGAGTGTCCATGAGATATGATGATGAAAAATGATGAAACTGTAGCTCTCATGTCATCTAATTTGTTCCCTTGGTAGTTTTATCAGATCATATGCCACCCTTGGGACTGCACTATCTGCTTTTTCAGATTGCATAAATATTGTTTACCAGAAGTAAACTGAGCTATTTTAAACCATACAGGAAAAACAACAAGAAACCTTTAATTCTTGTGTTTGTATAAACTTATTTGCGTAAGTGGAGTTCATGCTGTCTTACCAATATCAAACATTACTACTGAAAACATACAGTTGATGAAGATGCATGAGACTTTAGGCAAGTGACAGATTTATCTTTGTCATTAGAACATGGACAGTAACTGGTTTGTATTCATAAATCACTCTTCATTTAAGATGCTGTAAATCTGGCTTTGGAATTAACTGTTTGCTGTTCATCTTTATTAAAATCAAGGGTCTCAAACTCATTTTCCTTCAGGGGCTACAATCAGTCTCATTTATTCTCCAGTGGATCAGAGAGTAAAATAATATAATAACCTATAAGGAATGCCAACTCCAGTTTTTTTGAATAAAAAATATACATTAAATTATGAAAACACTTACATTTATAAACTACCCAAACAAGAAAGATGTGAATAACCTGAAAAAACTGAAATTTCTTTGGAAAAGTGCAATTTTGATAATATTATGTCTCAACGTATCACTAATACATGTGCATTATGGATCAGATCTATAAAGACACTAAACACTTAGTAGCAGACAGAAAATGGTTAAAATGTTTCTTAATTTTCTTTAGATATTTCATATTTACTGAAGTTATTCACATTTTATTGTTACCTGACAGTATGTAGATGTAAATATTTTTCATAATTGAATGTTATTTTCTCCACTAAAACAATTATTATTTAAAGATATAATGTAATTTTTTTCATACCAAACTGAGATGATAGTACGGAGTCATAGATAATATTAGTCTGTATTTGTAACCTGAACTAAAATGACTTCCACAGCTTTGACTGTGGAATTTTTGCACTTTACAATTCATCCCACGGGCCTGATTGAAACCTTTGGTGGCCTGTAATTTAGCCCCCAGGCCACATGTTTGAGATCCTTGATCTAAATCATTTGAAATAATAAAAAGACAGTGAAGTGAAGCCTCCTCTAGTGGCCACAGAGGAGCTACACATGCATGGATAAAGAGGAGAAGGAAAAAACTTATACTGAAATGAAATCAGATAAATCCTCAAAATATGCACTTCTACACAGGATTTTAAAATATTTTTCTTCATTAATACAGATTTTCATTGTATATTGTTGCTATATTTCTAGATTTTTCACAGACTTTTAGACCATACATGTATGTTTTTGTGATCAGATTTATGTCTGTAACTGGTCAGATTGGACTCAAATGGAGAGATTGGAAGTCATTGAAACTACATTTCAATAATGTGCAGCACAACAAAAACAAAGTGTTAGAATTACATTAAATCCCTTCACAGCAGAACCATGACTGATACAAGTATCTGCATGTAGTCCTCTTCAAAGTGCAGTATTCCTTCTATAGATTTGTTCTCTTGTCAACCTTGAGTGTCTTTATCTGCATGCATTTGTTTTCACTCTATAGGTAGATTTTTTCTTCCTATCACAAAAATAAGATAACTACCACATACAGTATGTCATCCTTATAAGACCATTCCTTATATAAAAAAAGAATGGGGAAAAAATACATTTCTTTAAAATCTTAAGGCCTACAGTTTGACTTCCTCAGCCAGAATTATATAGGACTGATCAAAATTTGCTCCAGAAAACATCCTGTTGCCTTGGTTGGCTGATGCTCCTTTACTTTGGGTTTCTGCCAACCTGGGACCTTTGTTGCTGGTGCAGTAATTTCAACCTAATTAAATAAGTAACAATTAAAAGAAGAAAAAATAGAAAAAAAAGGGGAGATGGAAGAGACATGAAAGAAGAAAATCTGCCCTTACTGACAGTGAAACCAAACCAGTGGAAAAGGCTGGGGCAGCAGAAATTATAGGGTCAAGCATGGCACAGACAGAGTGACTTGGAGGAGGAGGAGTGTATATTTGCATAGTGCATATGTGAGGTACGTCTGCCTCTGTGTGTATATAGCAGATTATACAGTAGATTTATACATGAGTCTAAATGTAGATGGACTGTGTATATATAACAATACAAGGAGTTAAGGGACTTATATCCTCTCTCCTCAGTCCACATCGATGTCTCCTTGAGTCGTGGTAGGTGCTTTTCAGCCATCAAAGTATATTTTATCAGCATGACAGTAACTGCAGTGTGTTTAGTTTAGCACATGTGAAGTAGGATTGCAGTTAGTGACAGTGTGTCTCTTGTCTCTCCTGGATCATTGTGTTGTCTGGCTCTAATGACAAGAATCTAGTGCCTCTCTAAATATAAACCAACCTAATTACTGATGCTCACTACATTCTCTATGTAAACAAGGTGGCTTCATATGATCTTCACATTTTCACACAAAGCGTGCATTCTCATGGAGCATGTCTTCCCCAACAAGGATTTCCTGTGTTTAGATTCTGGACGTTTTTTTTTTTTTTTTTTACATTTTTAAATAGATACGATGAACACGTTGTCACTTTGTTGCATTCCAGAAGTTAAAAAAGTAAATTAAAAAAAATGCAACACTCACCTCTCTTGCGCTTAGGGAGGATTTTCTTGTGACACCTGTGAGTTTACAGATGTCACTGTCAAGGAATGTTAGCTAATGATTTAACTGAGTTTGTTTTGTCCAGACTACACTTCTTAAAAGGTTTTTTTTTCACACAAGTGTTATAATCAGTCTGTTCTGAAGGTGTCATATCTGTCTTCTGTCACAGGAGGATGTCCCACATATGTCATTGGTTTATAATGGAGTAAAGGATTGGTATTCCCCCTGGCAATATTTAAGGGGAACACCATTGTAGTGAGTGACCTGAACCACCAATCCTATGCTGATGTCTTCCTTTCTTTTTCCTTTTGAAAAGCAGCAGAATAAGCTGAAACCCTAGTCCATTTGTATTGTCAGGACAAAGAGAGACTATTGTGGCAGGAGAGCTGAGGGGGGGAGCTGCCGGTGGAGGTAGGGGTGCAAGGGGTCAGGGGGGCCAAAGAGGAGTTAGTCAGAGTCCGACACCAGTTGGGAGGAGTGTTGGTGTGTAATGGTGGGGGTGGGGGTCAGGTAGTGTGTGTGTGTTTTGTTTTTTTGTTTTGTTTTTTGTGATGAGGGTGAAGTTGCAGCAGTGTGCATTTATCCAGCTGGAAGAGGCTTCGGTAGCAGAGCGGCAGGGCAGTGGGGCGGGGGAGGTTAGGTTGGAGGGAGCAGAGCGGGAGGGAGGGAGGGAGCGATGGGGAAGCCAGCGAACTGCCTCTCTCACGCTTCAACAGGCGTTTAGTCTGCTCCAGCTGCTTACGCCAAAAGCACCCAGATAGCAGGAGAAGAGGCAGAAATGGCAATGGACATATCGATATCACAACAATGACTCCACTGCACTTGCAGAGTGAAGTGCACACTGGATTTTAACACCTGGAATTGATGACACTTATTTATATATCGCGGTTTGGGGAATTTTTCTGTTGTCTAAATGCTGTCACTAAGGAAAATGCACTCCAGAGCAAAGTCCCGAAGTTGTGACAACTACCTGAGTATTAAGGTATGAGTTTAAAATCATTGATTACATTTATTTGGGAAAATGTTATGAGATTCTTACTTTATTCTTACTTTACTTATGGTGTTTTTACTTTTGGTTGTTTTAAGTTTTCTTTTATTCTGTACTTTAAACACCGTTGTTTATTTGCAAATTCATAAAATGCTTCTTTTTGTCACAGATCAGCGACATGATATGCCTGATTGTATCTTTGTAGCCAAATCGTAGCAGATATCTATTAATGCATGCAGTATATGAATATAGGGTAAACGTATTCTGATCAGTACTACTATTGAGTGTAATAGACTCATGTCCATTATTTTATTTTCTGTTTTAGTATTAAGTCTCCTTCATTATTGGAAGATGAGTGTAAGTGTGGATGTACATTTGTTTCTTCTGTTCATATCAGATCCCAGCCTTTTTTTGCACAACTCTGTACTCACTTTGAAGGCCATGCAGAGATTAGACCATCGTCTTCAACATGTTCTACATCTGTTGAATCGTAATTAGTGAAGCTTTACCAGCATTTAAAGACATGTACCATCATGTTAAGTTGGCTAACAGTGATAATTAGAGACCACAGCTCATAAATAGCAAACATTTGAACTGTTCTTTCTGTTTCTTTTGTTGTTGTCATTAAAAACAAACTCTTAACAAGCTTTAAAGTTTATGTTTTCTGGGGTCAGTAAAGTGCACAGTGTAGGATGGGGTCTCCTCTAATAAACCAGCTCTCTTATCAATGTTTTACTTGTTTTGGAGTGCCTCAGTTCTATATTTACCCTGCAGAGGTATCAGCAGACTTTGTTAGTCACTATTGTCTCCCTGTCACTACTCATCACTGCTCTGATTGGTTGAAGGACCTCCATTCACTTTTTTCTTGTTGGGCTCCCCTTTATGCACAGGCGTAATGAAGTATTTTAGAGTGTGAATGATTGTATTGTATGAAGTATAACATTTATCTGTAGGGTCACGGAGGTCTGTCAAGGAACAATATCCTGTCAGTATTGTTTACATCCTGTAGGACAAAGTCATTAGTTGCCTACTGACAACATAGATCAAATCTTTGTGAGGGTCTGTTCCTTGGTTCATTTGTCATTAAAAGAGATCTACAGCTGTGTGATTTTCTTCAACATACATATTTTGTTTTGTACTCAGACTTTTCACTCTAAATTAATTCTTCTTCTGCAGCAGGAAATAATGGCAAAAAGCCATATAAATCATTTCAGTCCAATGAAAATCATGCAGTAAGCTTCTTCTGTGTATAGTGTTTGCATATAAAATTATATAAGCAGTTTATCACCGGATATCCATTTCTGTAGGCGTTACTGTCACCTAATGAATCATTCGGTATTTTAGAGTTAGTACAGACCTCTGGGGTTAAAGTTTATCTATACAGATAAATTTACTTAAGTGTCTTTGTACACTGACCTTTTTTTATTATAGTTGTACATGTGTGTGTTCACACATAAGGCTCCTTTGTGTTCTGTATGTCTTTAATGTTTTTGTGCTTAAAGCACAGTTTGATATTAACTCAGTCATCACTGTTGGCTGTCAACATAAAATATACAAAATAATTTAAAAATATGTTAGCATCGACTTCTAGGACATTGTGCTTTTTTTCTTTGTTTGCCTTTAACAAACCATGGACATTTATAGAAATCCTCACTCTGCAGTTATCTGTTTTAAGCCCTCTCCTCCTCCTTTCTCTTTCTCTCATGAGATAGGATTTCTATTGGCACACATCAAAAGCTGAATCAAACTGCAAGTTCAATGGTGAAGTCTCACTAGGCTCTATTGTCAGTGTCCTGGCACCTGGCAGCAGGGCAGGTCTGAGCAACCTGTGGCCTTTGTCAGCCTGCTGCCTTTGAGGCTGTTAGCAGGTTAGTTAGCGAGCGGGCTGTATGGGGGCTCCAGGGCTCTCCTGTTACACTCCCCTGGTGGCTTCATGCTCCACTGGAGCCCTGGTAGGCAGCGCCTTTTGTGTCCCTGACCACTAAATGTCTCAGTGACCACCTCTCGCTCACTTTCTCTCGAATTCTGTATGTCTCTCACTGTTTCCTCTATCACTCTGGTCCTCTCAGCCAAAGTGTTCTGTTCCTCTTTCCACTTTTATTTGGACACTCACAAATTCACCAGGTTGTTCGACGTAGGTCATCCAGTTTTGAAAAGTCTCCTACTTAGAAAATATGAAATACAGCCCGCTTCTCTAGAGGTCAACTAACTTACTCTTATTTTGCAGTATATCCTACACCTCTTGAACAGCTGGTTTACTGGCGACATGGACAGAAGTGTTCCACCTGGAGTTTTGAAGCCATTAATTACCCCCTTAGTCCTCCATCATACAAGCAGCTCCTTTACAAAGACCTGGCATCAGAACGGGTGGGACTTCCCAGTCTGCTTCTGTCCTGGCTGAGGGTTTGAGGCTAGACATACACAATCATACACACTGCATTCCTCTCTGGATCAGAGCGGATGGGAAGCTCAGCTTTGCTGGCTAAGCTCTGTTGCTCTGCTGTGACATACAGACATGTCTGCTTTGAAACAGGTGACATTTTGTGAAAACCCTCACATTTTTTGACAATAGAAGTCGATACATCACTTCACTTATCTAAGATGTTATCTACAAGGGAATGCATTTTTCTATTAACCTGAGTCCAAACATAAACATTGTTTAACAAGACCATTGTTTGGATAAGTAGACTTTTTTTGCCCATATTGTATGTGTAATTCCTTAGTTAGCCACTCCTGTGCAGTGAGTTGAATAACATTTGATTTATCATGGAGCTCAAATCTTTTCTAATGTGAGTAATTGTTCTTCAAAACACCACTTCTGTCACTACCAATGTTTTCTCTGCCTTGGGAACCTGAGAAGAAACTTTCTGGGCTGTCCTAACAGTGTTGCGAGGGCTTTCCTCTCATTGTTAGCTTTCCTCCAATAAAACACCATGTTATTCTTCGCAACAGTGACTAATGCCCAGAGACATTTTTGTCTCACTAAAAGCCGGCTGACTGCTAATGGAGGTGGGCGTTTTGTTTCAGGGCACCAACACTGTACACTGCATAGCACTTAGAGAGGCGGAGTGCACAAAGAACGCCTTGTAGTAGAGTCGTGGCATGTGTACCAATGCGCTGAACTGTACTCACTCTCCTCTAATTGATGGTGCTGAGCTGCTTAGATCAACAGGACAGATTCTACAAAGGGTGAAACATGGGCTGTCTGACAGACTTGATTCACCATGACACAGGACATGTCCTGATTTCACAGCGGCGTTTACAGTTTACAAATGTACTGTACCATAGACGTTAGCTAATAACAATATATTTGATGACTATGATGTAATTTTGTTATTGATCTTAAGAAGTGTGTTGTTCATGGCACATAGTTTTTATTATTTTTGTTAGCTCAGTACTTTCATACTAAGACAAAGAGTAACTTTTTATTTGGACAGTTGTTCTCTAAAGAATAGAGAACAATTTAAATAGATTGCATTATAATTTGTTTTGTGTAGTGAGTGGGTCACTTGTTTGCCAATTTCATTTCTAAGCTAATAATTCAGTTTGTATCCATGATAACAACCTTTGATTCCAGAATGCAGGTCCACTGAGTAAAAATCCAGCCTTTATGACCTCTGTTACTCCTTTTGGCTTGGCTGTGTAAATCAGTCAATGATGGCAAAAAGTCGGGATCACCATCTCACCCAGGATCTCTGTGTTGAAGTGGCTATTGTCACTCTTCTGCTCCTCTACAGCATGGAATACCTGCTACTATTAGCTTAACACATTGTCAACACTCAGTTCTATTAAGTTTAATAGCATGCATTAATATTACATATTGAACTTTTTAAAATCACAATATATCACTACAGTTTCACAATATATTAAATAATAAGCTCATTGTTGTGATATATACTGTATCAATGATCAGGAAGCACTTGAGTGAAACACAATAAGGAGCGTCATCCTCACACTCTTCTTTCTTCAATTCATAGTTGTCACAGTGTGGGAGTTTCCTTGGCATTACTATCTACCAGTGTGGTTATCACTGGAAGCAGACGTTTCTATTTCGCTATTATGTTCCATTTAGAAGGACAGAAAGTGCAAGTATGTTTGGCCTTGACTCAGGCTGCTAAGTAGGATGTCATAGCCTGAACAGTATTCCCATAGCAGGTTAACTTCATCAGGACAGTATAGGAACCCCCACTGTCCCTACTATCTAGGAGCATATTGTGACTCATCCTGTAAGGGTGTAGGTCACATCATTTGTTGTAGACAAGAGTGATGGCCAGTGTCATATAAGGGTCAGATAATAGTCATAATGACATGCTTGTTATTCGAGGGCAGAGTTCCACCATCCGGGCTGAGAGAACTAGTCTGGACTTTCCAGTTCTGCTGTTTGTGTCCGCTCACAGCGACGTCATTCCCTCCAGGTGTTTCCCCTGTTTCTGATGGAAAACCCATCATGGCTGACATTTCCTGTCATGTTTGAACTTCCTGATTTTCTGGATAAATTTTGATCATGTTCAGCTACAAGTACTGTATTTAATATTTAGGAAATGTTAAGTTTAAATTGGACTCATCAGAGCTGTAAGAAACAGTTGATACACTTGCATAATGACTTGGTGTGTGTGGTATTGGTGGTATCTTCTGCCAAGAAACAAGATAAATTGAGACAAATAATCAGACTCACAGTCATAATTTATAGTCTTGCTTATAGTACTACAGCACATTGTAATATACTGAATCATATTCTGTGTATGATGATCATACCATTCCAATGCATAACCATAAGTATCAAGTGTTGATTCATATCATGGTGTGTGTTTGAGCACTTTTATCAGTTAATCTAGACAAAGTCTGATGAGCTATTTCCCTCTGGCTTCGTCCGTTGTCCATACATCAACGTCATCTACAATTCACTAAAATCGCTTCTCCTCCCGCAGTTCTCAGTGGATTTCAATTCTGATCGATTCATTAGATAGATCTAAGCACTGGGCACAAAAACTTATGACTTTGTCAAAATTTACCTTTGTAAAATATTTGTTTACAACTTTGTTTATTTTTCAGTCTGTCACTAAAATCACTACTCTTCCCTCAGTTCTCAACAGGTTGCATTTCTGATTAATTCACTGAGTTAAATTTCAATCCAGATCAAAGAAAGTAATTTCCCCAAAATTAGTTTCCACCAACAACCTTCTGTGTAGCATTTAACAGCTTTAACCACAGTAATATGTCATTACCCAGTTACCTACATTTGTTCAGTCAGATGTTACCCCAGAAGAGCTTTGGGGGCTTCCTATACCATTCACACTGTTTTTGGCATTTGTTGATAAAAACACACAGACACAGTGGGATTGATTTTATGATCTATTGAATGACTCCCTTTTGTTGATAGCAACACATCACAGCTGTGAGGCCCTGATGAGCTCAAGGCCATTGGCCTGATCTTTTTGTATGTAGTCAATATTATATGTAGTATGCGATCATGTATGTAGGTCAAGCTTCTCCTATCATTCCTCATCCCTTTATCTACTTTTTTCAGGACGCTGAGTCTTTGGACAACTGTATCCAGAGCACCTTGTCAGCCTTGTACCGCCCTTTCAGTGCCACAGCCGCCACTGTCTTGTGGCAACTCTTCAGTGTTGTGGAAAGACAGTATCGTGGGGACGGCCTCCGCTGCTTTGTTGACTTCTTGCTTCCTGCAAAGAGGATCCTACAGATCATCCAACAAGAAACCTGTGTGAGTGTTTCATAAACACAAGGCTTAATCAAGGATTTCAGGAATGCTTGTCATAATTGTCTCAGGATTAATTTTAAATCACAAAACTGTCACATACAGTATTTAATTGGTACTGACCATAGTGATTTCCTGGTGGATTGACTGAGCTGTGGAGTTTCACCAAGTCTATTTTGTTTTCAGGGGACAAATTGTTGCCTGAAAAATTTAGTTGAAGGTACGAGAGAAAATGAAGGAATGTCAGGACAAGTCACAAACTGTCCTACATTAATATAGGATAATGTTGTAGAAGTAGTGTGAGATCATAGGAGTTATTGTTTTTTCAACCATTGCTGATGAAAATCCAGGCAGGAATCATGCTTTGAAAGTGAGGTAATATAAAAGTTGATTCCATGAGTGACACATATTCACCTCATATTACATCACTCAAAGGAAACAGTTGGAAGTAGCAATAGCAAAAGTGATATCACATCATTGTCGTGTGTTTACATATCTCAGTCATCAAAGTATATTAAATGAGCTTAGTTAATGTAATACATTTATATTTAATCACATTTCATGTTTGAATTATCTCTTTAAAATTATGCACTTAAATGTAACAAACAGAATATCAATATTCAAACTTTCTACAAAATCTGACCCAACATGCTTGTCATGCTGTGTTTACTTTCTCATAGTTAAGGCATATTTAAAAAATGGATGGGTAAGCAAATTATCTGATAACGGACAACATTTTTGTGACAAAGAATGTGAGCACAGGGCTGCTGAGTGTGAATAACTTCACTGAGTGGGAAGTGGGGGCATCAGACTGAGACAGCGTTGTGTATTGTTCAGAAAACAAGCTGAAAACCAGCCATCCCTCTCCAAATAGGGAAACAGAGGGAACCTGTTGTCTGTTTGAGAGGCTGCCCAAACCTCTTGAGTCCAAAACAACACTGAATATTCTCTCTCACAAGCTTTGATTGCTGTGGGTCAGGGCTCTATGACCAAAGCACTGAAACTTTATTCCTCTGTATTCATCTCTGTGGTGATTACACTGTGACGATAGCCACAGAGCCCGGGTTCCATCTAAGCCTAGCCCCTGAGAATACCTCGCTCTGAGACTCTTTGTATTGCAGGCAATATGAGAGGCTTTAGAAGAAGATCACATCCTCAGTCTTTGGCTTCACATTCATAAGAAATGAAAAAGCCAGCCCTGGAGTCTTTCCTCTCAGGGCTTTTTTCCTGTAGTGTCACAGCGATGATTTCTGTTGTTGCTGCAAAACCAGGCCTGATCAGACAGGTTTTCCTCTTAAGTCAAAAGATCGCTGACAGTGATTCATCCAGAGCGTCCCATGAAAACACGTCTCCTCTCCATTAAAGTTAAACATGTGTTTGAACCCTGCCTTGCAGATGTCAGTCGAGATGATGCAACGCGTACCACAGCTAAACTATGACACGCAGATGATTTTATGGGAGACAGTATTGACTGTGTTCTGTTTTCTCTCAGGTCAAGTTCAGGGGCTTGCTGTTTTATCATGAGGGGTGGCCTCTCTGTATCCACGAGAAAGTCGTCTTCCAACTTGCCCCTCTGCACAAAGTGCGACTAAAGCAAGGAGACTTTTACCTTCAGATAGTTCCTTTAGGCCGCAAGACTGCCAAGCTTGTAATAAAATGCCTGTCAGCCAGTGGGCAGGCAATTGCAGAAATCCCTATTGCAGAGAGCATGTACAGCAGCATCTTCACAGCTGAGTTCTTGCAGAATGTAACACGTGACCGAAACCTGTACCCACTACAGAACTGTCTGCTTACCACTGGTACAGCTGTGTACAGGACGCCGTGGAAGAACGTGGTCAACCCACTGTTTGTAAACAGCACAGCGGATGCCATCATGCAAGCACATAGCAGCAGTGGTGGCTTCCGTGGCCATCTCAGCACCTGCAGCACCAGTGGCTCAACAGGGACCTTGGACAGCCACCGCAGCTCTCGAGAGTCCCTGCATTCTCAGGGAACTGACTCCATTTTTTCTGAGCCCACTTTTCCAAACAGAAATCACATAGACCACAGCTGTGAGAGCAGTTTAAAGACAACGGAGACTTCTACACTTGCTTCTAGAATGGAAAGACCCTCAGAAGATTGTGAGGTTGTACGGGGGAATGAAGAGGGTGCTGGGAAAGAAAGGGGTCCAGGATCCAAGATGCTTTCTTTTAGCACAGACCTCAGTAATCCAGGTCCTCGCCGTCGCCTCCCAAGGGACTCTGTGGCATTTGAAAGCAGGAGACTTTTCAGGAAATCATACATGGAGGCCCTACAGAATCCCATGAGCCTTGGGTCAAGCTCTGAGTCCATCCTGGAGGAAAGTGCAGACCACAATACTGGACTGAACCACAGAGAGAGAGTATTGACACCTGGCAGCAGCCCAGACACCCGGACATCCAGAGAGCACTTAACTTGGAGGCTGGGCAGCAGGGGCTGGCTCAGCGGGGACGACTCCAGACCCAGTACACCTTTACTGTATTTACAGAGAGGGTTAAGGAGTGCCGAAAGACGGGCAGAACGGCGTTCTAAATCACTGGAGAGGACTAACAAGTCAGGCCAAGTTAAAGGTCACAGAGAGAGATCCTCCTCTGGCGGATCTGCTAGCATCTCACCCAAAAAGCTGATGAACGGCTATGCAATCCTGTTCGGGAAAGTGGATGTGGAGGCAGCTTTTCCTGGTTCAGAGAGAAGGAGCAGTAAAGATGAGACAGGTATGTGACACATGTTCAGTAGTACTCATCATAATTCATACACATGCTTTAAAAATGGACCAAAGTATTGTGAATGCTATGACAGGTACCTTGTTTTATTTATGTGCCCTTATAATTATCCCCAAGAATCCTCATCATAATTGGTTGAAAGATATAGAATTGTGCTGTAGTTATGTATTTATGTCACTTTTTAATTGTGGTGGACTGCAAATCTACTCTCAGTAGATATTTTATACATAAATATACATACTTAATGTGATGTATTATTATAGATTTTGTAAGTTTTTAATAGTTCAAATGCATTTAGTTTTGTATTTGTTAAAAATAATATTTTTGTTGGAGCAATGTATAACAGACATGTTTAATCTGATCTTTAACAAAGTCTGATTCATCATGACAACCAGTGCATCGTCATCTTTCATGTATCACATTATACAACCCGAGGGTATAAAAGCTCTACTACTCTAAATAACAAAATAATAGAGGCGTCTCAGGGTGTGTAGTCATGAGCTGTACTGGTTTGTGGTCGTTTTAGTTGGAGCTGAAACAGCTGTCAGTCATGACAGATGGATTCTCAAAGCCCACACTTTGTGTTTTTTGGCACATTTAGGGGACAGGTATGGTCCTACCCTGGAAAACAAACCTTAGTCACAGCTCTGTGTTGTCTTTATCACTGTCAGTGTGTTTTACTTTGTATTGGTTAATTTAGTCCAGTTCAGGAAATCTGCAATGTGAGAGTACCACCTAGGGAATTGCACTGTTTTTAGAAAACACAGCTTCTTCCGTCAATTGAAAGTTAAAGTTAATTTTTACTGTGTTTATTTAAAACTCTGTATGCTAGACATTATCTATGTATTTTTATAGATGTCTGCTGACAAACCAGTCAGCAAAATGACAGTTGTTAAATCACATCAGTGCTCCTGAGATGACCTCAGATGGAATTGTATTTCAGTAGCTGCAGAGCAGGTTTCCCACAACAACATTAGAAAGGCAACAAAGGGTCCTGTAAACCCTGTAAACCATCCACAGGGACACTTTTCCCCCACAATGAGTTGACCCTACTGTGTTATTGGGGATGGGGGCTGCACTGATCCCAGATGGGTTGCTTCATTTACAAAACTTTTCTTTGTAAACCAATCACCCAGTGGGGATCCGCAAAAAAACCCTCTCAAACTTTTCCTGCCTGTTCAAAGAGTCTGTTTACTACAGTAAGAGTGTAAGAAAATATCATATGTGTTTCATTACACAATACTGTATTGATATTAAAAGGTATAATATAATTTTTTAAATGTATTTAAATGCAGATATGGAAGAGGTTTGTTTTTATTTTTTATTTTTTCTTATTACCACAGTTAACTGCTGTTTTAATGTTTATTTAAAGCACTCTAAAAGTACATTGTACTGTTCGAGACGCAGATGTTAGTTCCTTTTTTGGGATTGTACAAAAATAATGTTATAATGTTAGTTATGAACTAAAAAAATATGTGCATTTGAGCAGGATCTTAAACTGTCTTCTTTGCAAAACATAATTTTAGTTTTAAGTTTTAACACGGGAAAATGTTATGATATAGTATTAGATCCTGTTCTGATCAAATAATTCAGGTGTAATTCACTTATTCCAGGAAGTAATAATGAAAAAGCATTGAAAAAGCAATAAAAAAGCAGTATCATGATATATCATGATATATTGTATCGTAGACCTAGTATTATGATTTGTATCATATCACCACATTTTTGTCAATACACACTCCTACTCTCCAGAAAGATGAGATTTAACTTGCACTGACTCACAGCACATACTGGTAAAGGGCTGAATTACTCTATATGAACCAGCAAACTCTGCATATAACAACACACCCTCTTAACTGTTTGTAATCAGTAAGGAAAAACCCTGGCAGTGGTACAGATGTAGTCTCTTTCATAGTTAAAAGTGTCCAACAGAATATATAGAAAAACAGACTTTCACACAGGACAATACTCAGGAGCTTTATTCTAGCTTTGTCACTTCCTCTCAAAACAAAGCAATTTAGGAAACATGCAGCAAACACAAGCCTGGCTTCACAGTCACACAGGAAATGCATGGACTGTGTGAAGACAATAGGAGCTGAGCTGGGAGGGTGCACTATCATAGAGCAGAGCAGACAATACGGGAGGCCTCAAAAAGACAACACACAACAGGTGTCCACCACACACAGGTACAGAAGCACAACTCTGTCACCAAAGGATGGATAACATTTTAATGTTAATGTCTCACAGACTGCAGCAGGGACTGATCACATATAATTATGTACAAAAAGTCATTATTTGCAACAAGGTAGTGAGAATGTGTAGACAAGTTCTCTGGTCCTGGTCCAATTTAATGCACTGGAACACTATTTGTGTTAAAACATGCACCGTTTATCACATGATGATTGGTTTAAAGATAGAGGGCTCTAGTTTTTCAGACCTGGTGCAGGCGAAGCGCAGGCCAGGTACACCACGCCAAAGGGGTGTGTCCAAACAAGTTTTGCAAGTTTTGCCCGCAGCACACACTGGCGCAAGTCCTCCCCCTTTCCATCTCCATTCCTCCCACTGGCGTAAGTGTGAATGAGGGAGGAGAAAGGGCGTGCAATGGTTTTAACACAGCCTATTCAGATCTCCACCAATCACATTAACACCTCTTCTCACCCTTAAATGCGCTGCACGAGGCGCACTGCAAGTCATGTCATTTTACCATGAATGCCACAGTCCAAGCCCACGGTGCCCGAATATACAGAACTGCAAGCAGACCTCCATGGGCTGATGAAGCAAAAGTATTGTAGGAGGAGATCACAAATATCATAAATGAAGTTTGCCCTGATACATTGAGAACCGCTGCCCAGTGTAAAAAATGGTTCAATGATGTCCATAGAAGGGCCAAACAAAAATTAGCAGAACAGAAGAGAGACACCATGGCAACCAGGAGAGTGCTGTTGGGAGGCACATCAGAGGCCACGATGCGTGTCACTATGTAGACCACCTTAGATGTTAGATGTAATTTTTTTGTGCAGCAGCTACAGTGGTGCCAGTTTCTTTTGTAGATGCTAAGGCTAATGTTACTTCAGATTTGCTGCAATGGGGGACGGGCTTAACCCCACGTGCGTGATGCCAATGTCATCATGACGTGTAGTGGACAGGCTTTTCTGAGTCGCACCTTTCTCTCTGTTGTTTATGAATGGGAAATACAGCTAGTGGAGGGGACACACCACTTTCAAAGGCAGCATGTGTTGGTAAGTCAGGGTGACCCATCAGATTCCAAAAGGAGCGTGGAAAAGTGTTTTTCAGCAGAATGACACCTTTAATATGCTGGATCACTGTTTCAAAGTCTCAGCCCAGTGAGCGCACCAACTGTTTCTGCAACTCTTTATAGATGACAGCATTTCATTGCTCTATTCCATCTGTTATATTCTCTGTATTGCTTGTATTAATTCAGAGAGCGTTGCAGACTTTTATTTAGTCCACACATGCAGACACTGAATTAAATTGTTAAATCTCTTTCCACTTATTCATTTGGCCAGACCAAAATGTTGGTTCTGCAATATTTTATATATTATATTTCATTTCACAATACTGTATCGATATTTTTTTTTTTAAGTACTGTAATAGCTAACAATACTGTTAGCTATTTATTCAGTTGCAGATATGGTTCATTACCCCAGTATTTCCCAACCTTTTTGAGCCACAGCACATTTTTTACATTAGAAAAATCACAAGGCAAACCACCAAAGAAAAATGTCACAAAAGGTATATTTATTGAAATATAATGCAAATTTACTCTCGCTGTACTTATTCAGTGTGAAACCTGGGCCTGTTTAAACACAAAGCTGATATTCTATCCTTCAGCGTTTTGTTATCCTTGGATATGCAAAATGACAAATAAAGATGATTATGACACATATAAATCTTCCTCAACATCTGAGTGGATGAGTGGTGTGTGCTGTTGTATGGATCTATAATTATACCACTCACTTATAGTACCAATAAGGTGAAATTGTATAATTTTCCATTGCAAACCTGATGATTTTTCACGTCACACTTACGTGCTAAGGCACACTGGTTGGGGAACACTGCATCACCCAATCTCCCAAAAGGGAAGAGGGCTATTGTTTTTAAGTCAGTTTGTCTGTCTGTCTGTTTGTAAGCAGTTTTACGCAAAAACTACTAGACCGATTTTCATGACAATTTCAGAAAAGGTTACTAGGTGGTCCAGAATAGATCCCATTACATTTTGGTGAATGTAGGTCACAGTCACCAAAAATTTATTTTCACATTGATAAGAGATAGGGCAAATCTGATAAAACATATGTGAGGGGGTGGGGTTTGTTGTTCCTGGCACCACTTGTTTTTGTTTTTCTATATTTTCATAACGACAGCAAATGTTACTGTCTGAGAGGCAAATGTTTGCTCCTTTTGTTAGGATTGTACAAAAATAATGTTATGATCTTGGCTATGAACTAATAGAATATGAGGATTTGAACGGGATCTTAAACTGTAACATCTGTAACACATTTAAGTTGGAAGTTTTTGTTATATAGCAATAGATAATTTTCTGATCAAATAAAAATATGTTTAGCTTTTCTACATATTTCTAGTGCAATTAAATTTGTCCGGGAGGCAAAAATTGCCTTGTTAACAGTATCATGATATATCGTATCATGATCCTCGTATTGTGATTTATATCATATCACCAGATTCTTGCCAATACACACCCCTAATACCAATAGTATTGGAATGGCAACATACATTGTAGTGAAATGTTAATTTGTAGCACTTGATTGCATTAACCTTTTAACAATGCACCACATTTTCTACAAATTTCCAAGAGTAATATAGTTAAAAAATATTTGGAGTTTTGTGTCTGCACATTCATACTAAAATACAAAAACAGCTACATGGAAACATACCTATTTGTCAAAAGCTGTAAAACTGACTCCATGATTTATGGTCTTTGCCTCTTTACATGCTTTTTTTTGTGCAGTTACAGAATTTATAATATGTTGTACATGATTATCTTGCATCTATTTGGTGTGAGTGTTGCATTATAATCAGTTGAGTTAATGTGAGTCTCACCTTTAGTTTGATCTCCGAAACAAAACAAAACAGAAAATAACCAAAAATCAGGTAGAAAGGATCTTGATTTACTGTCATAAAACAATGACACGGCAAAAAAGGTTGCACATTCATGTGTGGTTGGTTAAAAGATAAGAGCAAGATATCAAATACCTTGACCATGAAGTATCCAGTAAATTATCCAATAAGGTCTACAGATATATTGTGTAATATTTGTGTGTCTCAGAAAGGATCAAACTAAGAATGTCAGGACAAGTATTTCTATAACCAGAGCCTGAGGCAGTGTTCTGTTGAGTTGAAGGAGGTGAAGAGGGGAGTCTGACTCAGGTTGATTAAACGCCTGGACGCCCGATGAGTCAGTTTTAAGTCAGTACTATTGTGCACCCAAGTTACCACTAATGAACACGTCTTGCATAAAAAGGTATGATCAAGCAATGAAGGGATGCTTGTAATCTGTATTAATATAAAGTTGAGTAATTCCTCTATAAATATCACTTCCCTTGTGTTTATTACTTTATGTCAACAGGACAACACGACAGCAGTATCAGCAGTGAAAGCAGGCGGCACAGACATAATGGAGTAGAGATGCACAGTCCTAAAGCTAATGGGACGGTCTTCAGACTGGCCTCATCACCAAGCTCTACCTCTGTCTGTAACCTAACCATACCCAAACTGGTGTCGGAGGTCAATCAGGAGCTGCTTACATCTGGCGCCGTCATCTTGCCAGGTAAAGGACATCAAGATTTGGATGTAAATGTTAAGCATGAACAGGCAAAACCTGCTGCTCTTGTTCAAAAGTTCATTTAGTCTAAGCTCCAAGCTAATATTGGTTTCTTATCATGATTCCAGGTGACTTTGACTGATAACACAGCTAAACTTAAACAGACTTGGTATTGGTGCAGATATCAGTATTTGTAAGAGTTCAGCGTTGACCCTGTGCTGGCCTTCTCTTTTTTTCCCCAGGAAACCGAGATCGCACTGGGAGGGCGGTGCTGCAGGTGTGCACGAGAGCTCAGGTGTGGGCTGGTGAGAGCTGCACGGTCAATGACTTCACCTGTTTACTGGGCTACTACTATTCCACACTGCGGTAAGTCACAAATACTCAGGTGTTTTTCTCAGCAGGACGACAAAGTCGACCATCACTTATTCTTATAGTAGATTCTATTGCTGTCATTCTGAAAGTCAACAATACTGTTTTTAAATATTTGACAAACATTTCACGCACTTGTAATTGAATTAAAAATTCATTATTTTAGTTTGTTTTGACTGTTAACTTCAGTAATGTATAATTTTTTTAATCTCCTAATTATAATACTGCTGCACAACAAATTTTCTGGTATATAGAATTAAAATGTGGTGTCAATTTTAAGATTCAACATGTTCAAATCAACTTAGTTTTCACAATTATATAATACAATACATATCTGCTAAAAATACAGTCTAGCATACAATAGCAAATAATATGTGGAAACAAACAGAATAGAATCTAATATTAGTTCAGAAATATTTCATTTTTCTGGATTTTCTATTCCTGGAAGTATTTAAATCACACAAGGCTCCAGCAGTAGTCACCAAGTAGCGCTGGTGTAGGCATTTCTTTGGAACATGCCTCCATCTCACTTATATGCTTTCAACCATGTTCATCCAATACATCAGATATGTTCAGGAAGAAACATCTAAATGAGAGTCAAGGACATTAAGTTTTAAGCCAAGTTTTTAAACAGAAATTCCAATTTTTTAAATTTGTTTTTATTATTATTTTAATTTATTTTTTATTTAATGTTTTTTAAATATAGTATTGGATCAGGGTTGCCACACATTCTAGAAAACCTGAAAAACGTCATGGAAAATATGGAAAATGAGGAAAAAAGGCCAAATGTCCTAGAAATGGTTAAATTATCCTCCCCCTACCTTGTGACTAGATTGAGATAAAAGAAAGGAAATTGTTTTTCAGTGATTTATTGAAAATACACAAATATTTTAGAGGAAGTGCAGATGAGTAAGTAAGAGAGAAGACAAGTTGAGTTGAGGGATGAGGGGGGACAGGGGAAGGGATTACTGTATGACGGGACAGTGGCTGATAAATCCTGGTAAATAATTTCAGGGAAAGACTGGGAACCGTGTGCATGACACTACATTGTCATGTATTGTTCTATATTGTTTTTTGTATGTTGAAAGATATTATTAAATGTTGGACAAAAGACTTAAGTTCCCAATAGAATAAATAAAAACAGAAATGGAACACAAATAGAAACATGTATTCAGAGAATGTCTATTTTGTGCCAATCTCAAGTTTCTATGGCAACCTGTACATGAATTAGAGCCAATAATGTGTTTTGAACTTTCTGCTAAATACGACCTAGACCGTTGACCTTTACTCAATTGGATCATTGCATCTCATGCGCATTAGCTATATGTATATGCCCATGTAATTTCATGGTGATATCTCGAGTATTTATTGAGTTATAGTGTGATGTGTCTCTGCGGACACACACACACACACAGACACACACACTGATTACAATAATCTCTCCCAACCAATGTTGGGTGAGATTAATAAACCAACAAGAACAGTAGAGAAGGTTGGTGGTTCAGGTGTTTGCTGTAAAAATATGTTGTCATAAAGCTGCCAAGCCTATTTTGTAATTTTACTTTTCAAATAACCTGTTCATCAGCACTGAAAGCCTCTCCCTGCACTGATTCACCCAAACCACACCTGGGAAACAGATAGGTGGAGTATGCTAACATTAGGATGTTTGGTCCCTGCCCAGTAACATAAGAATGTTCCAGTAAATTGTCTTCTTTTGCCTGATAATCAATGTCTGTTGTTATTTATCCAGAAGCAAAGAATTATTTAAACAACAAACCTATCGAAGGGAAAGCAGAGCCATGTGTTTTTGCAAAATCAAATGTGGCTTATATACTAATGACCTTTTTTGTGCAGAATTGACTAAAAGGTCAAGGTTTTGTTTTTGGATTTTACAGAAAACATTTGCTAGTTGCTGTGTTACTAATTCTACAGCTTGGTAAAAAAAAAAAAACAACCACCCCTCTCTCTGTACAAACAAAAGCAACACATTTTTGTCATTGTTCTTAATTATGATGTATTACAAAGTTTTGATAGAAAACAATGATACAAAAAACAAGACTTGTTCATAGAGGGTTATTCCATCAGACAGGTAGCAACCACATCTTATCAAATTGTGACTGTTTTTTTTTTTTTAAGATGAAGAAGTTTGCCACATATTGAGCTTAAAAATTAGAAACATCACAATACATTTTTAGCCATAATAAAACTATATACTATTGAATAGAATCTGCTATCTGGCCTATGAGGTTCTATGGTTTACATACATATCTGTCAAATACAGTGTATTTACTCTATTTAACTTAAACTGTCACTAAGTAATCATATACTTTACTATGCAGTTAAATTATGGTATTACCCCTGGTTGGTTTTCTGTCACAGACGGCATAGTAACTGTAATACTTTGTTTTTAGGAAAGAAAGGCGTGATCAAGGTCTGACTGTTGTAATAGACAGCAGGAGGCAGCAGCCAGTTCCAGCTTTGTTGTCATCTCTGTCTGAATTACAGGTGAGCCCACAGTGGAAAATATGTAATTACACTGCAACACGCCCAAAGAGTTTTTCATGCCACACTAAATGTCTGTTGTCCTCTGCGTTGTAATACTACATCACTCAGAGTTATTACACTGTTCTATTACTTACACATTTCTTATTGTTCTGTCTCACAAGTCTCTGACACTGTTTTTTTTTTTTTTTTTTTTTTTTTTTTTTTGAAGAGGCACACCTTAAATTTGTAGTGACTGCATTTCCAAGACATTTTTGAGAAAAAGGCTAGCCTCAGGGCTCTTGTTTAAAAGCCTGTGCTTACTTGTCTGTTTTTAACCTCACACTGGGAGTGGGTAGGCTGCAGCCAACTTCCACGAGACATATCATCATGTTGATGATGAGTGGCTCACTGATGTACAGATGATAACTCTGAAAACCACAACACATACATTAAATGTCACTTTAAATTAGTGTCGCCTTATGTTTAGGTTGTTCATGTCAAAAATGTGCTCTTATTTCTCATGTTGAGTGACTGTAAAAGTGTGGGGTTTTTTTTGTCTGTCAGGCTTTACTACCAAATGCACTTTACTCACTTCTGTTCCTGGTGGACAAGGAGACGGCAGCAAAACCTGAAAAAAATGAGAGGGAATTAAATATACAGGTAAAAAAAACAAAACAAAAAAAAACTTTTACCTTCATATTAATCATGTATATTTTTACCCATAAAGACCCAAACATTCACGGGTGTCCAAAATCTTCTACTGATCTAAACTGCTGAATACCTGTTGATCCACTAAACCTATGAATACATGTAAATAATTGGTGTAAAATAACTTTTGCCATCTTTTCATAGTCATCATATATGACCCATCTGTATGTTTAGAGTCTATGTATGTTGGCAGTGGATGGAGATATGGGGTTTATGTTCAGTTATTGATATATTTTGCTGAAAAGGGCACTTTTTTCTTCACTTTTTCTCTTTCTGATATAGTAATCTTTAACTTTATTCTGAACTTTTATGAGCATCTATAGAATCAGTAAATCAAATATAGGAAAATTTATTATTTTTACTGTAACAATGCAAAACATAGATGATTCCAATATTTTTTTATGAATCATTTAGATGAAAAAAATCATATGGCACAAAAATAGCAGTGGATTTTTATGGGTTAAAATAATGTCATGCCTACTTTAAGTAAATCACAACCCTGACATTGGGCCGTTGCAGCTAAATCCTGTATTCTTTATTTTCACAGACTGAGATTCTCTCATCTCTGAAGGCCCTGCTGAAGCACATCGACCAAACCCAGCTGACACGAGACCTGGAGGGCTCCTTCCATTACGACCACAAACACTGGATCCACTTCAGACAGGTGGGTGAGACGAGGATGCCGTACAGCTGCCGCAACTATGAACAAATTTGTAAACTGACTTCAGAGCTTAGTGGAGGTGGAGATGCACCATCAGAATGATTGTCATTTTCTGTGGTTTACACTGTTTGATCTTGTCTGATGTTTTTCTCTTAGAAAAAAAGAAAATGATTTTAATAGTGTAATTGGTGTTCAGTGAAGCTGTGTAACTTGGAAGGCATACTTTCAATTTCAACTGGGAGTTTATTTCCAATGCAGCAGGAGCTGTCGTGTCTCTTAGAAATTCCACAGCCCTGTGTTTTAAAGCCCTGTTTTTACAGTGTTGTCCCAGAGATCTGAACATTTGCTGTGTTTGTGTACATGTTTTGACACTGTTGATAATGTCTACTTCTTTCTTTCTCCTTTCACTGTGACAGAAAATTGAACCATTTGCCAGCAGTTGCAGCGCAGCCATCTCATCCCTCCAGGAGTCTATCAACACACTCAACAACAACAGCAACCTAAAAACCTCTAAGGTCAGTCCTAACCCCTACAGGCGGATTTGCTTCTTGATTTATGTGTCTCCACTGACAAACAATAGTTCACCACTGGCCTCTTTCCTATTGCAACATGTCTTAGCTGGATCAAACAGTTGAAGAGTTTGTTTTAGGCTCATGATGTCATTAAAGATTTGCTTAAAGTTAAGAATAAAGCAAATGCTTCTGCTTGTTGGATACTAGGAGGTGTCTGAGGTGATGGAGCAGCAGAAACGCCTCATGAAGTGTGTATTAGATGACACTCGGCTAAACAGACTGCGTCTAGAAGGAGGCACTATCCTCGCTCGCATAAGGAAAGAAGAAGCAAGTGAGAATGAAAACTACAGGTACTGCACAAGAAGTGTGTTCTCAGAATGAAAAAATATACCTACAGCAATTTTAGAAAGTCTGAACCACATGGTTTCGCACTTTTTTGTTTGTTTCTCCAGGGATACTGTAGACATGTTAAATGCATTGTACAACCAGGTAGATGAAGAAGTCCATAAGCTGGTGATCCTTTCCAACAAGTCACAGAAACAGTTGGAAAACCTGCTGGAGGTACGCAAGTTTGAGGACCAAACACAACAGGTACTAGCTTTATTTCTTCTGTTTCTTCTATTTTCAAAGCAATTATATAATTTCTTTGCTGCTATTCTTTCAACAACCCTCGTTTTTGACCAGATCAAGGTGTGGTTCAGTGTCGAGGGTGAGAAGCATCTCAAGAGTTTGGAATCATTGACTTTATCTGGGGACAAAATTAAAGAAATGAGAGAAGGCTTGGAGCAGTTTCTGGAAGAATCAGTGGTAAATGCCTCACTTTTTACAAATACATTTCTCTTAGCACCCTATATGTGTAGTTTTCAGACATGCATTAATAAGTGGTGACTCTTGCTGTTATCTTTGCAGCACCAGCAGAGGCATGGCCTGCAGCTAGTCAAAGAGTCACCAGAGATGCTCCCTGACTCGGTTCTCCTAGATTTTAAACAACATCTGGGTTCAGTCTTAAGCAGAGTTGAGAGAAGGAAGAACCAGTTAGACATTCTGACCAACCTGTATGACTTCTATGACTCTGTAAGTATCAGAAATAATATCTGTCTGTGGTGTGTCCTTCTGAAAAGTTGTATCTTTTTTTTATTTCTCCACCAAGGACCAGCGGTGTTATGTTTTTGTCAGTGTTTATCTGTTTATTTGTCTGTGTGTTAGAAAGATAACTCAAAATGTTATGGACGAATTTGGCCGAAATTTGAAGAAAATGCTGATACTAGCACAAGAAATGAATTGTTACGTTTTGGTGGTGATTGGTAGAGGTATGTTGGAGGGGGGGGTACATGTGTGTTTCATTCAGTTGTTTGGGCAAGACCACTGGTCGCAGAAATGAAAGTGAAACTTATTTAAACTTATTTAGGGAGGCTAATCTGCCTTGGAGTCTGTGCTCTTTGATTGCTCTTCTAGTTTTTGTATATTTATTTTCTATTATTACACTGTAAGCAATAAATCCTTTAATTATAAATCCAGGATAATTGGAGATTTATTTAGATGCACACAAAATAGGGGGGCAGAACGTCAAAATTGGTATTTTCCAACGAGTGATTACAAATATTTCAGATGATGAGAAAAGTAAAATAAGAAAATATCAACTCTATAGTATATACATATGGCACAGAATCAGCTTTTATACAGTTATAGTGCAATTTTGGGTGCAGTTGTGGATATCATGGGGAAGTATTTTTTCCCCTCAACAGCAGTTATTTATAATTTTAATGAAAAGACATAACTTTACCTGAACAACATGTTATATTATCACCAAAATATAGCATTTTTTCAAACTACAGTAAAGACTGAACAACAATAAACCTTGCCCCCTCGTAATTATTTTACCTGATTTGCCCTTTCTCTTATCAATGCAAAAACAAATTTTTGGTGACTGTGACCTTGACCTTTGACCTACATTCACCAAAATTGAATGGGATCTGTTCTGGACTGCTTCACACCTTTCCTGAATATTTCATGGAAATTGCTCCAGTACTTTATGTGTAAAGTTGCTGACAATCCAAAAACAATACCCCTCTTCCCTTTCAGTAGGTGGAGTAAAAAAAAAAAAAAAAAAAACATTGTTAAAGTAACTGATGAGAGTGATGATTAGTCTCTCATCAGATTTTTAACATTTGTGAGCAATATTTGGAGGTGTATTTTGTTGTCACCTTCTCACTGGATGTTTTTCACTCTTTTAAACTTGCAGGTAAACCAGTGGATGGAGCACTGCCAGGACTATTTCTGTCAGCTGAGCCTGGACAGTGGAAGTGCCAGACTTTCACCTTCTGTAGTGCAGGTCCTGCAGGATTATTACACTGAAGCATCAAAGTTTTCCTCTGACAACTTCAGCTCCCTGAATGACATGGTGCTATCTCTGGACAGTCCTCAGCAGCTGCAGCAGTGGAATACTGTGTGGCACAAATGTCAGCAGACCAAGCAGCAGCTGGAAGATGCTTTGGCTCAAGCCATGATGACAGCATCTAATTCATCAGTTGTTGAGACAGTGCCTGTTGAAAGCCACATTTCCACTGAAGAACAACATGAAGCTAATGGATGTTTGCTTTTACCTGTGGATGACACCAAGCCTCATTCTGCCGACCCTTTCTCCAAGAGCCCCTCCGCTTCCATATCTTCCTCTTCACACTTTATTTTCCCAGACTGTGACAGTAAACTGAGGCAGAGTCCATCCATGTTTGACGACACAGACAGTGACTGCACTATCGACTCCACTATCTCCTGCCACTCAGAGCCCGTTTACTCCGGGACCTCCCGCCTTCGCAAGCAGCCCATGAAGAAGATTATGAAAAAGACCATGAGCTATGAGCTAACCCCACGGGATAGCGGCCACTCGGACGCTAGTCACATTCATGGTTACACAGGTGTGTACATCAAGGGCCTGGAGGTAGCCAATAATGTGTCTGCGGAGAAGAAGCTCCAGAGGCCAGATGTGATGAGCCCAGCGCTAGGACGCAGCCGCAGCATGTCCACGCCGTCCAGGATCCACAACAGACACAGTGATGGAGACGGAAAGAAACAGAGCAAGTACGGGAGCAAACATCTATGATCACCCTTAACCGTTCGATGACTGAAGCATAAGTAGATGCATGAGACCCTGTGTTGAGCAAGGTTATTATATTTGATAACAAACTGATTCAAAGTAGCCATAAAAATGTTTCCGTAAAAGTCAATAAAAAAGCAAAGTGCTAAAAGTATAGTAGTGCATAATAATAGTAATAATAATGCATTTTGCCAGATGTTGGCTTTGCTGTGGGTTGAGAAATGTTAACGGTTCTGGTGGTTAAAAATAAAAAGTCTCACTGACACTAAAACAACCAGATGTTTGCATTACTGAGTAAAAGTATAAGTTTTAAGACTCAATAACATTAATTATGGTTCTTGCTTTGTTTAATCCTATTCCAAACTGATTCACACACACTTTATGATCAGTTTAAAAACTACACAAAATATCAGAAATCCAGTCTCAGCTTATTGAACCAAAATTACTGTAATGTTATCTCACTGTACAAATGAATGATGACTGTATTTCCTGTTTGATATTTTCCTGTTTATTTTCCCATCAGCCTGTGCAGCAGACCTGTGTTCAAGATAGAAAATAGTTTTGTAAACCCTAGAGAATCATAACTCAACTCCTCACAATTTAAACTGCTGAAATACATGTAAAAATTAATTCAAGTGAAAACAAAACACAAACAGAAAAATAAAATTAAAAAAAACTTATGAAAATTCCTCAATAGTAATTGTGGATATACATGTTTTTATTTTTTGGAAGTACAAAGCACTGATAACATTTAACACTAACCCTGTATTCTTCTGCTCACCAGTAAAGTGCAGCACATTATGGATGAGATGATTTCCACAGAGAGGGAGTACGTCCGCTCACTTAGCTACATCATTGAACACTATTTTCCTGAAATGGAGAGACTGGACTTGCCTCAGGATCTGCGTGGGAAGCGCAGCATCATTTTTGGCAATGTGGAAAAACTGTGGGATTTCCACAGTCAGTACTTCCTGAAGGAGCTGGAGTCGTGCGCCCACTGCCCACTGTCCATCAGCAGCTGTTTTCTCAGACACGTGAGTCCAGACAAGCTGTAGCTACAGTGACTACAGTTATAAACAGTTACAGAGTTTTCCCAAATCCATTTTGTATCTTGTCATGGATTTACTATCTTATATTTACATTATAGTTTATATCCCTTGTCATCATCATCATCATCACAGTCACTATCACACACTGACAGTGTTATGGGTTATGTTATGTTAAGGTCACTCTGTTTGGTAGAGCATACCAAAATATCAGCATGCTTTTCTTTTTTTTTTTTTTTTTTTTTTTACTGTAGTCAGTGTTGTAACTTGTTAATCTCTTGTGCAGGAGGATCAGTTTGGAATGTATGCTCTGTACAGCAAGAATAAGCCTCAATCTGACGCTCTGCTCTGCAGCCATGGGAACGAATTCTTTAAGGTGCGTCTGGAAACCGTAGTTACATTCCTTACATGGCATGTCCTGGGGTCACAGAGGCAAAATATATGATTCAGGAATGATGGAGCAGTTTAAACTAAATTCCAAAGGAGTTTGTTTGAAGCAGAGCTGTAGAATATGTTTAATTTTCACACTTCCTTTATTTTGGTTAAAACTCTTGGTTGTTTCGCTGCTTTTTGTGCTGAAACATACATTATCTGAGTTGTCCAGCAATGTAGATCTTATCTGTAGAACAGTCCTGTGTCCCCTGTTATTCATGTTTAGTATTTTGTATAGATACCACAATGCAGTGGAATGAATTGTAATAACCTTTTGTATCATTTTATTTTAAGAAATACTCTTGTCTTATTTTACAGGTTTTGAGTCTATCAGTTAAGATGAAGCAGTCATAATGATTTTTTTAAATAAAGAAATATGATTTAATGCATAAATAGACATTTATATTGTTACCTCTGCCAATGAGGTTGTATTTTCCCCTGGGTTTGTCTGTCAGTCTGACTCTTATCAAGATGGTTCAAAACATTATGGACGAATTTTGATGACATTTTCAAGACATTTTTGATTCTGGCACAAGGAAAAAATTATTACATTTTGGTGGAGGGGAGAGGATCTACATTGATGGAAATTTGTACTTTTCTAGTTAAATTTTTTTCAGGTTGAAGACAAATAAATACACTGGGCAATGCATATTTTTGACCTCTGAAAATTCACAACATGATTATGTAAAAATAGACTTAGAAATGTAATCTTAAATTTTAAGTTTCTAATATTCTATGAAACACGATGTATTTTAATTTAGTCATTTCAAATAACATCTACATAGAAAACTATTTGCATATTTAATAATGTTGGAGGGATACTTCTTGTTCTAGAATGTGTTAATAAAGACAACCACCAAAAACACTCTGATTAAATTGACACTTGTTTTTCTTTCAGAGTGCCTCAATATTGTTTTTGACTGTAACTTTGCACTACATTTTTTAACATCAATTTTGCATATTTTCTGCCTGTGCTTAACAACCACCAGCTTATTTTCTATACATTAACATGTTGTGTTTTTTGACTCAATGAAACACTGACTACTGTTCTTTTCTATGTTAATTTAAGCTTTTTATACTGGCACATATCATCTCAGAAAACAACAAAGAACTCCACGGCACTATAAAAATATCTTCATTGCCTCGGCATGGTCATTTTAGACATTTATTGTTTTGTTTCAGCATGTGTAGCTCCTTGAATGTGCTGTAATTAAGGAAGTAATCAGTGGAATAGCAATAACATCACAATAATAATAATGATAAGAAGAAATGTCTTTCTGTTTCTCCAGAACAAGCAGGTGGAGCTCGGGGATAAGATGGACTTGGCTTCCTACTTACTGAAGCCCATCCAGAGAATGAGTAAATATGCCCTACTGCTGAAAGACCTGATCAAAGAGTGCAGCCAGTCCCAGGAGCAGGAGCTGAGTGACCTCCGCACTGCAGAGGAGATGGTCAAGTTTCAGCTTCGCCATGGCAACGACCTGCTGGCTATGGATGCCATTCGAGGCTGCGATGTGAGTATACAAAGGAACAAGCAGCGGGTTGTGATGAGTATTTAATGTGAAGGAAAGGCAAATACTACATAGCTTTATTACAGTACAACACACTGTGTGGAGGCAGAGCTGGTCATTAAAGCTATTTTTAAGTTAGAGGTCATCTTGTTGTGTATACAATACAGTGAGATCAGATCCCACCAGGAATTGTATTGTTCTCCCTGACGCATGTCTATGCCTGTTTCCTCTCCAGGTGAACCTTAAAGAGCAGGGTCAACTCCGCTGCCAGGATGAGTTCATAGTCTGGTGTGGACGGAGGAAATACCTCCGCCATGTCTTCTTGTTTGAAGACCTCATCCTCTTCAGCAAGACCAAAAAGATAGAAGGAGGATATGACATTTACATCTACAAACAATCCTTCAAAGTAAGAATTCATTGTTTAAGGAGGATTTGTTTTTTTTGCCCGTTATCTTATTCCCAGGGAGCAAAATTTTATGTTGTGATGTTTTGTTTCTTTTTGTGATGTTTTTGTCGTTCCAATCTTAGACAGCAGAAATAGGTATGACTGAGAATGTTGGTGATAGTGGACTGCGTTTTGAGATCTGGTTCCGTCGGAGAAAGTCACAGGACACGTTTATACTTCAGGCTAGTTCTGCTGAAGTCAAAGCTGTTTGGACCACCATTATCGGGAAGATCCTGTGGAGACAAGCCCTCAGAAACAGAGGTGTGTTGCTGTTTCAAACTTTACCTCATACTCTCATCTGTACTATCTGTAAGTGCTGGAAGAAGTAATCTGATCCTATATTATGCAGTAGGAATAAACTGATGTCAATTCTATTCAGTTGTAAATTAGATTTTTCTCTGAGGGGGAAATTTAAGAGTACAAAGTGTAGTAAAGTAAAATATTTCCTGTATATTCTATACATACATGAACAAACATTGTATATAATGTATAATATTCTACTTTATAAAGTGACAGCATAAAAAAATCTTTCATAAGTAAAAGCACATGAATTTTAGCAGAAAAAATATAATCAAAATATTGAAGGAAAACTACTACTATTTTTGTTATAATTTTATATACAGTAGATTGTCAAGTATGAACTAATTTACATCCAATTTCATAAAAAGACCAAAAAGTCGGAAAGAACCAGTTTTATATTTAACAATAAATTTACTAGAACATTGACCTGTGGGGAACCATGGGTCATATTAATAGTGTTATCTAGGGACTGAAGATAATAAATGCGTCATTCTTGTTGTTAATTTAATGTCCTGTCGTTCAGTGTGCTACTGCTCTTCCAGTCAACTGAGCAATCGAATTGTGACACTATTGTATTCCAAAATAGCGAATATCTCTCAAAATATTGGTCCTATGAACTAACCGAGCAAGTTCATGTGGAAATGGGACTATTCCTCAACTGTAGGGTATACATTTGTCAGTGAAAAGAATTGTCAGAACTGTGCACACACACACACACACACACACACACACACACACACACACACACACACACACACACACTCCAAGACCTTCTAGTATTTTGATATATATTTACATTGTATAGTAAGACATTTATATATTATCCATTGTGTATAATATATCTCAATAGTAACTAAAGCTGACAAATAAATGTAAGGGAAAGTACTTTATTTGTTATACGATTAAATTTGTCCTCTGCATTTAACCCATCCTTCATGCCCTTGGGGCACCTGTAAGGAGCAGTGAGCAGCCATTGCTGGTGCCGAGGACCCATCTCCAGCTGTAGAACCAGGCTAATGATCAGAATCACCTGGCTGAGGGACTTTACCCTAACAAACATATTTTTGGGTGATGGGGGAAACTGGAGCAAACCCATCCAGACACAGGTAGAGAAACATGTAAACTCCACACAGAAAGGGCCGCACGGTCCAGGAATCAAACCCAGGTGTTCTTGCTGTGAGGCAAGAGCGCTAACCGCTCAGCCAAATGTTGTGGCACAGACACATATTTACTGTTATGTGTAGTCACTAATATAGAGCACTTCAGTGTAAGTGCAAAGTTGCATTTCACCACTTGCATCTAATGTGACATGTCATATCGTGGTTAGAATTTGTAATTTGGAGAGATAGATTTTTTTTTTTTCTTTTTGTTTGTTTGTTTTTTAGAGTTGCGCATGCAGGAGATGGTGTCCATGGGGATTGGAAGCAAACCTTTTATGGACATTAAGCCCAGTGATGCAGCCATCAGTGACAGAGCCATTGACTATATCATGAAGGGGTCAGGTGAGCTGTTAATGAGCAGTATTTCAGCCTATTCTTTTGTTTTTTTTCTTTCTTTAACCCTTCAGCTGACAGTGTTTTTATCTCATAATATAAAGAATTTCAGATTTAAAACAAAATAAAATAAAATGGAGCTGCGCAATTTTTATTTAGTTTTGTTGAGAAATATATTAATGTTGTTTTCAGAGATTACAGTTACAATGATCATCAGAGAAACACACAAAAAACTCTCACATTACATTAAGTAACTGTTCCATTTTCTTTACACATAGTCAACAAACATCTCATTGCTCAATATTTCCCATATTTTCAGAAAGATCTGTAAATATGAAAATAATATTAAACTGTAGAGGTCAGGCTGTTGTAATACCATTAGTCTGAAGTATTTTTAAATCATTTTTATTTGAACTTGATCTTGAGTGGAAATAAAGTCAGAAATAATAACCCCAGTGCACTGCAATATCAATATTAGTTTTATATGTCATTTTTTGAGAATGTTTCATTTTTAAGTCTAAAATTCCAGCACCAATGTAATGGTGTTCCCTTTTGTGCACTACATTTATCAGAAACCAAAGAATGTTATCCAGGATAATATTGTTCACTGGTCTTTTTAAGTATGATATGATAACCTTTCATAGTATGTTTATGGGGAAATGTTATATAAACATCCCAGATGTAATCTAAGACATGCTGAATTTTAAGTGTCATTGCAACTGTGTTGATCTATGATTACATCTCTTTAATGGATTACCATAGTTGCCATAAAAAAGATTCATGTTTCTCAGTTAACAGCCACAGGAATTTTCTTTCAGTCCTGTCTGATCTTCTTCACATCCATTACATGAGCTGACAGCGCTTGGTGTCTTTGTCTGCAAACAGAGTCGAGGACTCGTGCCTCCATCGCCGTGCCTTCGTATGAATACTCCTTGTCAATCAAGAGACCTCATTCGACCATCTCTAACAGCAGCACATCGTCCTCCAGCAGCCAGTCGTCCTCATCCCTGCTGGGTTCCCTCAACCTCCACCTGTACTCCTCGCCCTCTCACCAACACCCTTACCCCATGTCCACTGTGCCGTCTTTTGCACAGTGGCCTTATGACTGCATAGAGGAAGACGAGCTGGAGCAGGACACGGGCAGCCAGCCCTCTATGAGTGAGTCATTACTGTTAGCATCAATACAGAAACATGCAAAAGTTTTACTTCATTTTAGAAAGACTTTTGAGTAGACAACCTATCTATCTATCTATCTATCTATCTATCTATCTATCTATCTATCTATCTATCTATCTATCTATCTATCTATCTATCTATCTATCTATCTATCTATCTATCTATCTGTCTATCTGTCTGTCTGTCTGTCTGTCTGTCTGTCTGTCTGTCTGTCTGTCTGTCTGTCTGTCTGTCTGTCTAATTTAGTGCTTATTATTTATCTAACGAATTAGTAGTTTATTTTTGTTTTTCTATGATCATGTAGTTTACAGTTAAATAAATGTTGTCAGTATTCTTGAAATAGCACAAACATCAAATTAAACATCTGCTACTTTGATGAAATCACGACACATGAAATTCAAAAGTCACTTAACATTAAATTCCATGTATTTTCTTTTCTTGGAGTTGCAGTGTAGTTGTGGAACCACTAGGAGTTACTATCGTTTCAAAATCCTTCACACAATCCTGGACAAACAGTATTGACAGATTCACTAAATCTTGTGTTAAAAACAGAATGGTGTTTTGTGTCTTTTTTCTCAAGGGACCCACTTTTTAATGGCATACTGTATTTCACACACAAAAAAATTCTTACATAAATTAATTCCCCTGGCTATTTTACTGCTGTATTGGCACCTGCTGATAGTATTAGTTGAACTAGTCATGTTTAACAGACATAAGTTTAATGAATACCAGCTTTGTTTTATGCACATTATTAAAAACATTTTCAATGTTCAATGTTCAGAGATGGATTTTGTCATCGTTTTTATTTTCTTGTAATATATAAAATATGTACACATTAATGCTTATTTATAAATTACACAAAACACAGATGAAATACAGTGTTAATAACTTGTCTGGGTGAAATGCCAATACAAATCTGTTTTGCAACTTACACAAAACTTCCTGTGACCCACATATGTGTTACAAACCAACACGACAAAAGTACTGCATTAGATACATATGATGTAAACCTTATTCTGTGTGTTGTGACAGTAACAGAGAGTTCAGAGACATCTTCCCAGTGCACCTCCAGTGACAGTGTGACAGGACTGCGCACCCTCACCATACCCGGGCACCCAAGCAGCTCCATAGACTCCTACAACAACAACAATAACGAGCCCTCGTCCTTCCTCTGCTCCTCCACACCTCCCTCCTCTGTGTCATCTCCTTCAATTTTTCAGAAGGATGAGGACCTCCAACCACAGGGCACAAAATTCATCACAGCAGTAAGTGCCCCATTGATACCAAAGTATTATATTCATATACACTAATATCAAGTTATCCCACTGGATATTGTCTTTTCCATGTTTCTACAATTGTCTTATTTTAGATGTTAGTAGGTTCATGTGTGTTTAAATACATAAATGAGTCTTTTTTTTATTTAATTTTTTCCCATTTTCACTTTAGGTAGCTGTTCTACTTGTGTGTGATCATCTTCCCATTGCTCATCTAATGTACTAGTTACTAGTTCTTTTAAAGCGACTGACATTTACAACATTATAAAGCAGTACATGCAAAAATATTCTAAAAACTGTTTTTTATTCTGTTGGGGACTCTACCATTTTTCCCTTATACACAATTCAGTTAAGTGTTTGTCTTCTCTTTTATAGTATGAACAAACATCTTACATTTTTAAAGCTTTATGTCTTATATAAATTATGTAAATTAACATTATACCCTTGGTCAGTGATATTATTTCTAACACTCAAAGACCTAAACAGCCACAGGAAAGAAAAGTGTGCACTCATCGAAAATGTTTAAGTTTTGGTCCAATAATCCTATCAGTACATGTAAGTAATTCAGGTAAAATTTTCTTAAAATTAAAAAAAAAAAAGTTGTAAAATCAAAGATTCTGGATTTTCCTCCTCATCAAATATGACCCCTTTGGAAGTCATTCAAATTATTATTTACATTCGAAAAGGAGTTGGAAGAAGAAATTTTTTTTATCCCACTCCCATTTTCATCATCTAATTAATAAATATAATCATGTTTTAAATGCTTAGTCCTGCCTTTAGACGTAAAGCCAGAAAAAAAAAACAATATAAGTCTACACTAAATTAGCATAAATTCAGCTATTTACATTAAATAACCAAAATGTGTGTGAAAAATAGAAACAAAGTACATTCCTGGTGATGTTACCATGGGTAACAGTTAACCGCCAACTTAATTATAATAATTACATATCAAAAATGGTATGAATAAAACTATGATACCACAAATGGTAACGGGCTGCATATGTCATCAATAGTAAGAACAGTAGAAACAAATAAATAGCAACTGTTGATGTAAAACATGAATGTAAAACAAACAACCAAAAAAAACAGGATGGACAGCAGATAAATAACTCACTTAGTAAAGGCTAAATGTAGAGAAAAGTTAACTTGTAAGTTATCGTAAAAGAGTAGTAGATCTGTAAGGGTTATGTCCATGTACTGAAGATCTTTGTGTCAAATGGTTTAAAACTACTGGTTGTAGTTTTATGATTTGTCTTTAAACATAATATAAGAGAACATAGTCAGAAGGGAGCTGAACACATGGTGAACACATGACTGGATTATTACCCTAAGTGGACTTAATGGTGAATGGGGCTAATGTGGAGGTGATAAAGATCTGACTCTGAGGCTGGTAGACAAACGCTGCAGCTTCAGTTTCACTCACCCCTTCTTTACTGTTTTGTTTTTGCCAGAGTAAGACTGCTCATATAGCAGTAGGCATCTCCACTGTGGTCTGACTCAGACGTTTTTAGCTCAGTAAGTAACCGGTGTCACCAGAGTGGACATCAGTGTTGTTCCCTTCACAGCCTCATTAACATCTGTGAGGAACATCCTGTGGCCTGAATACTAATCTGTGTGAAAATGTGCGGTGGTGTGTCTGTTGTGCTGCATGACAGTGTGTTGTCGGGTTTAGAAGGGTGGTTTTGGTGTGTCAACTTCTGCCTCTCCTTCGTGTTTCACCTGTCTTTTTTTTTTTTTGGTTGTTTTTTTTGGGGGTTTTTGGTCTGTCATTTTCCTGTATGCATCTGTCTGGTTTGAGCAGGAAATCAATGTATGATATATGATACCACATGTTCTTAGGCGTTGGCCTGTGTATGAACACATGCATGCTCTGTAGAGTCATTGGGTATAAAATGCATGTGGGCTTAAACTGTGCATATTTAACCAAATACTGTCTATTTTCATCTTGTTCTTTTTTTTGTGCTGATAAATAAATAAACTGTATCATCTGTAATTAACCTTTTACTCTTTATATGCACCATAGACACAACAGAGCATCTTTAATCATTATATGCTGCTGTTATGTTTATTGCCCGATTTTTTTTTTTTGATTCATAGGACCCCATGGAGGAACATCATGCTGAAAAATATAAAAGATTTTGTCTTCCAAAAGAATTCAGAGATTGATTAAACAAACACTGATTTTATAATTGTTGTAACTATTACAAGCATATTTTATAATATGAAAAGAAGAAAGTATAATATAGCTGCTGAAATTATAAGAACTTTAATCTCAAATTCAAAGGGCACATTGTTTTAACACTTAAGTAAAATCTACTGTACATTAGATTTCAATGATCCTTAACACATTTAGCATATGTATCATAAAATTTTTTCTAAAACCTCTTCATTTTTTCTCTTTTCTTTTGTCTTTTTGCAGCTGTGAAGTCCTTAAGCTGAGCACTACATGGTGCCGGAGCAGATTGCATTTCGGACTAAGAGACAAAAAAAAAAAGGAGTCCAGCTTTGGAACACTTAAGACTTTAATGGCTGATATTACAAAAAAAGTATTTCATTATGATATTGTACATTGAAATATGACACATAACAAACACTGTCATGATGGTACGTCAGCGATCTGTACATTTATGTTAATGAATTAGTTATAATTCAGTGTTTATACTGTAGATGAGTTTTATTATGTATTTTACAGAACAATAGCAGGCAGACAAATCCAGATGATGTTTACTGTCCATGTTCTTGTGTTACCAGTCCTGTGTTATAACACGTTTGTACAGATAATTAAAATGTTCAAAACATGCTAACTTTGTCTGTCACAGTAAGAATTTGAATATTTTGTCCAAGTGACTTTTGACTGTATTAATTACAAATCTGTCAACGTACATCTGTACATATGTGAAAACAACACTACAAGCATAGATGAAAAGTACAGATTCTGATATAAGAATAAAACAGAAGCAGAGAACACATTTTAAACCACACTCTCTCACACATAAAGTTTGAGATGCACAACTTCCGTTATCTGGGGGGGTTGAGGGGTATGAAGCGTGTTTTTTCTTACCACAAATTTTGTGTTCTCGGTCAAAACACTCATCAGATGAAAACCACAGCCCAGGGTATTAAGCATAGGTTTGAACTCCAAAAGAGACCATTAACCCTTAAAGACCCAAACAACCTGAGGCATCTAAAATCATTTACTGATGTACAATGTTTAATAAGTACTGAACAACCACATGAACCAATACATGTAAATGATTGAGTTTGTCATGTTTTCACGGTCGTCAAAAGTGATCCATCTGGACCTTTAGAGGCTCCATAATGAAGAGGGAACCACTGTTATCTTCTGCAACATTGATTCATCAGTAAAAACCCAAGTCATTTGACAAATTACAGTTGTTGTAGATATTTGTTTTTACCTTCAGTTGATATATTAATAGAAAAAGTCACTTTTTCTTCAGCTTTCTGTTTTTCATATAATAAGCCTCAACTTCACTCTACGCTTTTATGAATATCTACAAGATGGGTAAATAAAATATGAGAAAATACCTGCTTTTCACTGAAAAATGCAAAATAGAGAGGATAATATTAGAATGGTGACAAATGCATTAAACATTAAATAGAGAGGAAAAGTCATTTGGTAGATGCTAGAAAAGTATGACTGGGTCTTTATGGGTTAAAAACTGAGCTGCTCATGATGTACAAGAAACGACACCAAATGTAATTGCTCAACATGATTTCAGTGCACATGTACTGTCCCTGTTTCCACAACAAAAAAAGGAGTCCACCTTCTGAAACCATTTTCAACATGTCTATGGTGATTTGCTGCGTTTTTCTTTAAAGAACCAGATGCAGAGGACTGCAGACAGGAAAACCTCAAACCCCAACACAAACAGTACAAGTATTTCCATCTGTGAAACACATAAAGAATATCAAACATGCATTCATTTTCAGGGTAAAAATGATCATATTTCATGTTATCAGCATGGTCTTACCTTTAAATACTGCTCATTGGCTGGATTCCAGTGACTCATGTCAACACTTATCAGACTGGCTGCAACTGCAGCCACAATAATACAGCTGCAGTTAGCCTTGAAAGACACCTGGAATGAAACATTAGGTAAAACCTGGCAACTCAGATGCATCTTTTAGGTATATATTGATTTGTGCAGTACTTACAGACAGCAGCAATGGATATTTGACTAACAAGTTTGATATAACCCCAGCAAAGATGAACTGAAAGTGAGAAAAATGCAGTAAAATTAACCATTTTAATGTTGTCCTTTCATAATTTTTATAAACTTGTTACTTTTTGAAGATGAACGTACAAGTATTCCAGTAAGTAGAGAAACTCTAAATAAAGTGAACAGTGACTGCCTTGGGTCATGGGTTACAGCGAAAACAATTCCCACTCCAACGCTGAAGAGGCCAGCCATCACCTGCAGAGACTGACAGAGGAAGTCAGACAATAAGGCAGCAATGATAAGAGAGAGAGAGAAGCCATGGTGAATGGTTTTTGAGTCACAGTGTTGAAAATACCTCAGTTTTTTTAAAAGGAAAATGAACAAAGTATTTTAATCATAGAATTACAGTATTCATTGTGTACAGTGACTGTATGTGACTCATACAATAACTCATGGTTTAAAGAGTTTGACATGTGACCCCAGCTCCACATAGGACATTGTGTAAAATATAAATAAAAACAGAATGCAATGGTCTGTAAATACTGTACCCCCTTATTTTATTCACCATACAACAAAGAAAGCATACCAATTGCTGATTTGAAAAGTACTGAAGCCACAGTTTTCAACAGTTGAAGTTGATCTTATAAACATGTATTTGTTTAGCTAAGTTCTATTAGTCTGTCCTAAATATTTCTCACATAACTTTTTTGTCATTTCTGTACTTTTAGCAGGGTCTTGAATTTGATGTCTCTCAAAACTTTGGACAGGTGAAGCAAACCGCTAGAGTGAATTTTGGTACTATAAAGAAAACTGCTGAAGGAACGTTCTCCAGCGGGTCAGTAACATGATTGACCATAAAAAAAAAACAACTATCCTAGTCTTTCAGAAGTAAAGAAAGAGAGATCTTTCAACCCATATGAAATTGTCAAGCTATGTTTGTCCACATTACAAAATGTATCACTCACAATTAGGTACTGAAAATTGTGAAATATTCCCTTTTTTTTTTATCTCATTCTTTTTCATTGGTTTGCATTAGGGAAAAACCTACTCGACAGTTTTGTCTTTTTTAGTTAAAACATATGTATTTTGAGTTACTTCTCTCATTAAATTATTTTTGATCAGATTTCTAGTGAAGATTATGTATTTTATTTTCATAATGACCCTGAGATTCACCCTGCCCATCTAAACAAAACTGGCCAGAAAAAAGGCCACGAGTTATGGTTTCTGTTTGTGTCTTGTATTGATAGAATAAATGCTGATGGTGATTTAAAAAAAGCATATATCTGCAAACTTTATAGCTATAATTATTTTTCATTATCGTGTTTCCCCTGTCCTTAAGTGGCAGAACAATCGTTAAAACTGTTTTCCAGTTGGTTTGTTTGAATAGAGGGAGAGTCAGTCCTCCTCCATTTAACTAGCAAACACAACGCTGTTTGTGTCAAACATACAGCCCGCAGAAGGATCCATTCTGATCCATGGGATGAAATTCTAAAAATTACACTGAGGATATTAACAGTCCGTGGTGTCAAAACATTTTAGTTCAGGTTTTGGTGCTCTCCTGTAGTAATTATATGTTGTATATCTTGGTTTTATTTATAGCTTACTGTTGGTTGCATGCATCATAAAAGTTCTACATTTTTCCCCCTAAAAAAGAAAAAAAAAATACTTAAGAAAAAAAATTAATGGTCATGATTTACGCTAGTGTGACCATATTTTTATTACCGACTTTAATTATTATAATTATTATTAGACTATTAGGCCTAGTAGTAGTGGTTTTCCTCTGATTTTTCAGGGATTGTTTCCTGCCGCTCCAGATGAGCTAGCTGCCCACCCTAGTGCAGACTCATGGGTGATGTGTTTAAAATCTTTAATTGAGCATAACTCAGAGAAGCAGAACAAAAAAATGCCACAAAGTTAACAGTCAACCTGTTCAGAAAACTCCTACTGAGTCGACTAAAGTGTTAAGTTCATATTCTAAAACAGTCTAACAGGAACAGTAATAGGTGTGGTTGACTGGGATCTTGGGGAAGTGTCACAAAGGGAACACAACCAGAGATAAGTGACGAACTGACAAAGAGAGCAGGAGTGAAGTGATGAGGACAGGTGTGTATGAACTAAATGAGACCCAGGTGAATTGAATGAGGAGAAAAGGTGACAGAGTGCAGAGTATGTATGACAAATGGAAAAGAATAGGATGAAAAAAAAACATGAACAATTGACCATTTTCAGGCCCAAATTGCAAGAATGCTTGTACTGTGGATAAAACTAACTTTATCACATTTTGATGTGAGACGATGTTGAATCTTGAGGTTGGTGGAAAAAAAAAAATGCATAAACAAAATGTAAAACAATTTCACATCAATGCTCCCCAGTGTTACAAATACAGGACATGATCAAATGATCCTTTGAATCTGGAAAAATCTCTGTGTACAAGTGCCGAAAGAATGGACAGCTCGTGTATTTAGAAAAGCATCAGTGATGCTGCACAACATATGGTAAAAAAGTTTTATAGCTACACGCTCCCACCCAGGCTCCATGGTTACAGTAAGACGCCACTAAAGTGACTTCTGCATCTATTCCAACAGCATGGGCTCAATGTTCTAATGTTTTGGTGCTGAACTGGTCTTCCTCCAATCCAGACCTATGGCCAGCTGAAACATTTAGTACATCTTGAAATTAAAAACAAAAAAGAAAAATACAGTAAATAGGAACTATTGAGCTGTGAAACAAGACTTAAACAATACAGTGGTAAATATGGGCCTGTCCCAACATTTTGAAACTTCTTGCTGCCGTAAAAATTAGAATTACTCAATTTTATTGAATTAAAATGCTGCATTTTCACAGTATGTGATGTGTTCTCTGTGTGATTTTGAGTATAACATCTGGATTTACTGGATTTTCTAATCATTACATTACATTTGTATTTAAATTTTCTATAATGTCCCAACTTTTTGGAATGGTGCTTGTATGTGTGTTTGTGTATATATGATGTGAGTTATTTTAACCTTAGATTTTTTTTTTATTTTAAATCACTATTTTTGTTCCTTCCAACGTATGGTCATTTTATGTTCAATCAAAGCCTGCTGAAGAAATGTTGAAATACATAACAAATCAGAAACCCAAATTGCAGCAGTTGATCTTTAATTATTACAAGCTGCAAATATAGAATACGAACATCTTCCAAATATATGGAAACGATTTTGTCTGACTAAAGAACAAAGAGAAAATTATTTCAATTTTAGAAATACTGCTTTTAACTTTTTCAGTTGACAAACAGTTCAGCCATTAAATATGAAATAAAAACCTTTAAACTAACATTTCCTGTCACTGTTGCCCATGTCTGAGGTGTGAGTTTAACGTTTGGATCTTTATCTCCTGTATAACCTGTAGAATCAAAACCTGACAGTTTAATATTGTAAAAGCTCATCCACTGGTCTAAGTGTTGGCTAATACTTAATTTATATTTCTGAGAACACATAATGTGTGAAAAAAAACCCCACACCTGTAGTTCCTTAAATGTAATAATGAGAAGAAACAGAGAAGCCAGTAATTACTAAGAAATAAAAATGCAACAACAAATTTGTCAAGCCAACAATATTTAATATTTTAAGAATCAGGTGTAACAGGCAATTTACTTTCATTGAATTGTATATGGGCCATTCTACCAAAATGCATAAAATGACAGTATCACTATGAAAAATACATTTAAAAAAACAACAATTAAATATTCAGATTTTACATGTGTCAAATATAATATTATGGTTTAATATATGATATACCTATGTCCCTGCTCTTAATGGTTAATGATAATTGTCTAATTGTGCTGAATATAAAGTAAAGTCTGAATGCTAAGATCAAATATTATCACTACACTTGTCAATTTTCTGATTGAACTATAAATTAGTATTTATCATTCCAGATAAATGGAAACAGAAAATGAGACCAGTTGTCTTTTATAATGAATTAACATACTTTATTGATCCTGTGCTTGTTATATTTCCAACAAAATGCATGTTAACTAAAGTAGTTCAGATTTGCTGTATTGCTGTGATAGTGATCATATATACATATTGACTTAATGCTATGATCACTACTGAAACAGTGCTGCCACTACCAAAATGCTAGTTGTTTTGTCACTAGTAAAAGACAATGAATTATCAATCTGTTTTCCAATAATGGTTGGTTAGGTGTATGTGTAATTTCAACTCTCATTCATGCTAAAATCAATATAATCAACTTTATAGATTTTACAGGAAAAAATAGTGTTTGATTTTGATGCACTACAAAAATTCAATTTAACAAAATATGTTCAAATATTCCTATTCATTTATTTAATTGTGGAAACCACCTACAATAATTTTCTCTACGTGGGGGAATACGGGGAAAAAAAATCCAAGTTTTGTCTAATTTTCTTAATTCTAAAGTGGATTTGATGTTTCAGTACTGGCAACGTTTGAGTGAGGAAATTTATTTCAATAGTGTGTGCAATTTTCTTTTTTTAAATGTAATAGACTGGACTTTTACTAAATATGTGTTCTTTAAATGTGGTGCAACATGGATATGGTCAAAGTTTTTCCAAAACAGCATAAAAATTTCATACACTTTCCAACCTAGAATTTGAACCAATTTGGTAAAATGGCCCATATCAACAGTAACGTCATTGAGACATTAGATATAGGTTATTTTTTAAATAGAACTGTTATCATTTGAAAGCACAGGTTTTTTTCAAGTGTTTTTGTGTGTCCAGGTGTTTAAACCACCTTACCCCTAACACAGCAGGTTGTTTCTTCAGTAGGTCATGCAGCGGTCCTTCTTTATCAGGCATGAGCTCTGTGGCTTGATAACGTGCCAGCGTTGGCTTTTTCCTGCCTGCTCTGTGTGGCTTTAATTCAGCTTGATGGATATCCATGTCAATGTCTGCACAGGCCATGATGCCACCCTGATCTGGGGGGATCAGGAAGTATAATGAAATGGCTTTAAAACCACTGTACATAATTTAGACAAAACATTACCTGCACTGGCCAATTCTAAATTACATGTCATAATATTCACTTCACAAAAACCAACACATCAGTACTGTACTGTACTGACAAAAACAGTGCTTTTAGACATTCCATGTTTTCTCTTTTGTCTGTTTTAGTAACATGATACACACAGAAGTTAGGACTTGATTGTAAAAATATTGTTTTGATAACTTTTGATCTAATGATTGTCTTCCATGACTGTAATAATGTCCTTTCCACATTACAAATCAGCATATGGAATGCAACATATTGCAACGTGTATAATGTTTTCTCGACAATATATATATATATATATATATATATATATATATATATATATATATATATATATATATATATATATATATATATATATATATATATATATGTATGTATTATATTATTTATTTATTTATTTATTTTAAAGGAAACAAAAAAATTTGACACACTGCGTTATTAATCAACATTCATGATTGATGAGATGTATGACATGATTTAATGTAGTTATTTCAGATATATTTCAGACATAGATTTGTTAGTCTTTAATTTTTCTCTCAAATAAAGTCACAGCAAATGTATGCAATATATAATAAACAAAGATGACAAAAAAATGAATACTCAAATTCAGCATAATGATGTCAGACAAACTGAACTTATGTTTTCTTTATGTATTTTTATAGATAACTCACAAAACCTGCAAACCAACATAACACAGCAACAGACAACATACCTAAAATTGTAATTAGAATAGAAAAAAAAATCAGTAACATATATGAACAGACTGGTTATGAATTTGGATTATATACATATAATATTAATTTTTCATAATAAAAAAAAAAATTAAGATCAGTATTCTTACCATGAACAGCTTGAGAATCATCTATTTCATACTCTGTTTTCTGTCTAAACAACACTGTCACTTTGTAGTCATAATGTTCACTTCCCTGTAAATTCTGTGAAACGTGTGGTCACACTTTGACTTCCTTGTGCTAGTGAGGGTCTCACAGCTATTTCCACCAATCAAATAGTCCACTGTCCTACATTTTAATTATACTGAAGATATATCAGATTAAATAAAGCTACTGCTTTTGTCATACATCCTAGTATATATATATATATATATTTATACATAGAGAGAGAGAGAGATATGTATTGTGTTTTATATGCATGTATATCTGAATTTAAACAAAAAATTTGTAGAATCACTATGGGCATGTTTGCGGGGTTTTTTTTGTGTGTGTCTGTGTGTGCATGTGAGAGAGGGTGAGTGAGAAAGCATAAAAACAAAGCCAGTTTGTAGCAGATCATTTCCTTATTGGTCTCATTCGGCAAAGCAGAAAATTTCAGGTCTCAGTTATTTTAAAAGAGCACAAGATAAGAAGGTAAATTCATAAAAATTAACATCACTATATTTACCAGCTCTTATATTGTTTATTGTAACCTTTTTTTTTTCTTCAGAAAATGAAGAAGACATTTGTGTGTGATGAATCAATGGTAATCACAGTTCCTATTGGGAGCTTCAGAGATGCTCGAGATGGTCAACTAATGCCAGAGAAGTTCCACTGTGTGTTCAAAGATTCCTACAAAGTTTTTGCCGTCAATGGGAAGCCTAAGCCTCTCGGGGTAAGTATTTTTATATATATATATATATATATATATATATATATATATATATATATATATATATATATATAAAGCCATGCACATAAACTGTTTTATTTCTCTATATTATATCTATTATTTGTGTTTTGTCTTTATGAAAAGGCAGCCCAAGCCATCGCTGGTGTGTTCGTTTTAACCCTTGGTCTGCTTTTTGCAGAAGAGTTCAAGGTGTACACTGTACCTAATGTTGTGGTAAATGAACCTGAATAAATACATCAAATTTATGTTTATACGTCACTTATAAAAACTATGTATCTTAGAGAAGTTATGTATTTAAACATATTTTGTCCATTAAATTTAGGGTTTTAATATTTTTATATGACTTTTGTAGTTTGTGGTGTGCGGGATGCTATCTTATGCTGCAGGACAATGTCCAAACATGCATGTGGTAAGAAGTTTAATTAGTGAAAGAAAAAAGTGACTTTATTGTTTTTTTGTTTTTTCTTGTTTTTTTTTTAAATGGTTGACTATACAGGTACAATAATTAGTTGAATGAATGAATGTGTCTTATTACTTTAGGGGATTGTTGTAAATTTAACATAATATAAAAGCTAAAAAATCTAAATGTTCTGTTCAAAATTCATCTTTTATATTTTTGTCTCATATCCTTTGTTCATGTTTAAGGTAAAACTAATGCATTTTTTCTGCTTTAGACAAAGCTGTCATTCTCCCTGAACATCATCAGCTTCTTCTGGTCTATCGTGGCTTTTGCTCTCTCATTGATTTGGATTGTTAAGCCAGCAAAGAATGATTCACAGGTAAAAGTACTCTTGAGTAAAGTACTATTTGCTGTCAGAAATGTAGAAGCAGCATGTATGACTTCATCATTCATCCATCTTCTTCACAGCTGCGTCAAGGTATCAATGGGCTGATCATGAGTTTACTGGTAGTGGAGGATTTAATAGCTGTCTTCTTGATTTACTGGTTGGGTAAAGCTGTGTGCAGAGAGCACTTCAACACTCTAGTAAGTCATTTTCTTCATATGATCAAAAATTGTGTTTGAGAGAAACAAATGTTCTCCAATTAATCATCATTCTTTTTCTTCTACAGCCGGTTATACTGTTGAAACAAGCAGACTGAATTCAAAGATGGGGCAAAATAAGTAGCTTTGTACTTGAATACAAACAGCACAGACTGCATGACTATTAGTAGATTGAGACCTGCTTATAAAGAGATTAAACATATATTAGAATATAATAATAAAAAATGTTCTTAATAATTTACACTGGAAAATCAAAATTGTTCCAATATCTGAAAATTTAATCAATTCAATGTGTATTTGAAAACCAAGTATGTTTCCTGTTTGAGCACTATTTAAATTTGTGTTTTAATTGCTGTAAAACATAATCTTAACATATGAAAAGAAAATGTAACCGCAGACAATATCAAACTGTATAACCTTATTTTGTAAAGATTAATAATATTTTCATTTGCATTCAATTCTACATTTGTCATCATTGACTCAGAGCTTAATTTTTAACAAAATATATTATTTGTTGAATTTTCATTTCTTAATTTCATTTCCCCTTTCCACTGAAGCCTCTATTGCTACAGGGTGGTAAAATATATGAGTTATTATTATTATTATTATTATTATTATTATTATTATTATTATTATTATTATTATTATTATTATTATTATTATTATTATTATTATTATTATTATTATTATTATTATTATTAATTGCAAAAAGTGTACAATTGACAAACATGTGCATTTGGCTTCTAAGTAACCAAGTAACAGTTATTAAAAGGAAATTGAAAGAAAAACGGTACATTTTATAAAACATTGTGTCATGTTTTTGTTCTTAAAAAGTGTTTGATGGATGAATTGATTTGATGATAAAAGTAATGTACAGTATTTGTGTGTTGCCAACTGTAAATAAAACACAATGTTTACATTCCATGTATTCCTGTTTACTTTTGTCTACATGTGGAATTTTTAAAAGATCATGTTGCTGTTTATGTAGTATCAAATAATTTATTTTGTAATTTGTGTCCATGCTGAAACAAGTTGAATTGATACAACTACAGGAAAATGTGGATAAAGTGGAAGTAGGATGCTGGTTTTATCACTCTGTTGCCTTTGTGGGACTGGTTCAGCGGGTCAGGGCTGCTCTGTTGTCCATTTTCATGGGCCCAGTGGTTTTCATGATCCTTATCTGTTCACTGTAAAACTCAATGAGTATTTCACTAAATCATTTGATATATTTCATTGCCTTAACTCATTGACTTTATCAACTCAAATTCTGCTTTTCAAAAATGACAAGCAGGTAACTTGATTAAATAAAGCTGATAGTATCGATTACATTCAGTCAATCAAATGTCTTTGAATTAAATAAGACTAACTTAAGTTGTACAGAGGACTGCATCATGGGTAATTAGTATAACATCGTTTATGTAATTTGTTTTTCTGAAATTGTAATGGAATGATGTTGGACTTAAAATGAGTTCAGATAGTGACCGTGTGGGGAGTCTGTGTCCTGAGGCAATGCCATGGAGCTGTGACTAATGTGCTTCATGTCAGGAGAGATAATGTGGGAATGATGTGGTGGAGATGTGCCCTCCTTATAAATTAGAAGCATCAAGTAATCACTCATTGAAATGTTATGAGTTAAATTATATCAAATGGCTGACTCCTACCTTTATTTAATGACACCTTTGTTTTGTAACTTATTCCATGTGGCTTTGGTGGAAACAGAAATCGACTTTAGGAATGGATAAATCAGTTTCTAACAAAAATAATCACATTTTAAATTTGTTACACATTTCTGCAGCCTCTTTTTTTTATAACCCTCAAAAACCTAATGTTCCTTACATTCTCAGAATAAGCTTGTTACTTTTTTAAACTACATAGATGTGACACCACATCAAACGGAAAATTAGTGAGAACCAGAGTCCTGCACGATTACCTTTTTTTCTCCTTTTTTTTAAAACAAACTTTCCAATCTTCTTTTTTTTCTTATTTTTTCACACCCTTTCCTGCTACCTGACTCAATTTAATTTAATTTTAAATACTCTCATACAAGTAGAAATACTGATTCAACTCCTTTACTTAAGTAAAAGCAAAAAAAAAAGTACAACCTCTGAATTATAATAAATTACAAAAGTAAAACTGCCCTTTTTTTGCCATGAATGGAACAATACTTATTTAACCAGGCAAAATCTGAAACGTGTCAATTTTCTAATTCTACAGTGAAAGGCACTGCATGGTGTGTGTTGTTTGTTTATTTTTATTTTATTATTTTTATTTTCATCCCCACATATTTTCCTGTTTATCTGTCAGGTACCAGACCCAGTGCAGACCTCCAGTCAGTACCATTCACTGTGGAATTAGAAAATGGACACTTTTCAGATTTTGCCTGGTTAAATAAGTATTGTTTCATTCATGGTAAAAAAAATGTTTTGTTTGTTTTTTATTTTTGTTACTTAAGCAAAGGAGTTGAATCAGTACTTCTACTTTTATGACAGTATTTTCCACACAAATACCTGTACTTCTACTTAAATACAGAATATGCGTACTTTTACGACCGCGGCCGATCACCATATTTATCAAGAATGACTGTTTGCATTTAGTAAATAGTAAAGAAACAAGTGAGACTGTAAAGTGAGAATATTTATACTGATATGACACCCATGATGTCAAGTCATCAACGACCACATGAGGGAGATAAACACACACTATATAAGAGTAAAATCTATTTGAAATAATGGAAGTACTCCAGGAAACGTTGGTTTGACAGTTACATGGATGAAGTAAACTAAAAGTAGGTGTGTTCTACTTTATAATCAGATAAATGAATTAGTGATGTGGATATTTAATCCGGACACTTTAGAGGCCAGTTTATGTTTATTTATGGTTATAAGACCTTGCAGTGGAGGTCACGCTTGACATAAGCAACACATGATGAAGGTGAAGTCTTCCGCCTTGGGACACGCCCTAAAACAGCTACACCAATCAAAATAAAGTAAAAACTCTCGTGTTTCACTTTTGTTTTCATTAACCCTCCACTACTTACTGGCCGGCCATAGCCTCTCCCTGTCATCCGACCGAGCTATGTACCTTTAACTCTTTTCGGTAACTGTTTTTGGGTGTGTTGTGACACTCGGTAGCCGCCGGCCGTGGGTCTGTTTCCCATGTTGCTGTGAGGAGCTGCTGCTGCCTCCCCTGGCTGCATCAAGCTATGGCGTCCGTGTATAGCGGATCCCATACACTGAGCAAGGATGATGTGAATTACAGGATGCATTTCCGAATGATAAACGAGCAGCAGGTTGAAGATATTACGATAGAGTTCTTCTACAGACCGCATACGATAACCCTGCTGACATGCACCGTGCTCAGTTTAATGTATTTCGCTTTCACAAGGTAAGTCGGAGATCGCTAGCGTTAGCCTATTAGGTTAGCTGGGCTAGCTAACAGGAGAGATGCTCTGAACGCCAGGTACACACAGAGGTTAGCTAGCATTTAGCCGCTCCTCGGGGGGTTTTCTCACTTAAGTATCTTAATACCCACTCGACGGCAATGGGATTACGTTCTCGTTAATGATAGTTTAATCCTTAGTCTTATTAAATGTCCACTTTAGCCCTTCTATTTGGGTATGAGTTACATACCTGTGTTTTGTGATGAAACACTTCCTTGTGCTTGTATTGACTATAACGATGTACTTTAACAAATAGTCGTAATCTTACAACTACAAATTTTTCCAGATGTAAGGGATATATTTGCCACTTTTGACGTTATGTGAGCCAGTTCTACATAATTATAGTTATTATAGTAATACAGAGATTAACACTGCAATTAAATTTGGCTGTTGGGCTATACACTCCACAATGTTATTGATTATATTTGCTTATTTCTTTGTACTGTGTCTGCAGAGATGATGGAAATCCTGATAGTAATCTCTGGGTGGGGCTCATCCTGGTCATTTCATTTTTCCTTGTCATCAGTGTTTTGGCATTTCCCAATGGTAAGCAAAAAGCAAACAGAACACAGGCTACTGTGTGTGTTTGCATTGGCTTTAATTAGCAATTTAACACTTGCTTGAATGTTTGTTCTCAAACAGCTGTGTTGTAACAAGTAGACTAATGGAACATGAAAAACACAAGAAACTTCCATTAAATGTGTGTCATTACAGACGTATAAGAACCAGATATCATGAGTATTATGAGATATGCTTATTAAATGTTGTAAGAACATTTTAGGGGTCATCCAAGGTCAGAGCAATCAGTCACATGGATTTTGCAAATGTTTGTACTTGATGAAAATTAGATGGGACATCTGATATAAAAGGATAATATCCCCATCATTTGATCTATGTTTTTAAATGCAAGAGGTAATTTGTACTTACTCTCTCAGCCCTTATAGTTATTTTTCTAATTTATGTGCCTCATTCTAGGTCCATTCACCAGACCACATCCAGCAATATGGCGTATAGTTTTTGGTGAGTATGGCTAAAAGTTTTAAGTTACTTTTTTTTTTTTTAATAACCATGGTTTTGCTTCAGATTTAGAGAAAATTAAAACTACACCATGAGAAGTCTCCTGCAACTCAAATGTTTCAACATCCTTTACAGAATTTATTTGGTGAATGCATTTTAAAGTGAAGTAATCCTTTGTGATGGATTCTTCTTCTCTTTAAGGTCTGAGTGTCCTCTACTTCCTTTTTCTGGTTTTCATCATCTTCCTCAATTGGCAGCAGGTAAAGCAGCTCATGTATTGGTTAGATCCAAACCTGCGATATGCCAAGAGAGAGGCAGACATAATGGTGAGTGATATTTTTCAGACCGGATTACATGCACCAGTTGTGATCACGGCAGAGTCTTATCAATCAGTGTAATGAGGTTGCCCACTGTGCTTTTTGCAGGAATATGCTGTGAACTGCCATGTTATCACCTGGGAGAGGATCCTCAGCCATTTTGATATTTTTGCATTTAGCCATTTCTGGGGCTGGGGTATGAAAGCCCTGCTCATTCGAAGCTATGGCCTCTGCTGGACCATCAGTATTACCTGGGAACTCACAGAGGTATAGCATCACTCCATGGACCTATCACATTCTGTTTGCATGCAAATCTCTCCTCCTATCTCTGCAGAACAAATATCTTTTAACGGAGTGGTCATATGGTATATTCTGGGTTCTAACCATCTTTGGTCTTTATTAACTACTTATACATTGAATTATTTAAGCTGAAGCTCACAGTTTTCCAGGTATGGTTTAGACTCACTTCCTCCCCATCTCCCCCCTCCCATAGCTTTTCTTCATGCATCTGCTGCCTAATTTTGCTGAGTGCTGGTGGGACCAAGTGATTCTGGACATTCTGCTATGTAATGGAGGTGGCATCTGGCTTGGCATGACTGTCTGCCGCTTTTTGGAGATGAGGACCTACCACTGGGCCAGTATTAAGTACGACCTAGAGTGAAAGTCATACATTAATGCATTATTTTGTTGATCCATCTCATTGTGTGTACAGTACAAATACATAGAGGTTGCATTTATCCTCTTCATTACCATTTCTAATGTTAAAAAATGCAAGTGGGATTTTATAGCATGTCTGGTGCATACATTAATGGCAATACTGCACCTTGTGGCATTTTTGTCTTATGTTGTGCCTATTAAGTGTAATTTCATGACAAAATTACAGTAAGTGGTTTGTCAGAGTTAACAAAAATTACTGTACTGTAATAATTGAACCCACTTCCAAGGCTTGTGGCTTTCATCAAGATCATGATAAAAGATCATTCAAAAAAACATTTAAATAGCATGAAACAGAAAATAGGTGTTTGGATGTTTTTTCTATTTTTTCCTTCTGTATTTTTATTTTGTATTTTGGCAACCTGACAATGACGCAAGCCAACATACGCCATTTCATACTACACATTTTAAGAGGTTGAAATTTAGATTAGTAAAATAAATAATACTGCAATTATGAATAGATTGCTCTTTTCTACATGGGGAAATGTTTCTGGTGTTGCTTTGAAATACAATTTAGTAAGTTAAGACCCACCAAAATGGATCTGAATGATTTAATGAAACGAATTCATCTGACATTATCTGTTGTGCTAACGTAATACTTATTGTAAATCTATCTCTCTTTGTAACCCTTCTCTTGTGCTTCCTATCCAGGGACATCCACACCACCACAGGGAAGATCAAACGTGCAGTGTTGCAATTCACCCCAGCCAGCTGGACATACGTGCGCTGGCTTGACCCCAAGTCTTCCCTGCAGCGAGTGATGGGCGTTTATCTCTTCATGATCATCTGGCAGGTGGGTTATGAGTAATCCCTTCTCACCAACTCAAGGTGACTAAAGCGCTGACTATTAGTGGATCATCCTCTGTGTTGCGTGTGCTAATTCCAGGCTAATCTAATTGCCTTCTCAGTTGTTGAAATCTAAGACCTGTCTCACATGGATCTATATAATGCGTGAGAGGCCTGCTGTCCACACATTAACAGCTAATCCCATAAGAGCAAGCAACAGGGTGGATTACTTGTAAGCAATTTATGATAATGACAAAACCATGGTTGGAGAACAGGAGTAAGCTCCATTGCTCTTCACTTGGAGTCTGCTTTAGTTGCCAAACTTACAGCCATTGGTAGTGAGAGATGCTTTTCCTCTAATTTTTGAGTGGGGTTCAAACAACATTGTCCTTTCTTCTGTACTTCAGTTCCCAGTACTCCTGAACCTTTAAATTGTAATTACCACTCTTTGAGACATAGCTGAATAGAAGGGGACAGCTCCAATTTTTATTTGTTAGCATCTAAACTTGAACCATTTAAAAATACTTAGAGCATCACCACTAGGATTTTTTTTTTAACATCACAGTCATTTGTTCATCAACCTTCGGGCCTAATCAATAAATACTCCTTATTCATGTTACCTGGATAGTGGTTGAATGCGAGTTATTCAAAGGTCTTTAAATGGTATAAATAAAAAAGGGACAGGCCTTTGGACAGATCACATATTACATGATCACATGTCACATGATCACGATGTTACGCTGACAACGTCAAGGCATGCTCTGTTGTAAGTTAGTGGTTTTCTTTTTCAAATTTAGGTGAAATTTTCTTCACTGCTAACATATTTGAAGGACTGACTGGCTTATCTGAATGTCTTCCAGACTTCTATTTTATAAAGTGTTGAAGTATTATTAATTATCAATAATCGAACTGTTTGACAAAAGGAATCGAGTAAAAAAAAAAAAATTAAAGTAATGATGAATAAATGAGGTATACCAGCCCTGTTTATTTTTAATTTAAACATCATAACTCTATGAATTGAATATCTTCTCATAGGCCTTATTTTTTACATTCAAGACTGACATTAATTTAAATTATAACATAAACTGGTACAGCTAGTATAATTAAAGTAACATGGCAGCATCCCATTTTGGTGTATTGGTTTCAGGCCTTGGAACTGTGCATCCACGAAAACTAGAGCAGCCTCCAGAGGCAACTGCAAAGAACAGAGATATAACTTCTTATCTGCAACACTTTTGTTATACCGTCCCTAAAAGCTCAAATATGTGCAGTGGAAATTGGCTATTGTGAATTATGTTCAACACACAAGTGAAACTACTAACATTAATCATGACTGGGCCCCTTTAAGAACAGTCATTTCCAGACATGGATGCATTGGCATGTGTTAATGGAAAGGAGCTGTCATTAGATGTGAATGGTTCCATCTGAACTTTTCCTAATATGACACCAAAACATCTGCAACCTTCAAGGTATATGAGACAAAGGTGACACATCATGGAACAAGAGCCATCATGGGAAAAAAAGGGCCTGTTCTTCTCTCAAGAACCAAAATAAGAGTAGGCCGATAGTTCTTCTAAATGTTTTTCCGGTCACTTACACATAGTCCTTTCTTAGGTGTACATAACATTTAAATGTTACATCTGTCAACAGAACTGCTGTCTTCAGAAATATTTAACTAAGTACTTGTACTGTATACTCTACATTTAATCTGCAAGTACATTTCATTCTTGCAGTGGAACAACAGCAGACTATTCTGTAGAATCAGAAATCAGAAAGAGTTTTATTGCCATTGTTCGTATAGTACACATGTAGTATACAACTAGGAATTTGTCTCGGTGTAATGCTGCAACATTCAACATATAGTATATCAATAAAAAGAAAGGGGGAAAAAAAAAGAAATATATAAATATAATAAAAATGCTAAGCATGCACCAAGATAGAATAAGATAAAAATAAATATAGTAAAGTATGTAATGTGCAATTCTGTGGGGGTAATGTGCAAGTCAGTGCAAAGGAGACAGAGGCATTATCTTGATCATGTGTCCAGTGTTGGCTGCTGTACTTAGTGCTGGGGAGTCTATTAGGTGTGTAATCTAGACTACTGCCACATAAATGTCTGTTTTAATATTATGATAATATGCAGATTGTTTCAGTTACTACATTGCATATAAACCTTTGTAACTAGATTGTTCTTTTTAGAGGTTTTTTTTTTTTTACTAACAATTACAAAAATGAAGATAATTTTGTCACAAAAATCACAAGTTGTCATGTTTGAGAAGCAAATATTTGTCATTTTTGGTTGAGAAATTTTAATTTGTCATTGTACATCTAAAAGTCTGTTATTTTTTGTCTTTTATCTCTTCTTTTACAGTTAACTGAGTTGAACACATTCTTCCTCAAGCACATTTTTATTTTCCCTGCAAGTCACGCTCTTAGCTGGTGTCGGATCCTTTTTGTTGGTATCATCACAGCTCCAACAGTAAGGTAAAAAGAAATGGATGCTTTGATTTCATGATGTCAAACCTTTTACATTTGTCAGTTGTTTTTTCCAGTTTGATGGTGTGGTTGACAGTATCTGTTAATTAAATTAAACTATTTCTTTATGTTTGCCACAGGCAGTATTATGCATACCTTACAGACACACAGTGCAAGAGAGTAGGCACTCAGTGCTGGGTGTTTGGGTAAGTGAAACTATGTTTACTTTATGCTTTAACTGTGAGTTTCTGTGGTGTGCATATACTCTGTCTGCTGAAGGAAGGTAAAGACAGTGATGCTAACTATGTTGGACATTTACTGATTTAACAGGTGGTGGTCAGTGAAATATGTCACTGTTTTATTCCCGGCTCAAACTGTCAGATGCTTGACCTACTTCAGGAATGTTATGATCCAAAAAAAAAAGCTATGAATCTCACGAAGCAAATGTTAACATGTTCAAATCAGTAAGCATGTGGCCGTTTCCTCATGTTAAAGGCACATGACTATAATTTTCTATTTGGGTAAAATGTAATGTTGACAGCAGGTGGGGCAGAGTTACACTCTTACACTTACATTTGTTTTCCCTCTGTTTACAGGGCAATAGCCTTTTTGGAGGCACTGGCATGTATTAAATTTGGGCAAGATTTGTTCTCTAAAACACAAATCCTCTATGTGATCCTCTGGCTGCTGTGCCTGGTAAGATCATTTCAATGTGAAAGTCAATTATTATGGTTTCGGCCTCACCTCAAAATAGTGGCAAATAATTATTCACTAAAGATTTTTCCATGAATCATTAAGCACTTTCTGTGACATTTGATCTGTTTTTAGGCCTTCATTACATTCCTGTGCCTGTATGGAATGGTGTCATATGCAGAAAATTATGGACCAAGAGGAAAGGTTTGTCCATTGCTATAAGTTCATTCATGTATCTTTTATAAAACAAACAAAAAAGAAAAGCCTCATCATTATAGGTCAGATGAAAGTACCTAATCTCACCTTGAATGCATCATTTTCTTAAGATTGTTGAATACAACAGTCGGTGTATTGTATTACATGTATTGTATATGTTCGGTAAAACAATGCTGGCTCACACAAGTAAAAATGTCTTTAAAATGGTAGTGAACTAGTCAGTGGCTTCTCGACATGACATCCTGCTGTGAAATCGTAAGTGCTACTTTTCTTAGCAGGGGCCGTGAGAAACACTTCAGGAAGAGTTGCTACTCTTTCTGACATACTTTCATGACATCCAAACGACATAGTATGGCATACATTTCAACTCTGACCATGCCTTTTAAAGCTTTGTTGCACATTATTTTATAAGGGGGGGGTACATAGTTACCTTTTAGCATGTTATTGTTTAAGTGATCCGAGAGAAAATGAGATTTCTGCCTTTCCAAGTCTTGGTTTACAGTGGTGTGTACTGTTGTGCTCTGTATCACCATTGCAGATACACTAACCGTGTTATTTTAGCTTCTGTGGTGGCATGAAATGTTGTTATTCTCTTCCTTTAGATTTGGTCTTTTGGTTTTGCACATAAGGGGAAGTTATAAGGAAAAAAAATATATATTTCAAATCTGATATATTTTACTAGTCACATTTCTTATTGTGCAGTTTTAAAACCAAATCTGACTAAATGGGCATATCTTGTGTGTTCTTCTGTATTCTTTTCCACTCAGTAGTCGGCAGATAAAAACATCTCACTTGATGTAAGAGTCAGATTGATGTACGCCTTCCATATCTTAACTTAATGAAGATGAACTCAAACTAACCTACTGTGTTAGTCAGATCTATATCTTGTTAAAGATTAGCATCCAGTTTACCTAGAAAGCTGTAGTAGCCCTTTGCCTGTATATGTTGCCGCTGTGTGGAATGCATGTCACATGTCTGAACCCCCTCTCCTCTTACAGAGCTTCTCAGAATGCGAGGACAGTAATTATGCGGAGTCTCCTGACCACCTCTCAGAAGGACTCAAAGGTACAAAGACTTGACTGTAATTTACCAAGCACATAAAAAGTGCCCATGAATGTGTTCAGTTTATCTTCAGCCCAGACCCTGTAAATGTCTGACCTCTAGTGTTTACAGTGACATACTGGTGGCAGTCAGGTTATAGCATAGTCGACATTACATTTTCCGTGCCTCCGTATGTACTACATATTACATTCTGCAAAGAGCCACTGCTTATTTTGGAAGGAAAACTTATTATAGTTATTGCTGAGAGATGATTTTTTTTTTCATCTCATTTGAATTATAAAAGTATTTACATGTCTATATTTTTCACTTAAAACTAAAATATGTTCAAGGCGAGCACACTGTGGTAAAATATCAAACCAGCAGACTGAAAATACATCAGTAGAAAGACTACATATCTGAAAGTTGCAGATGTATCTATGCAGTCTGTTCAGCATTGATAAAGATGTCTGCAGTTTCAACATGATCAGACTAATGGGTTTCAACTCTTTTCTTCTTTTCACCTTGCTTGTTAAGTTTAAAGATTATGTGCTGAAGTAACAGCTGTTTTAACATTGAGGTGTATCATGTACAGTGACGTATTATGCAAGCCATTGAGCTGTTTAATACAAAATAGATGTTTATTTGCTAGAAAAAAGGGACTTTCTCAGCTTATGAGAGTGTATTTTAAATTGATAAGCATATATGTAAATGGTTATGCAACTCAAATGGGAGCAAAAAATTATTTGTTCTGACCATCAAACTTGCCATTCACAATTTTTCAGAAGTTAAGGAGGGAAAGAACAGGATGCCAGCTTTCTATAATCTATGCAACGTGGCCACATGCAAAAATTAATGGTGTACTCATGTGGTCACGGCTACATGACCATCCAGGTTAAACAATTACTAGCAGAAGTTTAGAGTGTATTTTTACATAAATGTCTTAGTTATATTGTGAAAAGATTGTTCATATGAATATATTTTCGGCATGATCATATTTGCATGAAGATATTGTGAGTAGTATTGGTGTATATGCTTACATTTCTAGTTGCTCATTAACCCTGCAGCACTCTGTTTTTGCCTACATATCCATATTTAATGTAAATAAAATGAAAAGTCTGGTACTGTAGGTGACAGTTATGCTGCTTAAACACTAGCAGCAACAACCTATGCGCTGTAGAATGTTATACATAAAGTAGGTGCTTTGAATAGCATGCTTTAAAAATTAGGACTTTGTACTATACACCTACATGTCCTGGGCATTCGGCAGTTTTTCAGGTTTCTTAGACTCTACATGGTACTTCATGGTTTTGGTCAGAATCAGTATGCCTGTAGTAGATATCAGAACAACCTGTATTTGCAGAACTTGCTGTGTGCTTTTAATGACAAGTGTTTTGATCTTCACAAATCAGGAGATACCGAGATGGACCCCGACAGTCCTACAATCAGACTGAGACAGAGGGGCTCAGGAAAGAACAGATCCCTAAATGGAATGGACAGTCAATAGGAGTTAGAACCACAGGCTGGACTGCAACTCCTGAAGTCACTCTAATGAACCAGGTGTGAAGGATGACCGGTTGAAGGGGGTTAGAGATTTGACCGCTTCCTGGTGTAATTTAGGGCTAGAGATCCCCCCACACACACACACACACCCCCATCTACTGTACAGAGAGTGGGGAGAGGAGGACTGAATGGATGAACAGGTCAATGCAGTGTTATTAGAAGAGCACAGAGGCTTGGACTACAAGGATGTACTAAACAAGTGGACTGTAGTCATAACACTTTCAAAACCACTGATCACAGGATTCTGTCTGTGTGTCTATTAAAAAAAATATAAGAGAGGCTGATATTTCTGTGTGTGTGTATGAGAGAGAGAGAGAGAGAGAAATGACTATTTGGCTGCATGATCATTGTAACTGAAAACTATAATTTACAAACATTTATCCTATGATACAATATATCATTGGTGGTTAATTGACATCTGAGTGGTTTATACCATTCTTTAACTCCAATATGTTTGTCCAGTGCATTTAAGTAAAATCCCTTATGTAGAATTTATCACATTTAATGGAGCCATACGTTTATAGCAAATAAATGCTAAAGACTTATATGATTATCAGATATATGTTGTAAAGTCACATTATAGATGTTCACACTTATTGGTGTTTATAACTTGCACAGAGCGTGGAACGTGGACAGGATTTCAATGCACGATGACTTTAGCGCAGTAGGATCTATGAGGTGTGTGCTTGACCTGAAACAAAGCAAAACACACAGCTTAAGCACTTTTAAGAATGTTTTCTTAAATACTGTACATTTGTAATGTTTTAAGTATTTTGTGAGTCATTGTGACCCTGAGTGATTTTACCCTCCCTGTCCAACTGTAGCTGCTATCATTTTTACTGTACTGATAACAGGGCAATTGTTCCGTTACCTGCATGTGTCCAGGCTGGATCTGCCTGTGTGCAGGTAGCTTTGTTTTACTGTCGACCTTCTCGTTACTGCATATATTACATTTGCATGGCTGTGTCAAATCAAAAGTGTTTTAGTAGTATAATGTTACAATAGTAGTCAAAGGGTCTTTCTATTACACCACACACCAGGATGCCAGTGTTGTCATTTTTGTCTTTCACTGTCTATGTAATATTTTAATTCACCCCTTGTGCCTGTATGCATGTACTTTTTTATTCCTAACTTTTGTCAGTTTATATTGATACTAAACTTGAGGTTTTTGTGTTTGATCTATTGGAATGGTATGTACATTTTGAGTCTCATCTCACAACAGAAATGTCCTTTATAGTTCAGCCAATCCAGACATTGACCTCTGTTGATAGGACCAGGCTTCTGTGCTAGACTCTATAAATGGTACATTGTCTAAGGACTTAGATGTCATTTGCCAAAACAATTCAGTTGAAATGTTCTTTTTCACTGTGAAATACTGAAACATTAAATTGTTTCACATTTTCTCTGTATTTTGTAACTTGTGTGTTCCTTGTTCGAAGGAATTGCCCTTTTTTGCCTGTTTACTCCAAACTTGATTTTAGCAACGAACAGACCTTTTAATTTCTCCTCAAATAAACAACTTAACATCATCTGCTATATTCATTTTATTAGCAAGCTGTTTGTGTGCATAAAAAGAGGAAATCATGACTGACCTTGCTTGACCCCAAAGAACACTCCGATGCAGTAACAGAGTTCCGGATTGGCTGATATGAGCACTTCCCATTTTGGATCAGGTTTCACTCAGTCTGCACACCATGAACCTCCCGAGACTGAAATAACTGCCTTGTGCTGACCTGTGACAAAACAAAATTGAATAAGAAGATTTATTTAGAGGAAATGTTGGTGTTCTTTAGGAATGTGGTGATAATAAACACAGTATCCCTCATGAGAAGTACTGAAACACATGGAAATATGCGACTAATAAGTATTGAGCTACCATCTAACACCATGTAATGATGCAATGAAGTCCAGTCATAGATGTGTTTATATAAATGTTGCTCTAAAGTGAGGAATGGGTTTGTATGTCTTTAAATGTTTTGCTCAGACTGTTGGCAGTGTTCCTGTCTGTGGGTGTATGTTGACTTCCAGAGGAGGGCAGCAGAGAGCCTTGGTGTTGAACAAAAATGTCACATGACTTTCTAGGCTTACAGCATTGGTTCTCCAACATGTTCTAGTGTTCTGCCCTCATATCTTACTCCGCTCTTTCTGCTTCCTGTTGGATTCCCAAGCCTCCTGCTATAGATCTAACAGTCTCAGCAGGTAAATAGGTCATTTTAGTCATGGCAATGAGTCTGCGTTCCCCATGCTGTGACAGCCTGAGTCCAGAGGGGATTCTGAGGGAGATCCAGATCACCCTGATGGAGTGTAAAGTCTGCTTCAAGAAGTTCAGCACACAGCAGAGGGAGTGTAGACCACAGAACCTTCCATGTGGCCATGTGCTCTGTCTGGAATGCATCATGGCCCTGTCCCACCCTCTCCTCAGGAAGCTGGAGTGCCCGTTCTGTCGACAGCTGTGCAGCGTTGACAGCACCTCCCACTGCCAGGTTCTCATTGACCTCCATGAGTTGCTGTTTTCCCCTCAACATTCCAGATGCTCTGCTCCTCACAGATCAAAAGGAGGCTTCAAATCAGGCACAAGTTCAAGATTTTCAGCTCTGCGCCTCTCCACAGCTTTTGGAGGATGGGGGACTCTTGTAAACCCTACTGGGGTGGCTGTTTTGGGGTCTTCAGGGACAGTAGTGGTGGTGCATGATGGAGACAAGAGAGTGGTGGTGTTCAGTCCACAGGGAAAGAAGGTGAACAGTTTTGGACAGAGTGGGGATATTTGTTACCCACTGGATGTAGCTGTGACTCCCTGTGGGCATGTAGTAGTGACAGATGGAGGGGGTAAAGCTGTCAAGGTGTTCACATCCAGGGGGAGTCATGTATTAACTGTGAAGGAGTCCTTTCAGCTACCTTGGGGTGTGGGCATAGACAGCTGTGGGCACATCCTGGTCTCAGATGTCCAGGCTGGAACACTGTCTCATATTAGAGTGGACTATACTCGGGGTGTCACACTGCAGTGTCGAACAATTCTGTCAGATCTGCAGAATCCCAAGGCAGTGGCCTGTTGTCATGTGAGTGGGAACACAGTAGTGATGGAGCACCTCACAGATGACGCCTATCCACCAGGGACATGCCAGCAAAACACAAGACTTAGAGTTTTGTCAAAAGACTTCAGCATCCTCTACCAGACTGACAGTTTCAGCCTGACTCTGCAGTCCAAGCTGTGGCTCAACATGTCAGGTGTGGCTTTTGATGGGGATGGAGACCTGATCGTGACCGACGACAGTCAGGGCATGATTTGGAGATTGAAGAACCTTCAGGAGAACCCAGTCCTAACTCCACTTTTGGGAGACGGCCTTATCCGCCCAGTTGGAGTGGTGTCACTCAAAAACACGCTCATTATTCTAGACAGTGGAGACCATGCAGTGAAAGTTTATTCTTCTGAATCTGATGCAGTGTCAATGATTTAGCACATGTATGAGCATGCTTTAAGTAGCATAGTTTGTAATCTAGATGTGTTTTTAAAAACTATCTTAAAATGTTAAATATTGATCTGTTCAGTGATATTTAAGTTTTGTTTTTGTATAATCAGTATGAAATGAATGTTGCATTTAGTCAATAATAATAATTCAAAAACGTATTATTGTTATTATATTGTTGTTGTTGTTCTTCCAGATCTTCAAGCCCTTAAATATGGTTAAATGTGTAGAGAATACTTGAGTGAAAAACTGTGACAGATTAAAAAATAAAGTGCCATAAGAGGGTGTTATTTTGAATATATTTACATATGAAGTGTAAGAATCCAATTAAAATTAGTTTAATTACATATATTTTTAATATGTACATATATAGAAGTTAATTATTTCATATACTATATAAACAAATGTCTCTATCTATTCAGACAATATATATTGTTGCCCGTGAAGTTGGTATACAGTTTTTTTTGTTTTTTGTTTTTTTTACATTTTGTCATGAAATGATTGTGACTGATTTATTCTTGATTCTCAGTATGCAAAGGTGATTACTGATATGTATAAATAAAAAGTGTAAGCATACAAATAGGAATTAGTTTGAAAACAAAATTATTCCAACTTCATGGGAATCAATCAATCAATCAATCAAACAAACACATTTCACTTATATTACACCAAATCATAACAACAGTTATCATGACACTTTACATATAGAGCTGGTCAAAACCAGACTGAAGCCAATTTTCAGAAACCCAACTGAATCCTCCAGGCACAAACACAGTGAATGGTGACAGTGGTGAGGGAAGGAAAAGCTTCCTTTTAACAGGTACAAACCTGGAGCTGACCTCGACTCCAGGAGGATGATCATCTGCCTTGACCAGTTGGGGAAACAGTGTATATCACATAATGGGTGACTTATGGCCAGATTAACTTTACAAGACATGATGCTTACTATATTTCTTCCACCTCTTGCACACAGGACTAAGTACTTAAACTAAATATGGTCTGATCTGATACACAATGAGTCCTATATTACTTTTGGGTGTGGTCATCCAACTCTGTATTAACTGCTAAGGGTGCTATGATATGTCTTCAATGACTTTTCTTAAAACTTGGGGGTTTATGTTCAATTTAGCATTTTTTAACACCTTGAATTTTTGCCACTATTGTTGGAAAGTGACACAAGCAAGCAAGGGATGAATACATACTATGGCTTATGTCATTGTACCATTCTATTTAATGGAAGTTTACATCATCATCAAGCAGCAGCTCTGTAATGATGTTAGATAAGACCCCACTATGGCAATTTTTAAGTCTAAGCTGAAAACATTTCTTTTTGGCTCTGCACGCCAACTCAAATGATTGTTACTGCACCCACCTCTCTCTTTTTTCTTATTTATTTATTTTTTTTTAGCAACATGGTACCATATATAGCTTTAAATGAGGTTAAAATGGAAAATAGGAAAAGTAAATAACTATAAAAACAGGCAATCACACATTGGTAATATTCTCTCTCTCTCTCTCTCTCTCTCTCTCTCTCTCTCTCTCTCTCTCTCTCTCTCTCTCTCTCTCTCTCTCTCTCTCTCTCTCATTTTTCGAACCCACTTTATCCTCACTGGGGTCACATGGAGTGTATCTCAGTCACTTAAGGGTGAAGGCAGGGTACACCCTAGACAAATTGCCAGTTCATTATAGGGCTGACATATAGAGACAAATGATCACCCACATTCACACCTATGGGCAATTTCAGAGCAATCAATTACGTATCCTGTCTTTGGATTGTGGGAGGAAGCCGGAGTAAACCCATGCAGACACATGGAAAACATACAAGCTCCACACAGAAGGGACTCAATAATAGGATCTTCTTGCTGTGATGCACAAGTGTTATCCACTGCACCACCATGTCCCCCACTGGTAATACTAGTATTAATAAATTCTGAAATCCTGTGGGCGGTATGGTGGTGCAGTGGTTAGAACTCGTGCCTTACAGCAAGAAGGTCCTGGGTTTGATTCACACCAGACCTTTCTGTGTGGAGTTTGTATGTTCTCCTCGTGTCTGTGTGGGTTTTCTCCAGGTACTCCAGTTTCCTCCCACCATCCAAAGACATGCACTGACAGGTGAATTGGTTAATCTAAATTACACATAGGTGTGAATGTGAGCGTGATTGTTTGTCTATATATGTTCAGCCCTGAGATGAGCTGGAGACTCAAACACTCGTACTCATACCTTCACCCATTGCAGCTGGATTAGGCCCCCAGTGACCCTAGTGAGGATAAAGGGGGTTCAGATGTTGAGACGAGCAATCATAATAATACAATTAATAATACAATTAATAATAATTATCAAAAAGTAAACAATTTAGATAAATAATAATGAGAATAAGTATAAGAAGTTACAAAAACAACAAACATTACGCACTGGAAAAACAATATTGCACAGTATTATCCATCCTATTTCCATTGTGCAGATAATAAATAGTATAATGAAATTCAATTTCATTGTGTGTGTGTGTGTGTGTGTGAGAGAGAGAGAGAGAGGGAGAGATTGGGGAAGAGAGACATCCTCCTAATGTATCATCAAAATGTAATACATTAAAAACAAAGTAAGTAGAAAAGCTGATATGAAGTTGTCATCTTTTCATGATCATTTGATATGACCCATTTGGACTTTCAGAGGCTCAGTAGTGAACCTGTACTCATTATCATCTTATACAGCATTGAATAAATAGTAAAAACCATGGAGTTTGGTCAAAGACAGTGGATGGATACGTAGGGTTTATGTTCCTTAAATGATTTACTTCACTGAAAAAGTTACTTTTCCTTAAATTTTCTGTGTTTTGGTATAAGAACCGTCAAATGTGATTGCATGATGTTTAACTCATAATGACCCAATGGTACATCTGTTGCAGCTCCTAAATGATTTATGTTCTCATTATTTAACTTTTCTCCCCAAAAGGGGAGAGGGGTATTGTTTTTGGTTTGTTTTTTGTCTGTCTGTTTATTAGCAACTTTATGCAAAAACTACTGGACCAATTACATGACATTTTCAGGAAAGGTGTGAGGTGGTCCAGAATAGATCCCATTCAATTTTGGTAAATGTATATCAAAGATGAAGGTTACGGTCAACAAAAAAGTGATTTCACAATGATAAGAGAATAAATCAGTGGGATTTGTTTATTTGATAAGGACAGTGCATGTTAATAAGAACGCACTACAAAACAAAAAACACCATTATATAATATGCCAGATTTCACTTGGAGCTAGTTAAAACAGGCTAAACGATACAATACAGTGTTTATGACACATTACTATATACACGTGTACGTGATACAAGTGTGTACACCTGAGTTGGAGGAGTTTAAGTACCTCGGGGTGTTTTTCACGAAGGATGGACAGGCAGATTGAGGTGGCATCTGCAGTAATGTGGGTGCTAAATCGATCCGTTGTGGTGAAGAAGGAGTTAAGATAGAAGGCAAAGCTCCCCATTTACCGGTAGATCTACATACCGACCCTCACCTATGGTCATGAGCTTTGGATTTGCTCAGTAATAATTCCGCCGCAAATTACCTACTGTGTTTCAGCAAAAACGTCCAGTGATAATTCAAGTCCTGTGTGAATGGACATGTCTATGTTTGTGATTTCAATTGTGCGCCTCTTGTCTGTTTCTGGAGTGAATAATGGAGGATGCGGTCAAAATTGTGTGGCAGCATGCGGTAAGGAAGATATGGTCAGACCAACCCACATTTACACAGCAATAACTTTCTGAAGGTGTCTCTATAGATTCAGTCGGTTGTTTGCCAGAGGGAAAGCCTATGTTAAGAACTGCCAAATCACTTCCATTGTAATCTGGAGACTGTTTTCATCTGCACTGACCCTGCTCTTATTTTGAAGGCGTGGAGCAAATTTACAGCCTGCATCTCTATTAATGGCATTTTCCCCCTTTGTGAATATAGTGCTATTCTTATGCATACTTTGTTTTCATAATACCTTATTAATGTATTGAGACGAAACAGGATGTTGGGAATTTACAACATTATCGGGTCATATTTTCTGTAATTTCCGTGAATTACACACTTTTGTTTATCCCGTCCGAATGCACCACAGAGCACACACAGGTACGGGGGTAATTGGAAATTATCAGTGGTCCACAGGTAATACTTATCCTGTGCGTTTAGGGCATTTAATATCTAATTTTATTTTTTACAAATACATCCCAACGGCCTGATGTGGCCCGCGGGCCGCATGTTTGACACCTGTGTTCTAAACTATCGAGAAAAGTTTATAATTGCCAGTATTTACACGGTTCTTATGTTATTATTTTAGTCATACTGGACTGCATGTGGCTCATGAACTAAAATGACTTTGACACCCCTGTCATACCGAGGCACATTCCTAGTTCACGGGTGCGTTCCCCAGTGCGCGTGCGGTGAGTAGCCCCCCCACCCCAGCCGATCCCACCCCCCTCTCCCCCCCCCCCCCCCTCCCCTCTGCACAGCCGTCTCCGCTCCGCCAGAGGAGAGCAGTCATGCTCCCAGTGGAAGATGGCGGTGGGGATGCTGTCTGGGGCTGGAGCTGAGAGCTGGATTTGTACAAGAAGCGAACGCGGATGGATATAAAGGAAAAAAAAAAACTGAACATGTCCCACAGTGTTTTGGTTGAGGTCTGGACTCTTTTGGAGCTGATTAATTAAAATCTGCTGCCTTTTCTCGGGCTCAAATCCGGGCTTCTTGTCGGGGAGTCGGAGTGTACACTGATAGCTCGGCGCAGACACAGGGTGGGAGTGAAAAGTGGACAAAAATGTCGGATACAAAGGTAAAAGTTGCAGTGAGAGTTCGGCCTATGAACCGCAGGGGTAAGTGTTTTAACCATGAAGCCCATTTGTTAACTCTTTTCTTGTCTTTTTGGATGTATACTAAGTTATTCTAAAGTTTTCCACTTTATGGCTATTGCTCCAGCCTAGATTATGAGGCTGACGTCTTATATAAAAACCCTTAAAATACGGTCAAAACTAACTAGTGCTTTCTTTACTTTTCACACCCCCGCAGTTTGCTTTACTCTGCCAATAAACTTCTTTCTGCAGAAATTGAACTGAATACAAAATGTGTCGTGGATATGGAAGACAACCAAACAGTTTTACACCCACCACCCTCAAATGGAAAAGGAGAAAACAGGTAAACAATGCTGAAACACTGCCAACATTTAATATGTGCAAATGAATCTAGTCTAATTACACAACAGTTAGCAATAGAAGCTAGTTCCCCACCCTCACAGGCATGTGTCTGCTCTTCTAAAACAGTCTTTGCAGTGCATACACTGGGGCTCTGCGTGTTTTGGAAATGTCTGCAAGGTTGTTGTGCTCAGAGACTGACTGTAATAACCTTATCCCATCCTGATTGTAATATAGTAACAGTCATGGTTAGCATATGACCATCCCTTCTGCTTCTAATCCACTTTATATCGTCTACACATCAGCCTCATAAGCACTGAAGATCCAACTTTCATGACTAAACCAGTTTCTTTGACATGAAACTGTTGAAAGTGATGTACACTGCTGCTGTCACCAACCTCCTGGAAACATGATATATTGTTATGCAATTCATGTGAACTTTGCAAAACTGATCACTCAGCATAATAACACCTTGGTTGTTTTTGCATATGTAATGTTGAATTTCAAAGAGGTGGTTGAGTTTATGTGACACACCAACAGATTAATGTAGGGCCTTGGGGTAATGTGATAAATCTACCCCAGTACTGATGTAAGTTATGCAGCTGTCAAAGGGCTGTAGGAACTACACAGCTTTTTTTTTTTTTTACACTAAACAGGCTGCTGCGCACTTTATCAGGCTGTGTCATGGAGCTCTGTTGCTAAAGGAGAGCTGAGGAGCCTGGGTTTTCACACTGCTGATGCACTGAAGGTCAGCGAAAAACCCAGAGAATCCGCAGGCTTTAGATTTTGCATTCAGATTGTAATGGAAGATGTCGGCTAATAATAGCTTTTAACTTGTGAAGTCATGGAAATGTCATGGTGAGAGATGTAATATTTCGCCCATCAGAGCTGGAGACTTTTCTGCAGTTTTTGCAGAAACATGATTAGACACTTGATTAGCTCCAGGCACAAATACATTTAATAGAAAATCCAAGGCTATTAAGGCTATTAATTATGATGTCAAATTTATCATTCATATTTCACCATTCATGAATATTTTAACTGAACAAACAACTCTGCAGATTCCAATAGTAGTGAGCACAAATGATGATTTTCCCCCCGTGGCCCCAACAAAAGCCACTTTTACACAGTGATCCTGTAAAAAAAAAAAAAAGTGAGATAATGATCCCACCTTTTTTCCACCACTGATCAGTTTCCACAGCCAAACTAAAGTAATAACAGAGGTGAAACAGGCTGGACTTTTACACAGTGGACCTGCATTCTGGAATCAAAGGGGCAGTAAAGCATAGCAGTGTATAGTGGGACGTATACCTTGCACGTTGGAAATACCCTAAGTCGTGTTGCTAACCTCTATAGGGTCTTTCACTGTTACGCAAATGTTAGCATGAATAGAATCCTCCACATGAAGTGACAACAGCTCATGGATCTTGGCATGTATCTAGTTTGACATCTTTCTGGTCACATTGATATTATTGAAAGACAGATGATATATCAGGCCAGTATTTAAATGTTTATCCTGTATTGACATTGCCCTGTTGCATTGCCCTGTATACTTGGAAATACTGTTACCTGTTCTACCTCACATTGATGTTGACTTTAGAAACAACCGACTTGACAAATTAAGTGCACTGAAGACATTTTGTGTTTATCTGAATGTAAGTTTTATTATGTGAAATGTTAATGCTACCTGTTAATAGTGACTACTGTATATGGTCACAACAGTATAAATACATGGTAATATACATGAAAGCAAAAGGTATCAGTGACAGCAAATTAAAATGTTGGGTAAGTTATTATGAAAAAAAAAAGAAAACAAAAGACTCCTGAAAACATATTTTTCTCAAATAACAGTTCAGCATAAAAAAGGAGATTTTCTGACATTGGTTATCATTTGGCAGAGAAAAAAAAATCAGTATCTTCCCCAAATATTGGCTTAGAAATTTCAGTGGCCTGTATGGATAAGGCTGTAAGGCTTATGTAAAAAAACAAAACAAAATCGATATCAGCCAATCACTAATTGATATGTTTGTTTTCTGTGCTGTTTTAAATCCCCCTGGTGTGAGGGTCACACATTATCAAAATGTCAGACCTTTGTTGCAGAACAAGAGGTGTTCCTTTTACATACCATTTTCTACCTTTATCTCAGCCCTGGTACCACCTCCAGAGGTGTTACAAAGCTGTGATAAAGGTTGGACCAAAGGATCCACCCTTTTAGTTTACACAGCCATTGTTCTGAAATAAAGGTGATATATTCTGTAACAGAAGTGCTGTGTAAAAGGGTCTATAATTTCCCTGTTGCTGCATGTAACTTAACAGTTGGTATCAGTTTGTAATGAGAGGCTCAAGTCACCACATTAACATGTATTTAAGGCAATTATCAGAACAGAAATTGGCACGCAATGGCAGTGTTCTAGTCAATTAGACAAATCACACTCCCAGCTTACGCATATGGAACAGTACACATAACAACAGAACAAAACAGTGTGGTTGAGAGGTGAGAGGAGTGACAGTGAGTGTTCACTGTTTCACACTGACTACATCTGCACTATTTTCAATGCCAGGTGATTTGTTTTTAGATCTGGCTTTGGCTGTTTCGACTGCTACCTGTTGCCATGTTCTTGAGTAAGACACAAACACATTTCTATGAAAGTTTGAAGTCTAATTTACATGTTTTATGAGGTTTTCAGAGAGGTTTTGTATTCACTTTCACTCTCTCCAGACATTTTTTCAGCCCAGCCTATTCATCATTTTCCTTTTCTTTTTTTCTTTTTTTTTCGCAATGTGAACAGCTTCACTGGGGCGGTAATATGTTTTATAGCTATAACCTTAAACACATATGATTTGCTTTGGTTTTATTATGTTACATTTCTTTTCTATAGTCCAGGCTCATAATTACTTGTTCACATCCCAGTGCTGGAGCTCAGTATGATTTGGGTCTCTGTGTTTAGGCTGCCATGGTTTTCTTAAACCATATAATTTTCTTCTCTGCTGCTTATGGAGCCACAGAAGGGAATGCCCTGATCATTAAGACTCTGCCTTGTTTTGAAGACACCTGTTCCTCTGTGTTGGAAATGTGTCAGATTTAGTGGGTATTAGTCTGCCGAATATGGCTTCAGGACCGCGATCATGGGAACTTTTTCTGTCTCGTGGGAATGTTCAGGCACAGGAACCACAGTAATAGATTTTTTTTTTTTTTTTATGGAGAATGAACTAAATCAGATCGAATCCCTACTGGTCATTTTGGCACAGAGGACGCAGAAGTTGAAAAAAATTTGAAGTTCAATAGGAATTTGTAAAGTTATTTTTATGTCACTGGATGTACTAAAAATTCTGTCTTAATCAGATTTTGTAGAGCCCACACAAGTCTAAGAAGCATGTGAAGAAATGTAAGGTATTTTCTTTGATGGCTAAGCCTTCATGCCTTATAGAAACACTCGTGACGCCCTCTCTCCCTCCTACACTCCTGAGAAATGAACAATAATCTCAGTCGTGAGTTAATGCAACATGGATTGTGACTTCAGGGCGACAGGTTAAGTTTCCTAATGTTCCTAGTCATATTTCTCAGTGTTATCTTTCATCTGCCTATTAAGCTATGCTGGCATGGATGGCGCATTTGAAATGGGACTCTGGGAAAGTAGTTTTATTTTCACGTGTCAGTCTGCGGTCCTTTGGGGTTTAGACACAATGAGGGTGGGGTGGAGAGATAGAGAAATACCTGAGGCGGCTGTCTGTCTGTGGAGCGAATGAGTGGCGGAGCATCATGACAAGAAAATACCGTTGGACTCAACCAGTGGGGCCATATTACCATGATCATGCCCCAGCATGTCTGTCAGCATACAACAATTGAACAAAAAGCTATCAAGTCTACAAAAATCCTACCCTTTTTTTTTTAGTTTAAATTAAACCTGATTCTGTTTAATGTTTCATGCAGGAATTATAAAACTGAACACCAAAAACACTCAAATGTGTCTGATTGGATTAATGAGTGAGATACATTTGTTTCAATCAACCGTTGTTGCTTAAACACAACTTAAATCAGAAATCTGAAATGAGCTTCTCTCTATTGATTTAATAAAACATATTACTGCAGTCGCTATATATCAATAAGTATTCAAAGTATCCATGTAGTAATTTAGATTTTTTAGTACGATTTCTAGACCAAAAATTAACTAATTCTTGCAAATGTGGTTTTTGGTTACGTTTGAGTGAATTTAGGTTAAACCCAGTTAGGTAGATTACAGTTAGAATAAGGTACTGTGCTTTATGCTATTTGTTTTAATTAAAATAAAACAATTTTAATTAGCCATGCACCGATCCAAATTTTTTTGGCCCAATCACCGATACCGATCACCAAAAACTTTGATCTGCCGATTGCCGATCACAGAAGGAATTTTAAATGTCCATACCTTTCATCTAGGTATGGATAGTTACAGCCCTAGGGCTGCAACTATCAAATATTTTATTAATCGAGTATTCTGTCAATTGTTTTCATCGATTAATCGAGTAAGCAGATGACTTCCATTTTTTAAAAACCCTTTAACTTCTCATGCATCATTGGTGAGTGTTCAATATCTATGAATTATTCTAAATATTAATAATTCTGAACATACAATGGAGCAAAACAAAGCAGTGAGTGAGACCAAAAATACATATTTTGGGATTTGTTTGTTTTCACTATGGTTTACAGTTTTGTTGTGATTTTCCTTTTTCCCACTGTATCTTTATAAACTTTTGACTGTGTAATCATCATTTGGAATCAAACCAAGTGCTAGAAAGCATTTGAACTTAATTTTTTAAGAGCCCAAAACAAAACCTGTTGGGCCAAAATTCAAATACTTGTAGTATAATGTGTTCCAGTTCACAGTCCATGTTCAACATCCTAAACTGATGGACATTCTGAGTGTCTTCAATTTCAACTGTCTTTGTCTTTTCTCTGTTATTCCACCTGTTTTGACCCTAAAATACAGTAAAACTAAACCCCTGAAGAAAAGAAACACAGACTCACAGCAGCTTTTAAGACAAATTCACAGCTGCACATTTACCTGAAATAATGCCTTAGCAGTTAAAGTGTTAAATTAGATCAATCAATAAACAGGGGTGGGAGGAGAAAAATTACATGTGAGGCTACATGCTAACACATGCTAGTACTCACCAGTTAGCAAAACATAGAAGCTCTGAGTCCGCTTTGACAAAGTGCCGTTGAAGTGTGGATGCGTTTGGATCCTAATGCTATTTTGCCGTGGGCACACTGTTGTCTGCCTTAAGCAATGTAAAATGGTCCCAAACTTCTACTATTAATGAACTAACTATATTTTAAAACGTACAGAAACAGTCAAGATGAGATGCACCTGTTTTGTAGCGTGTTTGTAAGTTTGAAAATGGTAACTAGTAATTTCTGTTCCTTTTTTTTGTCTTTTTGATCAGCATATTTTCCCGATTGTCGATCAGGCTATTTTTAGGCAATATCGGCTGATTATGAACACTAATTTTATGATGTGATTGTTCTTCTTATCCCTCACATACTTTGGTTCTGTCATCCAGTACTTAGAGATGAACAGAAAAACGAATGCGTCTATCTGATTATGTCGGTAACCAGGCTTGTAATTTCCACTCTTATCTCTTCTTCCTTGTCGCTAATGGTTACAGAAGCTTAGTTGGGTTTATCTCCACTTGACTGTGTTATCTTGTTTACTCTATTGCAATCTCAATGGTTTGGAGAGGAGCTGCAATTAAAAGGAGACAGTTGGACGCTGCAGCTTGTATCTTTTAACCAATTTTCACACAAAGTTGCTTAAAATGTTGTAAAGTGCTGCTGGTTGCATTCCACAACAGACCAGCTCAATGTGGTCAACATATGTGTTATGGATTTTATAGACAGACTGTTGCTGACTGTTTGTTTGTCGTTCCTTGTAGTGCAGCGATGTCGGGACTAAAGGATTTTCCCACTTAAATAAAGATTTAGCTGTGACCTTTTCTTGTTTTGGTGAAGATTTGGAGGTTGGTTGTATTTTCTGGTGTCATCAAGTTTCCCAAAACAGCCCTTTATGAAATGACAATGCTGCCTTGTCCGGTGGCTGCCCTCAGGAATGTTCCCTTTGTCTTTTCCTGTGTGCAAATAATCAACCTTTCCATTCAATAAGATGTTTCTCTTGGATTCTCTTGACCTACAGTCCAAACTATCAGCAGAATTCTTTTTGTTTTAGGACTTCATTCATGTGTAATATTTGGAGAAAGTATTGTGTGTTTGCTGTAAAACATTTCCCTTGAGGTGTGGTCCCTGTTTGTTTAGGGGGTGGGGCAGTGTTTACATCTTGGTCCGGAATTGAGAAAAGATGGCGTCCACTGTTTTTGTGGAGTCTGCGTCTCATTAATCTCAGATGTGTCTCCTCATTCTGAAAGCAGCCTATGTAAAAAAAAAAATCCTTTCATACTTTTGAGCCATAATGATTCTGGTTTTCCTGCTACTCCATTGTCTTTAGATGAGGCCTTTTTGAAGTTTCAGAACTGGTTTGTTGTGTTGACATGAATTTAATTTAATGCTGGGATGGGTTCATTATGGATTTACTTTCAGTATCATTCACAAGAAGCAGAACCAGGCAAATTTAACAACAAAAAATTATGTAAATTTGTCTGGAAAGAATTATTTTGCAAGTAGGATCAAGCTCTGCTTTGATGATCTATGTGTCATGTAAGGCTTTTTGTTTTCTGTCTAAATCACATAATTAAGATTAGTTGCTTTGTTACCATATTATCTTCTATAGTTGTCCCATACAATTTTCTTTAAAATTGTTAATTTTAATTACAACCTGAACCTAATTATGATACTGACTAAATTACATAGAAGTAGTCAAATAAAAAAAATAGTTGGATATCTTAACACAATTTTAAGTTTTACTGTCAGTGTATGCATCACACATGCACAGGTTTCATATTTTTTTCCCTTATCTTATTTAAATTTTTGCTTTTGTAATACTGCTTTAATTGTATATCGAAAGAAAATTGGTGTAACTGTGTTGAGTGTATAAATTCCCAAAGAGCTTAAAAGTAAAAGTAAAGATTTGTATTGTGATGTGTAGTGACAATTTGTTTAGTTTGAATGACAAACTAGAAATAAGTATTGCCTACAAATTGGCTATCATCTTTCTTGTTGCTGAAATATTTCCTGTTCACCGACATTGCTATTGTTTTTGGCGCCAAGTCTTTGTTTTTGGTGATTTTCTTTTGTTTGTTCACTTTTTGCCAGCAAGTTCATACGCCATAGCAGGACATGGAATGTGACTATTGCGCACACATACATTACAGTGACGATGCTCAAACGATATATTGTTCGGCTCAAGTTTAAAATTGCTATAAATATAGACTTAATTTTTAAATCCATATTGGCTACTTTCTACACTTTCTGATTTTGTGTTTCTCCTTCATCCTTTTGTTGTCTTATCCTCAGTGACTACATGGCAGATGTATTCAAATCAGTGACATGAAATAACCAGATGGGGTCATGGAGGTGTGGCTTGGCAGTAAAAGTGTCACTTCATTTCCCTTTAGCAGGATGACATAGCATTACTTAACAAGAGCTTTATTTATTTTTCAAGTGTTGAATGCCTTTGAAACAAGCTATCTTTAATGGTTAGAGTAAATGTAGTCTGTATTGCGCTCTGTGTTTAGCATACACAAAGTTTGGCCCACAGATTGTCACAATGGTGTCAGAAATGCCAGAGAGGATTTAATTAGACCTTGGATCCATCATAAGTTGATGTTAACATTTGTTGTGGAAACTTTGAAGTACACACAGAAGTCAACATGAGCATCATGCGCGCTGGCCGCAGTGTTTTTCATTAAGGCTGCTGAGATCCTCAGCTTGGCTTTTTATATTGAAACTTTGACTCATGAGTCTGGTAGGTTGTCTCGCTTCCCTGTTTACCACAGTTGCTTAGCAACAGCTGTTGCCGGGATACAGAAAGGTTCCTGAGTTATGCTGATGACCTAATGAGTGATATCTCTCAGCCAACCCCAAATATTTTCATGGGAATCTAATTTTAGCTGTTTGAACAATCGGTCATGCACACATTTGTTTCAGAAAACTCAAAAATGTTTAAATAGTCAAGAGGCTGCATAGTTGCAGAACATACAGATGGTTGTATTATGAAATCTTTTGGCTGTTTGGAAGTTCCAGGAATGATCCAGTGTTTCAAAGTTGGAGTACATGTCTTAAAAGGTTGGATCGATTCTGCACGTCTGCTTCTGTCATCAAATAACTTCCTTTGGTGCTGTCTGGGAAATACTTTTAGATGTCTTGTATGTAAACATCTGACTTCAACCACCTGTCGTGTTTCCTCATGAATCACTCTTGCTAATATAAGTGACAGTGTGCTCTATTTTCCCTCGGACCCGTCTTGAGTGTAATTGGTCAGACAAGAGAACCACCCCTCTTCTTTCACTCTGCTTGCTCTGTCCAGTCTGTAAAGCGGGGTGACCTCTGGTGTGAGTGGGCGGGGGCCAGCGTGTTCTTTTCTAAACATACTGGAGGAGCATTTGAAATGTTAGCTTGTAGCCTATGAGAGCACAGTGCACTGTAACCCAACACTCTCTCACACTCAGACACGGAAGGTTGGGTTTGGCTCTGCATTTTGTTGAATTGTAATTGTCTGAAGGAAGTTGACAGCCAAACAGTGGAAAGACACATATGTTCAGTGAAATGGAGGTTAAAAGGGTGGGGGAGGCATAGTTTCAGTGACAGATCAAGAAGAGGAATTTGAGTCTGTGGGGGGTGTGCTGGAAAAAATATCTTGATGTGTATGTGTGCGTACAATACAGATGTGTGTGTTGCAACATGTCATCTTAATGGGAAGCGAACCCCATGTAGGCCTATGTGATTTACATATTCAATTTGAGAAGCAGGATTATGTAATCAGAAACTCATGAAGAGCTCACTAAATCACACAGATGAATCTGACAGTGTGACAGCTGTGTCCTTGGTACATTTACAGAAGAGGAGATGTAATATGTAATATTTTGAGAGCTGGATTTCTTTGATGTCATTGCAACTCATCCAGTCACTCTCTGAGTGATCAAATAAAAATAAAATGGGAATTACTTTATGGCCAAGGGTAATATCTGAATGACATTAGATGCAGTGAAAAAAGTGAAATGTTTCTCTACTGTGGTTCATAATTTGGTAAAAAGAAAAAGTCATATTGTAATTTTTATTGACAATATTATGATTTGTGGTTGTAATTATCACATGTAAGAGATAAACAACTCATAATGAAGGTCACGGTCACTGAATACAAAATATCATCATACAGAAGACATTCCACAGGATAGTCTCAGAGACTGATTAGTCTTTTCATCAGTATGTGCTAATAATAAGCAGATTACACACAGAAACAGAGGGGTTTGGTTCACACATGAATGTTTTATTTTATCTAATTCAATTGCAGCCTTTTGTTTTGTGTCTCACTTAAATTGTGATTTGATTGAATGTGCAGCTCTGGTCCCAATATACCATTATTAACAGGGTATTATGAGGTTCTAGCCTATAAATCCTGTCTGCTGCTGTAAAAGGAGATTATGGTTTTTACAAGCTACATCAAAAAGCACAGTATCATCATTTTCTTTGATTTTTTTTTCAGTGAAAATGAAATGCAAAAATTTCCACTTTCATTATCATTTCACTATCACAATATCTGTTAAAATGATTGTTATACATAAGACGTACTTTAAATCATGCAATGTAATTTTTTAAAGTGTAGATGGTGTTCAGTGGGTGGATGATGCATGAGGTTAATCTGGTTTGTTGCCTACTGGGCTAGAAGAGTGCAATTTTCAGTGGCATAATAACCCAGTGGCCTTAATCTGCTCCATAACCACAGGGGGGATTCCACTGCTCCTCGCCCACTCCTCATACCTTCCTCTTGGGCATCACTGAGCACAAGTCTGATATGGATGGAACAAAAATATGTTATGTTTCCGCCAGCCAAGTGTGAGCAGACTATATCCGATCCTCATTGCTGAAAACAAAAATAAACACAGAAGATATTTCCTACAAGAAGTGACCTAAGTAAGGATTTGGTAGTGCAGTAATCTGTACGCCATGACACAGGATCAACAGATAGAGGGTAGAGGGTGTGGCCAAGTCAAAATCATTCACGGATGCCTCGGCATCAGGTAGCTGGAGGCATGGTAGCCTGACTGTGGCCTTGATGACACACACATTAAAGTGAACAGAACAAGTCCTCTTAGACTTCAGCCATGCCCTGCTGGAGCTGCAGTGTCTGCCTGTATCTGCCACTAAGGGGACAAGAATCTGATGTTATCTGGCACTTCTGTGCCACACATGTGTCACACACTAGTGCAGCCACAACACAGTGTTTAATAAACCCTCAAGCTACCACTCGACATGCATGCTCAATATTAAACAAATGACCTGAGGCTTTCATGGGTGAATTCCCAGGATCTGACCGCTGTGGGCATTAGATGTTCTATGTTGTATTTATGACTTAACTCTTTCATGCATGACTTTTTTAACTAGTGGTATTTTTTAAATATAAAACCTATTCATTATAGTGAATTTCATGCATCAACAGTTATATGAATATTTTAGGCATAAACACATCCATAAAGCTGTTTTCAAAAAGGGAAGACACTTGTGATTTAAGAAAACATATCATTTCAGTGTAAAATGTAATTCTCTGCTGTGAATATTGTCATGAATCAGTGATTATATTCTGGGGAACATCAGTCACTGAGACAATGACACAAAACCATCAAGATTAAACTCTGAAAAAAGTATTTACAAAAACTATATCTTATTAGTAAATTTCCAAACAACCACATTTTTGAGTCATTAAACAATACATTAAGATAAGATAAGACTATATTTATCCTAAAGCGGAGAGATTCAAGTGTCACAGCAGCATTTACAGTAAAATGATCATAACAAATGGGATGACAATTAATAATTTGCAGTATTAGATTCAATACTGCAAATTATATAGCTTTAATTAAAGACTTGATAACTGTCTACTGTAGTAATACTATGTATAAAAGGGCTAAAGAATCAAGTGAAATAGAAATGTTATAATAATCTTATCTAGGTTTTAAACAATGAAACACACTGTATGTTGTGAAATGTTTGTCAGAGAAGACGGTACATACAATGCTTCTGCAAGAAAGGAACAAAATTGCTATGAGAGACATAGGTATCTGGGGAGATTAGAGCGATTACGTCAAGAACATGGTGGGAGATCTGGGGCCTAATGTTCTTTCAACTATCAGGGGGAGGTCTCAACCATATGATAAAGAAAAAAAGAGTGGTTAGAAATACAAATCTTAAATGAAATCAGTTTTTGAAATTCTAAGTAGTGCTTTGAAATTGTAAACAGCCAGTAGAGACAATTTCCTCCACTGTCTCATCCAGCATACCCTGCATACCATATCTGGTTGCATATACAGTACATACAGTATATGACAGTTTGCACCAGATGACTGCAGCAGCTCTGTTTTCTGCTTAGTCTCAGTTTCTCATGCAGATGCAGTGATTCTGCTTCACAGTTCAGACCATTGTCATTCCACAACTGGATGGTTTTTTTTTTTGTTGTTTCTATGTCTTATTGTCTGCCTTTGATTCTTTCTGGCCTTAAGACTGTTGTCCTTTTGTTCTCTGTGGGAATACATTTGTAGCTGGCCTTTATCTCATTCTGTCTCCACAAAAAAACAGACTTTCTATTTGTTTTTATAGGCATCCCACATTTGGCTTTGATGTTTTGTTCCTGTTCCATCAATGTCATTTTAATATCTTTCACCTAAAATGAGGGTACATCACTCTCACTGACCCCAAGGAAGCATTAGATCCATTTTTCATAGCTGGGCATGGATGTCCCTGTTCTGCTCTGGTCTGTAGTGCACATGACCAGACCAGACCAGAGGACAGGACCATGCAGTCTTTGTCTGCGCTGATTGAGACTGAGTCACAGTGGCTGTCAATGGCCCAGATTCAGAGTATGAACCCAAACGAGCCCCTCTTCATTTTACTCCTCTGCCCCTCACTCATTCACTATCCGTCCCTCATTATAATGAGCTTGAACACAGTTAAGTGGTCTGTAAATAGTCCAGAGACAGGAATATCACAGCTCTTTCAAGGAAGTCTGTCCCTGATCAGTTTTAATTTAGATTTTTTTTGCTGTCTCTTGTAAGACTTTTCCACCACATGACATGAAAATCAAAGTGCAGAGAGTATTTCTGTTGGTGTTGGTGCACCACTTTTCAGACGTGCTATTGTTGGTGACTCAGCTCAGTTCGTGTGGGACATTTTGGTGCAGAGTTTCAGTCTTACTAAAGCAGCTGGGCCTGTATTAGTTACTGTGTGAAGGTGATGCCCACCTTTGTCTCTGTGCCAGGAGATGCTGACAGTTGAAGGACAGGACAGTTGCCGATGTACAAGGGCAGTGCAAGGACAGGCTTTTCTTAGCCGCATTTTTTAGTTTTGTGTTAATTATATGATGGTCTTGATTGGTGTTTTAGTTTTTCTAACTTGGGGAATTCTAGTTAAGAGAATAATCCTACATAACTTCAGACTGTATATACCAGCCTTTTGTCTTTAGTTCCGGCAGCTGGTAATGCTGAGTGCAGCTTCCCCAACCTGGCCTCTCTGTTAAGTCCACAGGCATAAGAGCTATTTACTCAACAGAGTCAGTGGGACATTGAATCCTAAATCTCTTCCTTTCCTCACGCTCCACTGGCCCATTTATGGACCCAATCATAGCAGTACCTACCACCAGGAAATGCCACTGTGTGGAAGTGACTGAATGAGTGAATACATGAATGCATGAGGAGAGTGAATAAAGATGTACAACGCATAAAATATGCAAAGTTAAAAATAGGAATGATGGTAAATTATTTTAATTATATGAAACATCTTTTTTTTTTACTCTTACAGATATGAGTGAGTGCTGTGAAAAGTTATATTTAACTTACAATGAACATGTTATAATTGTTAAATTGAAACAATGCTAACCATGTTATTTTTATTTTCCCTTTCTGTCTCCCTGTTCTCTTGTTTTTGATGGATTGGCACACTTGAACAACAGGAAACAACCTAAGGTATGTAAGTTTCATGTTTCTGTTGCTCCAAAAGCTGCCTTCCCTCAAATAGCAGTGTCAGCAGTAGCAGTCAGTTGCTATATTACAGGGAAGGTAGATTTTTGTAGTGTTTTCTCATTCACTTGGTGTCCTCCTGGCATTGTCAGAGGTACTGAAATAACCCAACACCAGGATGTAGTACAGGCAACTCTATTCCCCTGTGCCATTTGAAGGACTGAGAAGCACTCTGCACAGGTCAATGTGCTGTTGTGATGTTGTTTCTAGGGACATGATTGAGAGTGTTTTAGTAGTTTGGTTGGTCAGCAGGAGCCGGATAGATGTCCGTGTGAATGTGTCAGCGCTGTAAGATCTCGTGAACACCCACAAAGGCTCTACAATGAGAGAGGGATGAGCGCGGACACTGGGGCAGTATGTGTGCACATTCAAAGCTGCATTGTTGGACTGCACCCCCCGTCTCCCCTCCTGACAACGCATTGGTGACTAGCTCAGAGATGTTTCAAACACCAGGGACAGGCTTTGTGCGCAGAACACTTGGCTACAGACGGGAGCAGGAAGCGCCAGTGTGGGCCACGGGCGTCCATGGTCTCAGGGGCTGATGAACCAGAGTTCCCCTGTAATACCCTTCAGCTAGACAAGCACGTGGCTATCCGCTAATTTGAATGGCACTCAAATGAGTCTCTTTAAATTTGAAAGGGTAAAAGGAGGTTGCAGCCCATCACATGTAACCACTTTCAATCCTAGAAATAACAAAAAGGACATTGTGTTTTTTAGCTTCATCATTATTTGCACTGTTGATTAATAGTAATTGTCCAATCAAGAACAATTTGTTGTACAGTCACACCCTTAGGCTAGATAGAGACAGACCAGAGGAGACTGCAGCCCTGGATACCAAACCACCTCTAATTGAGAATGATGGCACTTTTGTTCCTTTGAATGGCACCCACTCACTTGTCTGAAGTCACAAGAGGAGGTCATGCTTTCAAAGCACTCACTGATCTCTGTGCTTCCCATACTGACTGTGCAACCAGTGGTTCCCTGGCTAATAGCTCCTCTTATGATTAGTGAAGAGTTCAATTATTTTGGGATATTTGTGAAGGGAAAGTGGTTTGGCAGTGCAGCAATGCAGTCGATGCCAGGAGTAGTAGCATGTGCAGCAGAACTGAGATTTCACTGCAGGATGACAGTGCATTACCAATTCAACAAGACTTTTGTAAAAGTTCTTACAAGGAACATGGCAGAGCTAAGTAAAGTATTAGTTTTGTAGCTGCTAATATGGGTGACGTGATATTTTAGGTGATGTTTAAGGATACATAGATAGTATACACCTAACTAATATACAAGAATACACAATGCAGAACAACCAATTATTAGTGTTGAACAATAGGACACTTCCATAAAACCTATATTGCAGCAACAAAAGTTAAGAGCCTTGATGATAGAGGGTATAACAAGATAAGTAATCTGATCTTTAAAAAAAGTAAATCCTCAATCAATGAAAAACAATATGAAACAAGTGAAGTGATATGAGACTTCTGCTGTTGTTATACAGGTGAATGGAGACAGTAGTCATGAGTCTGCAGGCTGCAAGTAAGCAGTTTACTCAAATAATGATGATAAGCTCATTATGTAATAATTGTGACAATTCTAACTATTTTGCCCCAACAGTGTACTGTTCATGTATTCATATTTCTCACCAAAACCATTGAACTTCTTATATTCTTATTAATATCCCAATTTCTAGTGAAGGTTTTGAGGACTGAAATCAAATATGGTATATAGTTTTATAGCAACATATACAGTAACATGCACTAACTGTGAGAATTAAAGGGTCTTTTAGTGAATAAAGTCAGTGCTGTTTCCTAGAGAGCATCCTTTGTGTTATCTGTGCACAGCTCATGCAGGTGTCTCTTGGATACAGGGAGCTTCTCTGCTGCTGGAGTCTGTGCTACGAGACTCAGCACAGAGGGCTGAAAGCCAGCCTGCACCACCGTGAACCGCTTCAGCCCCGTTTCCTTGGAGACAAGGGTCACTGGGTGCTGGAATTTCTTCTGGGAAGCACTGACCCTGATTTATGAATTAATTTAAGTCTAGCCACTATGACAAAAACACTGGACAACTAACTGTGGATTTGTGCAGACAGTTATGGCGTGGTCTTAACAAGCACAACCTTGAACAATACACAGTTAGACTTCATCTTACTTAGTCAGCCAGGCTCATACTGCTGATTTACTGCAGGGTGGTGTGGTATCGCATGTTACAATAGGTGTGTTTGTACATTACAAGAACTTAGACCACTTGTAAGCAGTTTGAGGTTGTGTTAGACTGTACATGCTCAGACAGGTGTGTTTAGTGGTTTTTTACACACTTTGTGCTGTCTCCTCTGCAGGTGTTTGCTTTTGACCACTGTTTCTGGTCCATGGATGAGTCCAATGTTCCCAAATACGCTGGTGAGTCACCTGTTCTGATGCCAAACACATAATATCCCAACATAAGGATGTGCATGCTTAGCTTTGTACAGCACATGGGCTTAAAGTTGTTTTTGTGTAACGCAAAGTAAAGCACAGTGTGGGCACATACAATAATTTAAATTTTAAATGAATGAATTAAATGGAGGACAACATGATGGTGCAGTGGTTAGTACTTGTGCCACACAGCAAAAAGGTCCTGGGTTCAATTCCAGCACCAGTCAGTGGGACCTTTCTGTGTGGAGTTTGCATGTTCTCCCCATGTCTGCATAGCTTTTCTCAGAGTGCTCCAGCTTCCTCCCACCATCCAAAGACATGCTCTGATAGGTTAATTGGTTAATCTAAATTACCCATAGTTGTGAATGTGAGAGTGATTGTTTATCTCTATATGTTCAGCCTTGCGATGAACTGGTGACTTCCGTGACCCTAGTGAGGATAAGGCAGGTTCAGAAAATGAGATGAGATGAATTAAATAGACAAATGATGTAGTTGTGTATTAGTTGTTTCTTTATGCACTGAAATCAATGAGTTAATGTAGTGCACACATACATAAATAATACACCCTACTATTCTATAGAACAAACAATGACCCGAATATTGTCCTAATTTCCATGTCTTTGTGGTTATATAACCATCTGATAGTGTTGCACCTCATGCACTCACTGAAATAGTAAATTCAATTTCTTCAGCTACCATTCATTTCTCTAATGAGTGCCTCAGAAAAAAGATTACAGCTACATTTCTTTTTGTTTTTATATTAAATTGGTTATCCCTACTATTGTGAGGCAAATTTGCATAATCATTGTATGTACTTGCTTGTTATATCATTCCCATTTTGTGATGGAAATGTCATTTTTACATCTGCTTTGTGCTGAACTGACAAGGCAATCTGTTGGAGTGAAGGGCTGCCTCAAGGGCCATGGCCAAGGCTTTATTTAGCTCATTAAACAGCTGTCCCATTCAGTAGGAACATGACAGTGAACCACACAAGAGATTTCTCTACACATTCGTAAATTTTCCACACGAGCAAATAAGAATCTGTCAGCTTTCATGACTCTTTTTCATTGTCTTTTGTTGGTTGTACGAGTCTTAATTTTTCAGTAATATTTTAAGGATTCCATGCAAATGACTATATATCTGTCACTATATAAGTGTATGTTTAAGATGTTTACCATAAACTCCATGGTGACTGATTTATTTATTTATTTATTTATTTATTTATTTTTGTTAAAAAGGTCAAGAGGTGGTGTTCAAGTGCCTTGGAGAGGGGATACTTGAAAATGCATTCCAGGGATACAATGCCTGCATATTTGCCTATGGACAAACAGGTAATAACAGAAAATGCAATCATAGTCTAATTTACAAAAAAGAAGGATGTTTTTAAGTATATTTACTGCCCCGTTTGTCTCTAGATGTGTCCACAGAAAGTGTAAAGGACAGGAAAATGTGTATTTGTGATCACTCTATAGAATCACTTAACTTGTATCCTTCCTCACCTTGAGTCAGATTAGCTCCTTTATCCCCACTTCCTGATTTAGAGGAAACCTTTCACAGTTAGTTGACTGTTTCAAGAAAAGAGCACAGTATTTCAATGTTCTATCAGTCCCCTGGTGCATGAAAAATGTTTCTATGTTGAGCCAGAACACTTCAGTCATGATGGAAACTAGAAAAGCACATGATTTGTGGTTTGGAATTTTTAATTACATAACTGCAAGAACTCGTGTTCTTGCTGAAATCAGTCAGTGGACAGTTTTATGCACTTGTGCACATAATTTAGGGTGATAATTATGAGAATTATTGTCAAATTGTGGTTGAGCTAAATGTCATTATATTCATATTTGACTCCATTGTGTCTGTCCAGGTTCAGGAAAGTCCTTTTCCATGATGGGGAATGGAGAACAACCAGGTTTGATTCCACGACTTTGCTGCTCACTGTTTGAGCGGGTCCACAAGGAGGAGAATGAGGCCCACACTTTTAAGGTGGAGGTTTCCTACATGGAGATCTATAATGAAAAGGTCCGTGACCTGCTGGATCCCAAAGGGTAAGTCCAATGTGTGGTCCTGATTTTTTATTCTCCAGAAGAACTTGTCACTTGTATCTGTGTGTTTCATTTTATGAGCTAATGCATTGGCCTGATTTAGTAATGCTTTCTAACCCCGAGGTGATACACACAGCTGGTTAAACTAACAGTGATGTAATTTTCTCAATGTTGAATCATTCCAGTTCCAGCATAGTGACCTCTCAGCCGGCTCCCTCTTTGCACTGGTTTATCTCTCTGTTTATAGCTCCTGTTATGTCTAGTTGTCTCAATGCTGGACGGTGATAGAATGAAGTGAGTAGGAAGCTCAACCCATTCATTTCCTGCAAAGCAGCAGCCAGTATCATCTTCTGACACTGCTGCATTCTTCGCCTTCATGGTCTGATGTGGGTTGGCAGACAGACTGCAGGGGAGGGTGAGCTGTGAAAGAGTGTGTTTCAGGGACATCTGTTAGTGAAGCTGGGAACAGGAGAGCAGTCACAGCAACCTGTGAGCCGAGACCCAGAGAGGGACTACAGTGGAGTTCTCTGTGAGCTGCAGATGTCTGAAAACGCAGCCAGGTCCTTTGGATGGCGATTTCCTCTTGCTTAAATAACCAGCTTCTTTTTCTCTTGATCTTCTCTTCTCTCTGTCTCTGAGTCAACTGAAGAGTGTCAGTCTTTGACTCGCCCTTATTGTATTAAGTCAGTTAACAGACCCTGCGTTTTGTTGTATTTTCGTGTTTGTTACAGTGGGTGGTAGATTAGTTTCTGCAAACCTCAGTACTGCTGTTGCCATGGAGAGGGACTCATTGACTATTTGTAATATATAAGACTTCTCTTCAACTCCAGGCAGACAGCCAGGAAAAGATGAGCTTCAGTTTATCCACCTGTACCTCAAGATGAAATGTACACTGGCTCCTAGTTTACATTTATGACAACTCATGTTTCACAGTTAGAAAAAATATCCTGACTTTTTGAAGGTTAGGTTGAGGATTCTGAATCATCAGGTCAACACATAAGTCACTTCATGTCTTTAGAATCTTTAGAAACATGTTTTTGTTACACTATACGTAAGTTCCACTGAGTTCATGGAGAGATAATTGATGGTGATTTACAGTGCATGCAAGTCATTACATTCATGTTTGCAAGTGAAATTGAGAACCTATAACAATGTTATGAGGTATTAGCTAGTGTCGTGTTATTATATAACATATCAACATCATATCAACATCATGATATGAACATGCTAGTGCTGTCAAATGGTTATTTTTAATCTGATTCACGGGCTGCTGTAGATTAATTTATATCAATCACAATTAAATATAATTAATTTTTAATCTATATTAATAGCATTTCATTTTGGATTAGCAAAAGCACTTAAGAAAGAAGGGAATATATGCACTTAAAATGTTTATTAAATACCTTCAACAGTTTCAACAAAACAACTTGCAAAAACTGTTCTGTCATGGTTTTTTTCACTTCTATTTCCATCCAGAGATCAATGTGCTGTTTAGTGTCTTCCATCTTTATGGGTTGGTTCTGCTGTCTGTCATTACTGGATTAACTGCCCATTTGTTCACATATAACGCTAATTATTCTTTGACAAACTGCCCCAAATGCATCGCCACAGTCATTCTGTGCTATAGATGGATTGCATTTTTGAATCAGATTAATCATAATGATGGATTAATCTGCATTAACATGTTCACTTTGATAGCCCTATAACATACATCAAAGATCACCTGAAATCCACTTATTAAGAAAAGCATTTTTTGCATGTCCATGTAAGCATTGGTTCCCAGTTCATGACCAAAAACTGAAATTGTATGTCTCCCAGAAGCACAAAGTCGAAAGAATAATCCATGAATATGCATGTAATGTCTACATTTTTGCAGAATTCACCATAGAAACAGTGTTGTATAAATCCCCCAAATGCTTCCTAACCTGAACCAAATTCTGAATATCAGAAATGTTCTAAATATAAAAATGACAGTCAGGATCTTTGTGAGTCCCAAAACAAACACACAAAATTAATCTTAATGTGTCTCTGTTAAATGATCTGTGTGTTATCTGTAACTCATATAGAATGTCACACTTATTTCAGACCTGCATGCTCATGATGTTTTGTTGAATATGAAAACTTACAGATCTGTCGAAGGTCTTGTGTAATTTATGAGTATATAAATGTAAAAATGGAGTATAAAAGTTGTATTTTCATGTCACAAAAATACCAATTGTCATACATTTAGAATGAGCCAGTGACTGAGACAGTGACTTTGAAGTGAGGTTAGGGATGGCGGCTTTATGAGATGGACCATTTATTTACATCATTGTCAGTTAAGTCCTATCATACTGCAGTATTGAACAGAATTATTTCCCTTTGCAATTTTGCCTCAGAATTTGCAGGTCTACTTTTAATGGAGAGGTGATGCTCATGGAAAAATATCTTTATGGCTACAAAAAAATTAAAGTATGTTTAAATTAATGGTCCTGTAAAAGTGCTAAATAAGTAATTTCAGCCTTTAAAAATCATGAAGCATTCAGTAAAATGTTGATGTGAATAAATGGAGTGATAAGTAAATGAAGGTCAAAGGTGATGAAAGAACTTAAAAGCCCAGAATTGTTATAGAAAAATTACCATTGAAAGATGAAAGTAGAGTTTAAAAGGTTTTACTTATTTGTTTTATCCTTGGCAGGTAATAGAGCTTATTACTTCCTTTTTGTGTATCTGTTTTTAAGGAGCCGACAGTCGCTTAAGGTTCGAGAACACAAAGTCCTGGGTCCATATGTGGATGGTCTGTCTCAACTGGCTGTAACCAGCTTCGAGGTGTGTCTTTTACCCATCTGTCGTCACACCAGAGGCGAGGCCGAATCCCCTGTGTCACTGACCAAAGTGTATTTCCCATTTGCTTAGAGATGATTCATATTATCGAGCAGAAATAAACTCGTATCATATTCACAGTTGTCAAGTCAGTGATTTACATTTGGAATAAGCATTTATTTTCCAGTCTTCCCAAGTGCAGAAACCCTAATGACACATATTCCTGATGTGGGCTGTAGTCATGGGGTTTTGTGTAGTTTATATGCCAAGCCTTGGCAGGGCCTTCCTTAATTAAGTTTAAACATCTCCACCCTGTTCCTATGTGCACTGTTGTTCCTGATATTAGTCCAGAGCCTGTTGTGACCTACTAATTCACATGGCTCTCAGCTATGTGAAAACCACCCGCCTTTATTGTTTTCATGACGATCAATTTACAATATTTACCCTAATTGAGTGAGTGTAGTCCCATATATAATTTATTTTATTTATGTATTTATTTTTTGTATTTCCTCACAGTGATGAACTATAGAGCTGTGCATTTTCCCAACTTTTCTTGGTGTTTTTGTAGGACATTGAGGTGTTAATGTCAGAGGGGAACAAGTCACGGACAGTTGCAGCCACAAACATGAATGAAGAGAGCAGCCGATCACACGCCGTCTTCAGTATCATTGTTACACAAACACTCTACGATCTACAATCTGGGGTCAGCCTTTCAGTATAAATTATTTCCCAAAGCACTGACTCTAGATATCAGCCCTATACATGTTTGTCTTATCAAGGGTCTGACTTTCTGTTTGTCCTAATATGATGATAAACAGAATTCAGGGGAGAAGGTGAGCAAATTGAGTCTGGTTGACTTGGCTGGAAGTGAACGAGTGTCCAAGACTGGAGCTGCTGGGGAGAGACTCAAAGAGGGCAGCAATATAAACAAGTGAGTTTATTTCTAACAGAGGTGGGTAATTCCAGGTCCATCAAGTCAAAATCCGACCATGTATTGGTTCAAACCTGTTCATTGAACCAGTCCATTGTGATGAACACAAGCCTCATCCAGATAAATGGGATCATTAGTGGAATCACCTGTGTTCAGTGAACAGGTTTGAATCAATACGTGGTTAGACTTTGACTTGATGAACCTGGATTTACCCACCTCTGATTTCTAATGCCATAAGGTTTGAAAAAGCCAGTTGATAAATTGTCACAGTGACTTGTTATATTCACAGAGATGTTTCTTGTGCTTTTAGGTCTCTTACCACCTTAGGATGTGTGATTTCTGCTCTGGCTGATCAGTCTGCAGCAAAGGGGAAGGCAAAGTTTGTGCCTTATAGAGACTCAGTCCTCACCTGGCTTTTAAAGGTTTGCTCCACGTATGACACTTTATTAATAACAGCTTTCTGTCTTACCTGTATAACTCTTCTTTGTGATCTGTTTTTGGTCTACAGGATAACCTTGGTGGCAACAGCAAAACAGCCATGATTGCCACAGTGAGTCCTGCAGCAGATAACTACGAGGAGACTTTGTCAACTCTCCGTTATGCAGACAGGGCCAAGAGAATTGTTAACCATGCTGTGGTGAATGAAGACCCCAATGCTCGGATCATCAGAGAGCTCAGGGAAGAGGTGGAGAAGTTAAAAGTTCAACTGTCTCAGGCAGAGGTGAGGAGAGATTACCTGTGATACCTGTGTCACAAAAGTGTAATGAATGAATTAACTGTGGACTTTTATAGGATTAAGTAACTTAGCCTATTCACAGATGTTATTTTTCTGTTCTCTCATTCTTTCAGTCATTGAAGGCTCCTGAGCTGAAGGAAAAACTGCAGGAATCTGAGAAACTCATTCAGGAGATGACTATTACCTGGGAGGAGAAACTGAGGAAGACAGAGGAGATTGCCACAGTAGGGACATCAGTCACATGGGGGAAATTTAAATTCACTATTTTTATGCATATAGCATCACATTAATTTTCTCTATTTGCAGGAGCGTCAAAAGCAGTTGGAGAGCATGGGCATCTCTTTGGAGACATCTGGGATTAAAGTGGGTGAAGACAAATGTTTCCTCGTCAATCTAAATGCTGACCCTGCCCTGAATGAGCTACTGGTCTACTACCTGAAGGTAATGTCAATGCATTATCCTCTTTTCAAGAATAGTTTTTCCTAAGACTCATGTGCAGAAACCAATCTAAGGATACGCAGCTACTCTACCACTTTGAAAAGAAAGTACATTATATTAGCTGGTGTTTTTTTTTTTTTTTTTACTAGAAATGGATAATAGGTAGATCATCTACTGCTTGCTACAATGTAACGAAGCATGAGCAGCACCAAATCTGTCACAGATTTAAACAAGTGGTGGCAGAAACAACGGACCCCACCCTTTGCATAGACTTTTCCATTAGCATTGGGAAAACACATTATTGGTGACCTTGACTTTGACCTATGACCTGTATTCAACAAAATGTTATGGGATCTATTCTGGACCATCTCGCACCATTCCTAAAAATTTCATGGAAAGTGGTCCAGTAGTTTTTGCGTAAAGTTGCTGATAAACAAACAAAAACCCAATACCATCACCTTTTCTTTTTGGGGAGCAGGGTAACAAACCTGTCTTTTGAAAATTACATCCATATGTTACTATGTTATTTTGACACAATAAATAAATGAACATTTATATTTTCTGTAGGTTGATAATTACAAGATTATGGTTTTCTTAGGTAGTGGCAGCACATAATTAGAGTTCGTGTAAGATGCTTGGGTTTGGTTAAATACAGAAAAAGCCAGCAAAGACAAAATTTTACACAATCTGTTTATGAATATTCCAACAAAATCATAGTCTTTTCCTAACCATAACCAAGTTGGTTTACTAATAGGATCTGGGATATGAGCTCTAGAACTCTTAATTGGTCATGATAATGAACATAAATGTTTTTCAATGTTGTTTTATAAGAACATAACTTGTTTTCAATGGAGCTGAATCCAAAACAGAATGTAATGCCTTTATTTTGGCACAAACAACTAAACACCTTAAGAGGCCCGGGTTGAATATTAGCTTGGAATGGATCCAGTTTCTGCAATTAAAACGAATCATTATCTCACACTATCTTGATATCACAGAGATAATATTCACCATTAAGTGTAGCTCTGAAATGTAGCACATACAGTATGTTTAGTGTTGCCCCAGGTGATACTGTTAGAGCAGACAAGAGTCCAGTAACAGCAGCTCTGAACTGCACCGAACAACCAACTTGCTGGTTGGACCTGTATGAGCAGAGGCATGTGAGAAAATAGTCTGTACAGTGTGCAGAACAACAGGCCTTTGTCTGGGGTTTGCAAACCAGCCTGGCATATCAGTGTGGAATGACTATGGTAATGTGAAGTGGGTTATTTCTCTGCAGGGTAGGACATCCTCTTGAAGCTGGGATGTTTGTTTAACACCACCCACTCTGCAATGAAAGAGGCAGAAGTTTTTTCACTCAGACTTTGTTTTGCATTGGTTTTATTTTTGATTGAGTAGGTTGAGGAATTAACCAAGTTGTTTTTTACAGTGCTCTCCTGCAAATTCTTTCTGTAAATATATTGGAGCACTCAAGGTTATGAACAGAAAGTTGGCCTGAGATGTTAGATGTAATTAATTTCAGGTCTGTCATTATAGTTTTGTTTAATCTGTCCTCCACCTGTGTGTAGGAGCACACACGTGTGGGTGCAGACACAACTCAGGACATCCAGCTTTTTGGAATCGGCATCCAGCCAGAGCACTGCGTTCTGGAACTTTGCCCAGATGGTGATGTAACCCTGATGCCCATCGGGAATGCCAGGTGAGTTGCTATACCACTACCTCAAACATAGGGTCTATTTATCTCTGTCTGTCTGTCTCTACCCTTCATGGATGACTGGATCTCAGTGTTTCACATGACCTCACTGTAAAGGAATCTATGATCTGAGTTCCTGACTTTGATATCAGAGCCATGTCTGCCTCCCACTACAAAGGGGATTGTTAGATTAGTTTCTCCAGAACAATGCTGAATATTAAAATAATCATCTGACATCTTCATTAACATGTCATTTTCTCCGTTTTTACAGGACCTGTGTAAATGGAACAATGATTGATTCTTTGGTGCATCTGTGGCATGGAGATCGAATTTTATGGGGCAACAACCACTTCTTCAGGTATCAGTGTTGTAGGGTTTCAATGTTCAGGCTGGTGGTCTGGTGAAAAGATCATATCACAGTCTTTTAGGTAGAATCACAATCCACAATTTGAATCACAAATGTGGACTAGTTACACACAAACTACCATATGTTTTACTCTAGTTTTGCTGCATTATCTAAATGCTTAAACTGTGTGATTGTTTTTTGTCATTACTTGACCAAAAACTCTGCATTCATGCACTTATGCAATCAGGGAGTCAAACTAAACACCAAAACTAAAACTCACTTGAATATATTCAGTGATTCAGTAATATCAATGCAGCAACAACCGATAATGCAACACAATATGTAGTAAATATTCGAGCTGTGTTTCTCTAAAATATCCTTATTAATAGTTCTCTGTTTGTGCTGAAGGATTAATCTTCCTAAACGTAAACGGCGGGACCGTTTGAAGGAGCTGGAGAGAGCATCTCCCAGAGAGAGCTTCATCGAGGCAGATGTGGAGACTGCCAGCGAAGCGTCTTCTGAGCAGGACTACAGCTATGAGTTTGCCCAGATGGAGGTCATAATGAAGACGCTGGGGAACAATGGTATGATTAGGATAATCTGCCTCCTGCAGTCTGCTTGATCCTTCAGGGTTTGCAGCTGTATACAGTATACGCTGGTAAATGAATGCAATCCCAGCTAAAATTCAGATCATCAGCTGCAGTAATAAATTATCTTGCAAAAATGTGTTTGCTATTAAACGATTGTATGTTTTTTGTGAATCCCACTTAGTGCAAAACACTGTATTTCTTATATGTTCAGTGCATCTTTGGGTTTTGTTGTAATTGCCTTTAGACCAAAACTCAAACTAGCAATGAAAAATTATTTTGCCAACAGAAATAAATGTGAAATTGATAATAATAAAAACTAAGAAAGCACTCCAATGAATAATGCAACATAAACAAAACTCTAGGTTAAGCTTAATTTATTTTCATTTATTTCCGTTGTAATTTGCCAATAAAATAGTTTTGCTTTTAATGAACAGTGCTTGCGCAAATCATATTTTATTGCATGTATCTGTGAATAATTGAACAAATACTTCAA